>VDFB02193867.1:610065043-610201063 GCA_007258455.2 Sequoia sempervirens
TAAGGGTAGAGGGTAGAGGGGAGAGACATAGAATTAGGGTTTAAGGGTTAAGGGTAGAGGGTAGAGGGGAGAGATATATAAGGATTAAGTTAGAGAGAGGGAGGGAGTTAAGAGAGGGAGAGGGGGCAGGAGAGAGAGACAAGAGAGAGAGAGAGAGAGGGAGGGAGGGAGGGAGTGGGAGAGAGATAGAGGGTATAAGGGTTAAGGGTAGAGTGGAAAGGGGAGAGAGATAGAATTGGGGTTTAAGGGATGAGGGTATAAGGGTAGAGGGGAGAGAGATAGGAGTGAGTGAGGGTATAAGGGTTAAGGGTAGAGGGTAGAGGGGAGAGAGATAGAATTAGGGTATAAGGCTATAGGGAAGAGAGATAGAATTAGGGTATATAGGGTATAGACAAAGAGGGAGAAAATAAATATATTAAAAACCAACTTTATCATAACGTGAGCACGTTTTGAAGTACATACATGACCATTTTTAGCAATAAATAACATGCTTTATAAGATGAGTGTGTTATAACGTCAACGCGTTATAATGCAAGCTCTAAAAATGGTAAAAGAGCCAATATACATGTGATCTCAAGGCCCATATTCTGCATATTCTCCTAGTTATGTGCATGCTCCAACAAAAAGTAGCTTTTTGATGATGTATTGAAGTGTGCATGAGTGTTTTTCACATTCCACCACCCTTTTCATGATATTTCCACCACCTTTGCATGAAATAGTAGAGTTTTCATTTTGAAAGGCATATAATATCAATTAAAGTTTGAATTCTAGTGAAAATTGATATACAATTGAAGTTTGGAGGGGAACAATATTTTGAAAAAGTCAAATTGTTAAGTTTGAAGAAAGAAGAAGCAAAGGCTACATAATTGGGTCAAACTCCTCCATTTGAAACCATGGTTTTTTAGGTATGAAGTCTTTACACATTTTATTTCATTATATTATGGCTTGCTTTCATTTTTTTTATTTTACATATTCCATGTAAATCATTTTTTTTTCATTATAACCTTAGGTTTTCAATGCACATTTTAAATTACACAATTCTATACACTTTCCAATTACATTTTTAAACCACGTCTCTTTGAGGAATTTTGTTATTTAACAATTGACTTACCTTGTGTATGCTTCCACATTTTGTATACACATATATATGACATAAGTTTCAATGAAGTAAAATAAATCATCAATTCTCAATCCTTTATCATGGATGTGCATACCACTCTCTAAAGCTTTCCTTGAGGTATTTTTTCAAACAGTTATATCAAGTAGTTGATTGCATTGTCTATGCTACCAAATTTTCCATACATTTCTCTAAAAATTGGAATATAATCCTCCCACATTGATAGATCTTAGAAACTATTTTTGTTTTAATCTCTATTTCTAAATTTACCTCATCACTAAACCTACCTCATCACTTATGTTGTGATATATTTTAAATGTTTCCTTGATTAGTCTACCTACAAGGGATTCTAACCCTTCTCTCCATGGTTACAAGACTCTTTATTTAAGGCTAAGTTAGAAACATGGGGAAAGTTGCAACATATATTTCAATCATGGATCAAAATGGAAGCATGGACAAAGCATTTGAATTGTTTTGAAAATAATGTTTTCATATAAATGTATGCAAAATTTGGTAGCATTGACAAGCTAGTGAACTTGGAAAGATAGTGAGCTCGCTCAATACCTTGGAAATGCAGTAGGGTTGAGAAGGTAGGGGTATTGTATGCCTCATAGAAATGGGGTTTCACTGTGATTTACATTACCATGACACCCCATTTCTATGAGGCATATGCTGCCCCTACCTTCTCAATCCTACCACATTAGCAAGCTAGTCAGTGAGCTAGCTTGCCAATGCTCTGCTAGCTTGCCAATGTGGTAGGGTTGCGAAGGTAGGGGCAGCATATGCCTCAGAGAAATTGGGTCTCACGATGATTATAATCACCGTGAGACCCAATTTATTTATATGATGCATACGCTGCCCCTACCTTCTCAACCCTACCATATTGGAAAGCTAGTGAGTGAGCTAGCTTTCCAATGCTCCACTAGCTTGCCAATACGGTAGGGTTGAGAAGGTAGGGGAAGCATATGCCTCATAGAAATGGGATCTCACGGTGATGGTCCCATTTCTATGAGTCATATGCTGCCCCTACCTTCTCAACCCTAGAACATTAACAAGCCAGTGAGTAAGCTAGCTTGCCAATGCTCCACTAGCTTGCCAATGTGGTAGGGTTGAGATGGTAGGGGCAGTGTATGCCTCATAGAAATGGGGTCTCATGGTCACCATGAGACATCATTTATATGAGGCATATGCTTCCCCTACCATCTCAACTCTACTGCATTGGTAGGTTACTGAGTGAGACCCCAATGTAGTAGGGTTGTGAAGGTAGGGGTAGCATATGCCTCATAGAAATGGCATCTCACGGTGATGTACCACCGTGAGACCCCATTTCTATGAGGCATATGCTTCCCCTACCTTCTCAACCCTACTGCATTAGCAAGCTAGTGAGTGAGCTAGTTTTCCAATGCTCCACTAGCTTGCCAATGTGATAGGGTTGAGAAGGTAGGGTCATTGTATGCCTCATAGAAATGGGGTCTAACGGTGATGTACATGACAATGAGACCCCATTTCTATGAGGCATACAATGCCCCTACCTTCTCAACCCTACCACATTGGCAGCTAGTGAGTGAGCTAGATTGCCAATGCTCATTGGGGTGTCACTCACTAGCCTGCCAATGCAGTAGGGTTGAGATGGTAGGGGCAGTGTATGACTCATAGAAATGGGGTCTCATGGTGATGATTAGGGTTGAGATGGTAGGGGAAGCGTATGCCTCATAGAAATAGGGTTTCATGGTGATGTATTTCCTCATATAAATGGGGTCTCATGGTGATGATACATCACCATGATACCCCATTTCTATGACGCATATGCTGCCCCCTACCATCTCAACCCTACTGCATTCGCAGGCGAGGCTAGTGAGTGAGACCCTAATGCAACAGGTTTGAGAAGGTATGAGCATCATATACCTCATAGAAATTGGGTCTCATAGTTATGTACATCATCATGAGACCCCATTTCTATGAGACATATGCTGCCCCTACCTTCTCAACCCTACCGGATTGGCAAGCTAGTGAGTGAGCTAGCTTGCCAATTCGGTAGGGTTGAGAAGGTAGGGGCAACGTATGCCTCATAGAAATTGGGTTTCATGGTGATGTATTCATGAGACCCCATTTCTATGAGGAATATGCTGCCCCACCTTCTCAACCCTACTGCATTGGCAAGCTAGTGAGTGAGCTAGCTTGCCAATGCTCCACTACCCATGCGGTAGGGTTGAGATGGTAGGGGTAGCATATCCTCATAGAAATAGGGTCTCTCAGGGTGATATACATCACCGTGAGACCCCATTTCTATGAGGCATACACTACCCCTACCATCTCATCACCATGAGACCCCATTTCTATGAGGCATACACTAGACCTACCATCTCAACCCATCATCGTGAGACCCCATTTCTATGAGGCATATGCTTCCCCTACCATCTCAACCCTACTGCATTGGTAGGCTAGTGAGTGAGACCCCAATGTACTAGGGTTGAGAAGGTAGGGGTAGCGTATTCCTCATAGAAATGGGGTCTCATGACATCACCGTGCAACCCCATTTCTATGAGGCATATGCTGCCCCTATCTTCTCAACCCTACCGCATTGGCAAGCTAGTGAGTGAGCTAGCTTGCCAATGCTCCACTATCTTGCCAAAGCAGTAGGGTTGAGAAGGTAGGGGAAGTGTATGCCTCATAGAAATGGGGTATCACGGTGATATACTATCACCGTGATACCCCATTTCTATGAGGCATACACTTCCCCTACCTTCTCAACCCTACCGCATTGGCAAGCTAGTGAGTGAGCTAGCTTTCCAACGCTCCACTAGCCCGCCAATGTGGTAGGGTTGAGAAGGTAGGCGCAGCGTATTCCTCATAGAAATGGGGTCTCATGGTGATGTACATATATTTCATTTATTTCAATGGATATTTCAACCCTATTGGATTGGTAGGCTAGTGAGTGAGCTAGCTTGTCAATGCTCCACTAGCTTGCCAAGGAATTTGAATTCACATGCCTTGTCCATACTTCCATTTTATGAAGCCTTGAATGACATATATTTCATTTATTTGAATGGATAATTTTTTAAGAAAATAGTATTCATCTCATTACCATGCTATAGGTAAAATTATCCACCATGCCGAACAAATGAACAAGGAATAAACTAATAGATGAAGAGTATGAAACCTTTAAAGCTAAGGAGAGAGAATGGGTGGTGGCATATCGTGAAAAGAAGAAATTGGATATGATTGAAGAAAACAAGTCAATTGAAGAGGAGCCTCAACCATCAAAAAGAGAACATGCATTGGTACCATAAAGGGTAAGAAAGCAAATGCATCGTGGTAGGACAGATTCAAATACCGTAGTTGGAGACACTCCGTCTACCGTAAGTGAATATGAAGGGACACCATTAAGCACAAGCGAATATGCAGGGAAACCATCTACCACAAGGGAATAGGGAGGGACACCATCTACCGCAAGTGAATATGATTGGACACCATCCACTACATCTCAAGTTGAGAGTCCATCATCACTTAGATTTGACGAAGAAGGTATGCCATCATCCCCAAGTGAACCTCAAGGTATGTCTTCTACTCCACCCTCGATCGAAGGTACACAATATAGCCCACCTCAGTTAAATATTGATGAAATTTCTAATGTTGATATGTATGTACCTAGGAGAACACCACCTAGAATTTTGCATAGAAAGGAAAATTATTTGATTAATATTGATGAGGATATTTTGCAACACATGGAAGGTAAGATTCCAACACACAATTGTAGAAGATATGCTGATAAGATTTGAAAATTCTTCTTTGAAAGTATAAATGAGACCACAAGATGTCAACTATTTGTTGAAATGATGTGGGGTATAAAGCATAGAAACATCATGAAGACTCTTGGGTTGAGAACATCGAATGCATCAAGTGAAAACACTATTGTGAAGAATCTAATGGATGCTTATGAGAGTGTGGGTAAGACCTCACACTCAAAGGATAGTAATGTCACCTAGCATGTCATTACATCAACTTTGGTAGGCAGTCAAACAAAGAGAACTTGTCTCATTATAAAGATGAGTGAATAAATGAGAATTAGTAGAAAAACTTTATCAAAAGTTGTTCAAAGGTGGCAAAGAACTAAGGGCACCAATTCAAATGAATTATGGGCATTCTTGGGCAGACTACCAAAGAAGGATAAAAGAGTTGTTGAAGCATTGAGAACACTAATTGAAGAGTATTGGAAGAATAACACAAGTCCATCTACGAATCAAAGGGATGTGGTAAGAAGGAGAATCGATAGTCAGACCCGTGAGCCACATCGAAAGCATTTTTTGGATATGACTCAAACCCAATTTTTTCATAAATTTCAAAAGGATTATCCTCAAATTAGTATTTGTCAAATATTTTTTGAAATTCTTAAACCTTTTTATGTCAATATAAATCACACACACATTACTTGTTTCTATAGACTACATATTGAATTCTCTAACCATTATGATGTTTATCATTCTATATGTTTAGATTTGCATACTAGTGATGTTTTGCAGGATTGTGGCATAGAAGCCCCGCCAAAATCTTCAAGAGAGTTCTTATCAAAACATTTATGTGAAATAGAGGATGGCCAAATATTCTATAGGACAACATGCTTGGATGGTTCATGCGAGCATTGTGGTGGCTTGAAGCGTATGTCAGTATGTCAACATATGGAAAGCACAAAATAGGTGGGAAAAAAACTAGTAGAGTTCAGGAAGTATAAAACAGTGGCATATGCTACAAAAGATGGGTCTCAAGCAAAAAGGTGTGATTTGGTTATTCAAAAGATTCAAGTGTATTAGTTTATGTCCATGTTTTTTAACAATATAGTGTATGAGTATGCAACACATACCCATAGAGTCTGATGACTAGACACACAATTCAAGCTATGCAAGGATACCTTTCCCATTGGTAGCATAGTATCAATGGTTGACTTTGCAGAAAAATACACTCTACAACCACAGTTGACGTGAGATGCAGTCATAGTATTACAACTCCACATAGGTTTCGATATTTATGCACATAGCATTCATTCATGTAGCTGATAGTATAGAGGACCAAAGGAGGGTATTGAGGGAATCACTTTTATATTACTGATGATCACACACATTCTCTAGAGTTCGTGCAATTTTTCTTCTAGATGTTCTATAGTGATTTTGTTTAGAGGGGCATAGCATACAATTGACATATAATATGGTTGGATAACTATGAAAGACAGTTGAAGAACTCACGTATGTTCTACTGGTTGAGCATGATGCATGTCATTATAGGTGTTCAACCTATGTGGAACTTTTGTGAGGCTGGGCATGGAAAGGGGGAGCATGATGGTGCAGTAGCATGTGTGAAAATAGCATTAACACAAGAAGAGTTAAAGTATAAAGATAGTGCAAATTTGACAGATGCAAGATCAATCATTGAGTGGTGTAATGCTTCGATGGGTCTAGGTAATGAAGGTACATCTTCAGTTCATAGATTTTTTTTGGTTGATGGATGATGCTAACATTGCACCATATGAGGATTGTTGTACACTAATAGGATTGAGTGAGCTACACTCGTTCCTTAGCTCAAATGCAGGTTCATGGAGCATCGATACACAGAAGATGGCATTCTTTTGTTCTTCATGTACAATGCAAGCCTAGAATGATTGTGAGCTAGGGGAGTGGGTTGAAAAATGGTTGACAAATTATCTTAGCCCACTTCACACCTATCGCCCTCTAATAGAATTGGAACTAACATACATGGAATCATCAGTCAACTTTGACCATGTATTAGATCTAGTTCAACTAGGTAATATATCTACTTGCTTAGTTTTTGAAATTACATTTTTGATGATCTTACTTTGTACTGTATTCGTAATGTTGATTAATTTAAAGAGATTTGTTGCACATATCAATGCAGGGAATGTTTATGCAATTATTGCAGATGGAGACAATGAAGAGGGAACAAACTATTACTTGTGTCATTGTGTTGAGGCCAAAAATAAATTGGAGGCCCTATTTATAGATGGAGAAAACATCAAATACCCTATAGGCTCAGTTGTTGTTATTGGAACATGGCTTAGAAGGTACCCACATAAAAGTGTTAAATATTGGTTGTTTTAGGATTTTGACACACATCATAAGATTCTTCATTACTCGAACCTTGTCATGGCATCCAATGTTTGTTTAACCAAATATTGTGGTAGACCTTTGAACAAGACCTTGTGGAAGGTCTGTGAGTCTGACCATGAGGCAATAATTATCACAATAAAGAGTAGAGCAGACCTGGATGGTTCATTGGATTAATTTGTAAGTATGCACATTGGTTCTTATTAATTTATACTTGTATGCACATCAAATTTTTTGATTCCAATGCTATCATTTTATTTTACTTTTCCTATTTGCAGGTAACCCACTAAAAATTAATTGGTGTCCCCTTGCAAAAAATGTAGATTTATGAGCCATCCAAGACAATCTTAGATAGAAAAGCAATTCAACATCCTTATTTTGATGATATTGACAAATCTCAATTATGATTTTAAGTCATTACAAAAGTGTCTACAAAGCTTGGTGAGGGAATTTCAAGTTATTCATTTTAAGTTAACCTTCTCATGAAAAACTATGATGTAGACATTATAAGAGCATCTCAAATTTCAAGTTATTCTATTCATGAGAGGTGTTGTGTGCAATAGGTATCTTGGAACTCTAGTGAAGATGTATGACTTGGAGTGACTAATTTGAGAGACTGGAATCCCTATATGTAAGTGCCTTCCATCTATTTTCATTTCATTTCCATTTTCGATGCTCTTTCTTTTTCTTCTTTTACTTTGCATATTTGTAAGTAAACTACTAAAAATTGATTAGTCTCTCTTTGTAGAAAATGTTGATTTATGAGCCATCAAAGAGAATCTCAACCAAAAAAGCAATGCAACATCCTTATTTTGATGATCTTGAAAAATATTAATTCCAATTTGAATCCATTATAAACGACCATCTAAAGCCTAGTGAGGGAATCTCAAGTTACTCATTTGAAGTTAACCTCATAATGAGCACCTATGATGTAGACATTATAAGAGAATCTCAATGTATGAGTCGCATTGTAAAAGATTTGTGAGAATAGAGTACCTAAGGCATTGTAATAAGATTTACTTGTAATGAGATTTATTGTAATGAGATTTACTTGTAATCATATTTATTCAAATATTGTAATGATATTTTGGGGTCATTTTGGAGTTCATGTTTGGTACAGGAGCACCTTGTTCTCTAAATGCCTTCAATAGGAAAATTTGTAAAATTTGAATTTTCAAATGTAAACAATGTGAAAAAGGTCATGTAAAGGTCATATGTAATGTATTCAAAGTCTCAAATAGGTCATTAGGTGATTAGAGAAGTGATATTGCACAAAATTTGTCATTTGGTGTAAAAATGCAAAACTTGCATTAGTTGCACAATTGCAAAATTATAGAAGATGGGTATGTGAAATATCATGATGAGCTAAAAAGTGGCGATATGTTGGGTATGTGTAGGGCATGTGGCTGACAACATTTTTTTAACCCAAAATTGATTAAACGAAAAGGGTATTTAAAGGAGATTCTCAGCTTTGCACCAATATAAATTATGCTTTAATTTGAATTTAATAAATAATTATTATTGATTTTCTATTTCAATTACGACTAAAGTCCTGATTGATAGGCTGATTGAAAAGCATCTATAACTTTCAAGCAGTATCACATTTTTTTAATCTAAAACATTTGTCACATTCTATGGTTTGTATACTATAGGATTAAAAAAAGAAAAATTGAATTTCATGAAGTTTTGACCAAGTTAAGGTGGTCAAACATACGAGTTTTTATATTTTTTAAAAGTTGTAATAAAAAATTCATAATTAATTATTTACTTGGAAAAAAATTACAAAAAAATATGCATCAAATTAGGACATGAGTCCTCTACTTATATCTAAAATCTTATCAAAAATTATTATCATTTTATTGTGGTTAGGGTGGTCAAACAGACACCTACTTCTTATTTGTTCCCTGAAATTTAAGTGCTACTGTATTGAAATTTCAAATTTTCACCAAATAGATTTAAAAATAAATAAATAAACCTAGTAGTTTAGAAAATGCATTCAATTTGCTATAGATTGTATTCTTACATATTTTTGAAATAATATAAATAAATTATTCAATTTTTTACCTCAAATTTCCGAACTCTAATTTTTCTGGATTTTTTGCCACTTAAGGGCCTATTTTTTCCATGATGATATTGCACATACCTAGATGAAGATTCCTCTTGTTAGAAATCATAGTTAGTCGATGGAATATGTAGGGGCAGCATTCATAACTGATTGGAATAGCTATATAAATCATTGTAAAGGTGTGGAAAAGAGTAGAACTTGTATTCTTGAAGAAATTAGTAAATAAAGGACCGTATTTTCTATATTTGCAACACTTTTCCTTTTTTGTTTCAAGCTTGTGCAAATTGTAGAACACCTTATGGTTTGATTGTTGATTATTTTCCTTTAGAGCAAGGAGTTAGGTTACTTTTGAAAGTGTTTTGAAGTCCTTTAACTCAGATTTCAGGAAATAAGAACAATTTTATCATAACTGGTTTGTAACCCTCAATAAGGGTTTTGAGAGTCCATTAAGTGGTAAGATTGTCATTCCAATGATGTAGGGTTAAGTAGGTTGGTGGAATGGATTGAAATTTGGTGTTTTTCAATTTGAATATGTGTGTAGATTCAGGGGAAGACATGAATGTGAAGTTTTGCTAGTACTCTAGATAAATTTATAAGTTTTCACACAAGAATTGGTCCCTACAGACTAGGGTTTGGAGAAATGATAGTTGCAAAGGCTTGATGGTGGTTTGATTACTATATTTAGATATATTCCAACATATCTAAGGAATTTTCAAGTTTTTATGAGGTTTGGTATGTGGGTTTTTGATAAACCTTATTTTTCTTGAGCCTATAAGGGAATTTGATGAGCGTTTTGTTGTTTGATGATATATTGAAACTGTTACACTATAGAAGTGGAAGATTTGAAGGTTTTGAGACATGATACACTACTTCCCAAGGTTATTTTATGGTTTGGAGTTAATTTTTTGATAGTTGCTTCACATAATTGACCTAATTTGAGGCACTTTATAGAGGACAGTTTATTGTTCTTAGAAACTTTCCAAAATAGTCTCTTCAAATATTTTGTTATGTATTAGTAGATCAAAATGGGTTTCTAAATATGTATCGGGTCTATGGAAACACAAAGATATTGAAAAAGAATCACTTGTTTTAGGGGTTTGGTGACCTACTAGAGATATGGTGGTTTGATTGCTAAAAATAGTGAATTTGAAAAAACAGTGAAAATAATGGTTGTTAATGTTTGGAAACTGTCTTATTGATGTTGTTATAGATGTCTCTATGTTTGGATAAGGTTTAGAAAGAAAACTTGTTGAATTTTTTGATTTGAGAAAGGTTAACTCTATGTGTAAAATAGTGTTTCGTTTGCAAGATTCAAACGATATGATAGATTAGTGTCATGAAGGTGAGTTATTAATTTGTTTTTGAAAAAATGTGATTGTTTAAAGGTGTTACAAGGTTTGGTGCTAGGTTTGAAGCGATAATGGATGAGTGGTGGTGTTTTTTCCTTAATGAAACAAGTTGAAACTTGGTGAGTGGTAGATGGTTTGGTTGGTTCAGTATTTTTGATGGTGATTTCGATCAAACCCTCATAAGACTCTTTTGGATTAGCTTTCACAAAGCAAGTAAACTATGTTGTCCACAAGGTTGATTAGGCCAAATTAATAAAGCAACCCCCCTTTATTCTTCCTATCACATGCAAACCACCATTGGGAAGCATTAACCAGTCTATGAAACCATCAATTCCTCCACTTCTAGGGAGTGATAAGCCCTCTAACATAACAAACCCTAAAACCCTCTTATTTCACAAGCTAGGCAAGGGTTAATTGAAAACCCATACTCCAAACCTTCCCACAGCCAACCAAAGTCTAAAAAACCTTCAAAAAGGTCCGCACAAGCTTAAAATTTCAAGAGATATTGCTCTATCCAAAGATTTCTTCAAACCTTAGCACTAAACCACCATTTTCCATAAAAAAATACACTATTTGACATCTAGGGCATCACCTAAAAACCCTTGATTCGTCTCCATTCACACAAAACTTTACACACATGTTTTATAACCCTAACTAATCCTTTCCACTGAGTTATAGAAGCATACATTGGCTTGAAGGCTTAATATGACATTTTAATGCACTTAAAACCCTTGAAACAAGGTATACAAACCGACCCTCAGTAATTGGCTTTCAAAATGAACAAAATCAGTTGAAATCCAACCAAAAAAAAACTAAAATGGAGTTAAGTCTACTTCCCACTGAATTCCATCCAAAAGAGAGTACAATCACCCTGTACGAAACCGTATAGTTCAAGGAAACATTAGATTTTTGGTAAAAATATAGAAAATTGCAAGGAAACAATGAATTTTATTGATCTTATTCTAAGTACATGGTAAATTTACACTAAGAATGGTATATTTATGCTAGGAATGGTCCTCTTTCACACCCAAACATGTGGAATCACTCTGAGCTACTTTCAACTAGCTCGATCCCTTAAGGGTCCAAAGTGTAAAAGGGAAACAAACTTTGATGGGGTATTACTCAAAAATCATGATGCTTACGGAATATTCATCTAAGCCTACAAGATCACGTTAGGCCCCTTTACAATAACCTCTCTCAATTTTTGTTATCTCAAAGTGGTATTCTCGTGGTGTCTAGTTTTCACTTGATGAAAAAAGTGTCAAATGTAAGTCGTGCAAAGTTGCAAAGTGGTGTAACTTTCATTTTGTAACTTGTGTGACCAAACAGATTGTTCCAACATTTTTGAATAGATATTTTTACACTAAGCATGGTCCTCTTTAGCACCCAAAGACGCAGAATCGCTCCAAGCGACGTTCAACTAGATCGATCCCTTAAGAGTCCAAAGTGTAAAATGGCTGCAAACTTCAGCATGTTGTTACTGGGATACCGTGGTGCTTAAAAGTTTCTCATCTAATCCTATGGGATCAAGTTGGGCCCCTCTACAATAACCTCTCTCGGTTTTTTTTATCTCAAAGGCATTTTCCCATGGTGAAAAATTTTCAGTTGGGAAAAAAGTTGTCAAATTAAAGTAGTTGAAAGTTTCAAAGTGGTGAGTATGTGCAGGATCATCATGGAAAAAACAGACCCTTAAGTGGCAAAAAATTTAGAAAAACAAGAGCTAGGCAACTTGACATAAAAAATTGAATAAGTTATCTATATTATTTCAAAAATATGTAAGAATAGAATCTATAGAAAATTGAATTTAGTTTCTAAATTACTAGGTTTGTTTAAAAAATAAAATCCATTTGGTGAAAATTTGAAATTTCAATGCAAGAGTACTTAAATTTTAGGAAAAAATAAGAAGTAGGTGTCTATTTGACCACCCTAAGCACAATAAAATGATAATATTTTTTATAAGATTTTAGATATAAGTAGAGGACTCATGTCCCAATGTGATCGTATTTTTTTGTAATTTTTTCCAAGTAAATAATTAATTATGAATTTTTTATTACAACTTTTAAAAATATAAAACTTCGTATGTCGACCACATTAACTTGGTCAAAACTTCATGAAATTCAATTTTTATTTTTTTAATCCTATAGTACACGAAGCATAGAATGTGATGCATGTTTTGGATTCAAAAAATGTGATACCATTTGAAAGCTATAGATGTTTTTCAATTAGCCTATCAATTAGGACTTTAGTCGTAATTTGAATAGAAAATTAATAATAATTACTTATTAAATTCAAAGTAAAGATAATTTATATTAGTGGAAAGCTGAGAATCTCCTTTAAAAACTCTTTTTCGTTTTATCAATTTTGGGTAAAAAAAAGGTTGTCGGCCATATACCCATCATATTGTCACTTTTTGGCCCATCATGATCCTCCACATACCCTGGTGCAACTTTCCTTCTGCAACTCATTTTTCCAAACAGACTATTCCAACAAGTCCAAATAAGTATTTTTATGCTAGGCATGGTCCTCTTTCACACCCAAACACATGGAATCGCTCCAAGCTACGTTCAACTGAATCGATCCCTTAAGAGTCCAAAGTGTGAAATGGCTGCAAAATTTAGCATATTGTTACTCAAATACCGTGACACTTAGAAACTTTTCGTCTAATCCTATGGGATCATGTTGGGCCCCTCTATAATAAATTCTCTCAGTTTTTTCTATCTTGGAGGCATTTTCCCATGGTGGCGAATTTTCACTTGGGGAAAAAGTTGTCAAATGCAAGTAGTTGAAAGTTGCAAAGTGGTGTGAATTTTATTTTGCAATTCGTGTGACCAAAAATATTGTTCCAATGCATTTGAATATGTATTTTTATGCTAGGTGTGGTCCTCTTTCACACCCAAACACACATAATCACTCTGAGCTACGTTCAACCGGATCGATCCCTTAAGAGTCTAAAGTGCAAAATGGCTACAAACTTCAGCATGTTGTTACTCAGATACTGTGACCCTTAGAAACTTTTTGTCTAATCCTATAGGATCATGTTGGGCCCCTTTACAATAACCTCTCTCGGTTTTTTCTATCTCAAAGGAATTTTTCCATGGTGGCAAATTTTCACTAAGTTAAAAAGTTGTCAAATGCAAGTAGTTGAAAGTTGTAAAGTGGTGCAACTTTCGTTCTGTAACTCGTGTGACCAAATAGACTATTCCAATGCATTTGGATGGGTACGTTTATGCTAGGAATGGTCTTCTTTCACACCCAAACACATGTAATCCCTCTGAGCTACGTTCAACTGGCTCAATCCCTTAAGGGTCCAAAGTGCAAAAGGGAAGCAATCTTTAGTGGGCTATTACTCAGAAACCGTGACATTTACGAACTCTCTGTCTGAGCCTACGAGATCATGTTGGGCCCTCTACAATAACCTCTCTCAATTTTTTTTATCTTGGTGTCATTTTTTTGTGGTGTCAAATTTTCACTTGATGGAAAAAGTGTCAAATGCAAGCATTGTAAAGTTGCAAAGTGGTGCAACTTTCATTTTGTAATTCGTGTGACCAAACAAACTGCTCCAACACGTCCCGATAGGTAAGTTTATGCTAGGCATGGTCCTCTTTTGTACCCAAACACATGAAATTTCTCTGAGCTACATTCAACTGGTTTGATCCCTTATGATGCAATGCAAAACAATTGAAAAGAGAAACCTACACATGACGGTTGAGAAGTTCGAGTTTTCCACACAAAAAGTGTATGATCATTGGTGCAGAGCACCTTGTTCCTCCATTTGATGAAGTAGATCTAGTTCAGTGGTTTTATTCATGATAATTTCAAATAAGGCCATGATAGGCCATTTTTTAATGTTGCTTTTAGTTTTCAGTTAGTGTGGGGTCATTTGAGTCAATTATGTAAAAATTGCAAAATTGTCAAAAATGTTGTCAAGCAAAAATGTAAAAATTGCTCTCATGTGGAAGCCCAACAGTCATGGGCAGTTGAAAGGTAGTTTTAGGTGTTTTAAGGAGATTTTTGAGGTTTATATATGTTGGAAACTCAAAGTTAGTGGTTGTTGAAGAGTTTGAAGGAGAATATCAAAGAAATATCTATGTTTCTTTGTTAATTTTTGTGCATTTTCTTCATTTCCATCCTGTGTACGGGTCCATACAGTAGGATTTTGCTTTAAGATGATCTGAATCTATTGTATAATGGTTTTAGATTTGATTTGAATCCATTTTTATGGAATTCTATTAAGTTCCAAGAAACTTAGAAGTAGATTTTTGAAAATGATATGAACTTGCTCATACAAGGGTTTGAGTGTAATATGTTGAAACAGGCCATTCCACCTATTGTTCAGGTTGTGTCTCAGTGGAATGGGCCCGATGTAAGTAGGAAAGGGAGTAGGAATAAGAAAATATCATTGTTAAAGGAATTGGAAGAGATTACTAACACTGCCCCTGTTGAAAATTCAGAATTTAGGCCTTAAAAGCAAGGCTAGAAGAGGTAAAAAGAAGAAATTGCTTGAGAATAAGTTAGAATAGGTTGGAAATAGAGTGAGGTTGTGGATTTTTATTTTTTATAAAGGTCTACAAGGATAGGGAAGGTCAAAAGTATGTTATGGCATGATGCCCTAGTTGGGAAAAGAGGGGTTTTGAATGAAAAAGAGAGGTTTGAGGGAGTAAAAGTGGGTAAGGTCAGGGGGCAACATAATTTGGTGGTCAATTAAGTTTTTACAAGAAGAATGTAGATTGTTGGAAGATTTTTGAGGTTGTATGAGGTCTGTATATGGGGTTTTCAATAAACCCTAGTGAAATTTGAGAAAAGTGAGGGTTTAGAGGATAGCGGTGTTAGAGGGCCAATCACGCTCTAAAAATTGTGGATTTTGTGGATTTGTAGACTATTAGATGCTTCCAAATGGTTTTTTTCAATTGGAAGAGTGATTGTGAGGGTGTTGCTTGGTTAAATAGACCTATTTGGAGGTCTAGGACAACATTGAAGCACTAGGTTGAAGGTTTTGTTTCAAATGAGTCTCATGGGATTTTGAGGCATGTGAAAGTATGTGTTAAAGGGTGTTTGAAAATAATGAGGTTTGGAAAGATTGTTTAGAAAATTTGAAAGTTTTGTCAAGAAAGGTAGGTTTGCTGACCTACTAGAGAGACTAGGTGATAAACTGAAAACAAGCCAAGATAGTGATTTGGGGGAAGAAAAGTGGTTGGAAGTTATTTGTATGGTGAAAGTGGGTTGAAGGCCTCCCTATCATTGCATCAATCATCCTCAAGTCTAGCAAGCAAAAAAAAAAATTCAATTATCCTCCTTGTCCTTACAACAATATACAACCAATTGTAAATGTGTATAGTGGTGGAACTTGGAAACATTTTATTTTTCCTCAATTAACAACTTTGGTTGTGAAGCATTTTATCATTTTCACTTGAAATAATTTTCTATGCTTGAAAATTGGATTATAAGAGAAACAAGTGATGCTCTCACATACATTTATTATTTGGTGTGATAAATAAAGTTTCCACCATTGAGTCCATTTCTTATTTGTATTATAAATTATAACTTGCTTTCTCCCAAGTCCATTTCCTATACAAGAAACAATATTGCAAAAAGTTGACATATAAATCTTTTGACATATTTATATGGTGATGGATTGAGAACATAACAATTCATTTTGCACTATGAGGATTATGCTCTAAAAATGTTTAAAGGCTATTCAAGATAAATGTTTGTATGATAATGTGTCAAGAAGTTAACTACTTCATCTACTCTGAATATTACTTTTTACAAATGTTGTGAAGATTATGTATCATTTTCTTAATTGAGTTGTTTCAATAGAAGGATTAAATATATTGGAATCTTTTTATGAATCATTTCATGGAATACCAATTTAAAATGTGTTTTTTGCTTTTGGATAAAGCTATTTAGCAGCAATTAATTAATATTCAAGACAAACCATGAAGGATAACAATGATCAATGCTAGGGCTAACCAATTCATAAGTATACACATGAATAATTCAATCATGTACATGTGAATAAGGGAAGCACAAGTACTCAAAAACACATAAGCCTTGAAGTATATACATGAATACATAACTTATACACAAATTAATACAAAGTATATGCACGAATACAAGGTATATGTGCATGAAAACACACAAGTCGCAAAGTATACATTGGAACACAAGTAAGTCACAAAGTATACATGTAAGTTGTAAAGTATACACTTGAATACAAATAACTCATATCTATTGAACCATGAATTTATAATGCAAATATGGACAGGATCAATAAAAAAATATTTGTATTAACCAAACAAACATGTAGGAATACATCAATATATATTGATATAAGTATAAAATATAGGTACAAAATAGCCATATAGGCTTACAAGAATGCCATATAGCCATATAATGTCAAATATATCCAATAAAAAATATATAGAAAAATGCCATATAGGCATACAACAAAGGGCTCTGGAATCAAAATTCATTGCTCTCCATGCTCTCGAAATAAATTATTTCCCTTTACTTGTCGATCGGATGGTGATACGTCTATCACTCATTTATGTCGTAGTCGAGGAGTGCTCCTGCTACTCCTCCTAGTGTTTAGTTCCTTGTGAGGTCTTATTTGTTACAATAAGAAGTAAAGGCATTAATATATAGAAATTACATTATAAAAAATGATATATTTAACAAAATAATCACTTACTTCCATTTGATGATCACTCACCACGAGGGAAATATTCACACACCCATGCTGAGACATGTTGAAGCCCTATATAAACCATCCAAATATAAATTAAACTACGAATCAATAATGGTTTTATTTTTCACTAACTAACATCTATAACAATGAATGTAAATTGAAATTTTGTAATTTTCCTCATGCCTCCCCTATTAGAGCCATCGAGTATTCTATAGTAGATGAAACACTAATCTCCATTGCCCTTGTCACATTTCGAGGTGTTTCCACTTGCAACATATGAAAATAAAACAAAAAATTATTCAGTCACAAAAACTACAATAGCGATCCACGTCATGACTTATAATGTATGAGATAATAAACAAAATTTTGAGTACTTATTAAACCATATATTTCTGACTATCATGCTTACTATTTTCCCTATCCATATCTTGTTCGGAAGCAAGTATTTTTACAATTTTACCCATAGCAGCAAGTCGGTGAACCATTTGACAAAATGCTTTCATAGACATGTAGGATAACTGTGGTGGCATAGAGAAGGTAGTGAACTATTTGAAAAAATGCCTCAAAGAAATGGGGTTGCGTGGTGATGGAATGCCATTACAAACAAATGCATGTCATGGAATTCCATCACCATAAGATTGCATTTCTTTCAGGCATTTTTTTAGACAATTCATTGCCTTCTCTATGGTGTTATTGCTTAGTATTATGCTTTGATCTAAATTTTTCCAAGCATCCATAGTTTGTTGGAAAGCACCTATTTTAGGCTTTTAGTCGTAGTAGCAAGGAAGTGAGTTGTTTGATAAAATGATTTGGTACACATGTATGGAAAATGTGGTATCATAGAAAAGGTGGTGAGTTGTTTGAAGAAATTCCTTGAATAAATGTGGTCTCGTGGTGATGGAATGGCATTCCATCACCATGAGACAACATTTCTTCGAGGCATTTTTTCAAAATACTAACTACCTTGTCTATGCTATTGCTTACTATTATGCGTTGATAGATTTTTTCCAAGCATCCATAGTTTGTTGGAAAGCACCTTTTTTAAGCTTTTAGCCATAGCAGTGAGGAAATGAACTATTTGATTAAATGCTTTGGTAGACATGTATGGAAAATGTGGTGAGCTATTTTAAAAAGTGCCTCAAAGAAATTGGGTCTCATGGTAATGGACATCACCACGAGACCACATTTCTTTGAGGCATTTTTTCAAACAACTCATTTCCTTGTCTATGCTATTGCTTACTATTATTCTTTCATGTATTCCTCCCAAGCACCCATAGCATAGGCAAGGCAGTGAACTGTTTGAAAATATGCCTTAGTAAAAAGTGGTCTGATGGAATGCCATGACAAGCAAATGCAATTGGAAGTTGCTCCTATTTATTACTTATGCTATGTGAAGTAATTCCATCACTACTTATGTTTACTTTCTAAACAACTCTATTGTATTTTAAATTTTGTCATCTATCAACATCTAGTTATTAGTTATGGAATGTTAAGTAATTATTTGAGTTTGAAACATGTGCAATGCAACGTAATCAATGATATGAATGTAAACTACACAAATCTATTAACTATAATTTATTAGTTAAACTCTCTATTCTATTACCTGCGTGTAGGTTTGACTAAATCCACTAGCATTCGGAGGTGTTCCCACAAAACCTTCAATATTAGCCTATTCAACATCAAGAATCACATATTAAAATACAATTCATCAAACAATGCTATTAACATGTAATAAATTTATAATTGAACTTACTAGTTATATACCTCAATGGTAGGTGTAGTGTTGAAATAAGTAGGTGTAGTTCCGGTGTATCCAATATCAACACTATGACCTTGCAATTTTATTAAAATAATAAAACTAAATTAGTTAATCTTACATTTCAAAATTAAAATTTAATAAATTAAATTCAATAAACATGCTAAATTTTACCTAAGTATCAATTCTATACACCTCATGCAAAATTTCAACTACCCTCTCCATCTCCATAGCCGCAGATGGATCTTACGTAGCAGCCTCCTAATTGTCGGTGGGGTCATATGAACAAGTGGCCCTGCAAGATTGACACAAATGGGTTCAAAGGACACCACTTGAAGACTCCCCTAGATGGAATTGTATAATAGGGCTGGCATGTTGGATGACACTCTAGGTCAAAGAGCTGATGGCCTGCAACATCTCTACATCGACACTCTCCTTTGTGATGGAAGGGATAATAACGTTCTCATGAGGCAACCTAGCAAGAGGTTATCTCCCTTGCTATGTAGAATCATGTTGTGCATCAGGTCTATCTTGATCCAACCCCCCACCTCTCCCTTGGAAGTCCCTCATATCAAAATAATTTAGGATTTTGTTCAAGATGAACTCACAATATAGTTTCCTAAGGAAATATTGCAGGACTTCACAATTGTTGCACAATGGGTAATAAAAAAATAGGTACCACCTATCATAAAAAAATTTCCTAATCTATTGGTGGTGACACCAATGAATAGGAAACCTCTTCACATTGAGGGTAATATTTTCATTTATGTTTGGGTTAGTGAATAATGAGCAAAAATCACCTTTTCTAATTTTTAAATCTTTTACATCTTTATATGATAATTTATCTACGTAATAAGCCCTAGCCGCCTACCCCCTATCTTGCCATCTGGATAATTGTTTGCTAATTGAATCTACATTTTTTAACATTTCTTTTAGTGAAGTTGCTAGGGTCATTCTTTCCATAGTTGAATCATTTGGATTGCTCAACCTCCTAATTAAATCCTCAATTTGTTTTTTATTGTTCTTAATTTCACTCATTAAATTTTGTTGAGTGCCAAAGGTTGTTGAGGGATTAGTGGAGGAGCTTGTTGTTGTGGTTGACTAACTTGAGGATTTTATTGTTCATGATTTTTTTCATCTTGTTGTTGTTGTGCTTGTTGAGGATTTTGAGGAGGGTTTGCAGGTTGATTAACATTCCTATGTAAATTCAAAAACAAGTATCAAATAAAACCTAAAACTAATAAATTGAAAACAAAAAACAAACAATCCTTGCCTCTCAGACCTCCTTGTTGACATGGTAGTATCCTGGCGATGAAACAACAATCGTTTATGAAGAATTTCACAAAATAGCTCCTCCTAGAACATGAGCGTGGAATATTAGGGTTTTGGCTGCAAGAAACAAAAAAAATAGTGAGAAGTGAAAATTAATTCATTTTCTTTTTGGTTTTTTCTTTTAATAGGTCATAATGTGAGTGTGTTATAACATGCTTGCATTATGGGATCATTGTGGCCGAGCCTCAGGCTCAACACACCAATCCATAACGCAAGTGTGTTATAACATGCTTGCATTATGAGTTTTCAAAAAAAATTCAAAAAGTGGCCACAAATTGGCTACCCATCTTCATGCACCCACCCTACCATATGCTCTATTTCCTTGGGAAATTGATTCATCAATCTCTATAGAACTTTTTCTTTCATTCAAATCAGGTTTGTTCCCATGAAGAGCATCATCCATACTATCCCAGGCGTAAAAAAACTTTTGATTCAGGTTTATTAACATACTCCAATCCTCCTTTCCCATCATTGCTCAACTTGAAACAAAATGTTTCAAAGGATGGGTCGAATAACTCGGGATTGATATGATTGATACTAAGGTATTCAGGCACATCATTAATTGATAGGTTTGTTGAATCATATGTGCAAGATTCACTACAACTTGAACATTTCTTATTTTCAGCCAAGAAAGTTTCCTCAACAAATTCTTTGTTAAAAACTATCATGTACATCTCTGCTATGAAACTTGTTTCATACAAGCATTCCAAAGCATGACCCTGCTCGCTATCATCGAAAACCTCATCATTTTTAACACTAAAATCAAGCTCAAGACACTGGATACAGATACTCTTATCTTGAAATTCATCATCTATCATATTTCCAATACATTCCAGTTCTGATATAGCTAAATTGCATTTCAAGGACCCATCACAAGAAATTTTCTTATCCACTAGTGTAGGAAAAACCTCATGAGTGTTGATATTGTTACATTCTTTAAGAAAGGATGCATTCAAGTCATCCTCACAAAAATATTCATATTCCTCATGTGAGTAATCAAAATTCTCATTTTCATTATCTTGGTTATCATCCTTCAAAGGTATATTGACCGTGCTTGCAAGCATAACAATGTCATCATCTATACTACTAGATAGGTATTCACCTTCTGAAACATCCTCATCCATTTCTTGGATAAACCCTTGATCTTTGACAATAGGATGAGCACCCCTGTCATTTAGAGACCCCATTCTTTGTATGTGGTCACATTTATCTTCCTTAGCAATTTTGATCCACCCAATTATTTTATCAAAATCCTAAAGTTTTAATTCCTTGGGAAAAGTACTAAGCCCTGGCTCATAAATGTCACAAAATAGGTCAATACACACTGAATCTTTAGGTTGTAACCTTTTAGCGATTTCTAACAAGGAATCAAAGAACCTTGAGCTAACAACTCATATGGTGATTCCCCAGGCTCATGTCTCTTCATAAGTTGGAGATTCTTTGAACAATCAACACCTGATCATTATCACTTAAACATTGTTGAAATCTTCCCTAAATCTGTTCATGACTAATATGTTGTGAAGGTGAACAAGATAAGGCATCAAACATCATCACCTTGATCATCCCTATCATCCTTATATATTCCATTTATATGATGTGTATTAGGACAACAAACACTTACAGCCATATATTCCCTCATCATTTAATATTTCATAGTATTTTCAATATCCATGGGAAAGTGGTATGCCTAATGTAATGTTTTTGACTCCTTATCTCTTATCAAATAAATCATCCTATTTTCAAATGCACCTAGATACACAATCAACAATCTACATCACTAGGTCTTAGGTGTTCAAGAATATCTCTTACTACTTGTGAAAACCTCAAGTTAAAGGCAGGAACAAACTCATCTTCATCTCGCTGGATTTCCATAAATCTTTTTCTTACCACATTTGGACTAATCCTTTCAGAAAAATTGTTCCACAAATGCTATCATGAAATCATTCCATGAAGCTACAGAACACACTAGAAAATATGAGAACCAGTCTTTAGGTAGATGTTTCCTAATATCACTAGGAATCTTGTTAGGGAAACCATGACTACCATTAAAACTTAATGGCTTATATCTCTTGACAGAGAATTTCCTTTGATGGAATGATAAGAGTTGCATGCCTTGCATGTTTTTACTTGGTGATACAGGGGAATGATACATTTCTCTTGTATCCTTATTCAATCCTTAAATATCATCTTCATAGTTGATTGTCCACTGGCTCATGATTTTAAAATGCATAACTCAAACTCAATCATGCTTTAAATCTTTCTAAAAGACATATTTCACAAATATGCATACTTCTTCAACCCAACTCAAATATTACAAATTGCACCTTAGAAGTATGTAAAATGACTACCATTCCCTCTATTTGTGCTTAATTCACATAATAGGGAAACAAAATTTACACCAAATTGTTTCAACATGGTTTTCACATGGATTTATTTCTTCTTGAAAACCAAAACAGGGGAAAATACCTAGATATACCATAGCCATTCTGAATTGTGCTTCTGATTGGAAAACCTTGTAGATCTAAAACTTTCTTCATGTCTTCATTAGGTTCTTTGCATAGAGTCACTACCTCCTTTATAGAGGAACAAAATTCAATAATATGAAGTTTTTTCACAAGTTGCTTTCACTTTAAGCTTTCATAATCAACATAGTCACACATAAGTCCTTCATACCTTCTTATTTTGTCTCCAACAACTTTTCACTGCATTTTACTAGAGTCTCTTAAATAATTCACACTAGCATAGAGATCTTTGGAGTCGTCACCCATATCTAGTGAGAAATTCTATGATTATTTGTGGAATTGTGGTAGATCTTGACAACATTTACAATATTTCAAAGGAGACACAACAAAATCCTCCAACATCTCAGAGGATTGACTCATTTACACAAAGCTAAGCTTGACAATATAATTATCTAACAAATATTTGACTCTTTAAGGCAAGATGATCTTCTATAATATTTTTCTTAGGTCAGTCCCCAACAGAGGCACCATTCCTGTTGGTTATTTTTTTGAACCAAACTTAATCTTACCACTTACCTATGAAGCTACCAGAATTCAATTATTAGCAAGGGTAAGAATTGGCCAACACACAAGTAAGGATTCTGAGATCCTTACTTCTTCACTTCAGTTTCTGTGAAACCTAGGAGGGTGATCCAGAATGTGTTCACCTGATATTCATTTGATCAAGAAAACTTCTACACACATATAGATTCCCATGGATACAAATAAACAACATTCATTTAAGATTTGGTTGACCTTTAAAAAAATTACTATATACTACAAGGAATAAGATGGTACTTTAGATTGGTACATTGTAAAATGTTGACAATTATTTAGATGATTTGGGTTCTCATTTCAAGACCTTGTTGAAGTGTATGAATAATTCATTTATTTTCAAGATAACCAAATGAAAATACCAGTGCCTTGTCATTGGGTAATCGAGTCAAATTCATAATAACTAGTAATACTTTAGCAATTTGAACTAGTAATTAATGGACTATTGATATATTGCATTACAATATTCAACTCATTATACCTAAAACATAACTACTTATCAATCCTATGCTCTTTCCTTATAAATTTGTGACCTCACTTTAGCATTTAATAAATTCTTTTAATTGAAGCATAAATGAAATCAATCATTCAATTAAAACAGCTGAAGACAAATGAAAATATCATTAACCATTTCATTCATAATAAGGAAGAAAATTACATAGGAGAGAATATGTTTAGGAAATATCATTTTCATTTATAAACTGCTACTATAGTAAAACTATTTGAGATCACTATAAACCAACTCACAACCTAAGACTCCTTACTAGACTATTCATTTTTGCATTGATTTACATTATGCTCTTTCATGAGCTTAGGTTTCCCTCTTAGACCAGTTTGAGACTCAAAACTCAAACCCCTTGTTATCAGCCTTGAAATTCCTTTTATAGAATAAGGGAGCAACAAGCAAAAGGCTAAATTACAATTAAATTTCATTTCACACACATTTCATTTCAAGTTTAGAAACCTCTAAGACAGTTACACTTAATCATTTCAAAGCATGGGAGAGTAAAAGACAAAACTCCACGTAATCGAATAGTTGAAGTCAACAGGCCAACCTTCCAATAGGTGTAGTTCATTTTTGTAGTAGCACCAAAATACCTTGTCCTTGTTGACCAAAGAAGATTCTCCATTAGTAGCCAAAGAAAAAACTTATATACTACCCTGAAAAGGCATATTTTCCATCAAAGTTAAGGAGTCTAATACTTATCCCTCACACCACCCAAAAACATTTCCACATCAGCATTAAAGGAAAAAACCCATAGATATGTTGAAGAGGATGATTCTGATGTAGTGGCGATGGTGTCATCAAAAGCAAAAATAGGGCGGAGATGCTACTCTGAGTCATTAGCATCAGAGTATGCTCACTCATACCTTGTTCATGATGAAACTAGAGAAATCATCACTCCTCCCTCATTAGATTCTTCATACGACACACTATTACAAAAACAACAATATATTACTAAATAAACTACTAAAAATTGCATATAAATGACTAGTTTTGGTCACGTGACCATTAGTAGTTTATTGCCGGTCATTTATATCATGACCAAATTTATGACTAAACTATTTTAGTCATTTATCTAGTCATTGATTTAGTCATTTCAATTTGGTCATTGATTTGGCCATTGATTTAGTCATTGATTTAGTCATTAATTTTGTCATTGATTGTTGTTAACTGGTCATTTATTTAGTCATAGTAGTGATTTATTTAGTCATATATTTAGTCATTAATTTAGTCATATATTTATTCATTACTTTAGTCATATATTTAGAAATTAATTTATTCATATATTTAGTCATTAATTTAGTCATTACTTTAGTCATTAATTTAGTCATTACTTTAGTCATATATTTAGTCATTAATTTAGTTATTAATTTAGTCATATATTTTGTCATTTATTTTGTCATTAACTTAGTCATATATTTAGTCATTAATTTAGTCATTTTTATTTACTGGTTTCCATCAATTGGTAGTAAATATAGTCATGAAATGAATAATTTATTAAATACCATAAATTTTATAATACAAAACTAAGATAATATTAAACTTGAACTAAAAAATAAAAGAAAATAAAAATATTACAGATACGAACAAGCTACAACATTATAGAATTAAAAGATTAATTCAACATCATGATAAATAAAGGTAATTGGCAATAAAATATTTCATGCATATATATATAAAGTTATAAGATGTCAAAGTTGTCTAAAAGTATATATGTAAATATAATAAAAAATGTCAAAGCTTTCTAATAGTTTCCAATTCTTTCAAATACACCATGATAATTAAGATCCCTGAACAACACATTCAAAATACTGCATAAAGAAGTGAGCCAAGATGTCTAATAACTAGTACATGATAAACATGTTCAACTATGTCATTTTTTGCAAATATTTTAGTGGCCACCGTATGAAGGTTCCCTCTTTCTCTTTCAAACAAACAACTCTATTTATTTTCTCTTCATAAACAAGGGGTATGTTACTTGAGACCTTTAAAATTTTTACATTTACATCTCCTATTCCTTTCAAGTTGACTCCATGTACAATAGATAGGGAGTGAATCTTCCCAATTCCCACAACATCACCATCAAATGGATCCAACACCCTAACTTTATCCCCTTTTTTGAATTTATCAATAAATTTATGCAAAAAGAAAAAAAAATAGCACATTATATTACATAGGTAATGATTACCCTTGTTTGCATAATAAAACAACCATTACTTAAATAGTACTTGCATGTGTGCGTTAAAATAATTGCCAAAGGAAATTTTCAAAAATAATTGCAATGATCCCTTATGAATGTTTTACCCTAAAAATTACCTTAGCAGTCTCACATTTTTGTTGATCAAGAGGCCTAGTAGTCTAGATGATTATTATCATCCCTAGGGTATAAAGTCAACTAGAAAGATAATGGGGGAGAGGGATTAGAGTAAGCATAGATTCCAAGAACCATTCATCAATATAATTTACTAAAAACCCAACACTCATAGTAGTGCTTACAATGTTACTATTAGCTTCATGTTAATCAGATACAAAGGCCACAAATATAAACACTACATTACCATGCATGCATACTAGACACATAAGGTTATGACCGCACTGTTACACTTAAAAAAGGTAGCTAATGCACAAAAACAAAGAATACAATGTGAGAGCAATAGTAATACTATTGCAAGGTGAAGGTGAAATATATTGGGGTGTACAAAAATAGTGGCATTAAAGTTGTAAAACATAACCCCATGCAGTCAACATAACCCTGCCAATGATGACATATAAAATATGTGTATATGTGCATGCACATGTGAGGGTGTTTGCATTAGTGTGCATGTTTCTAGAGATGTGTGTTCATCTAGGTTCACATGTGTGCTTGCAGATGTTTGTGGTTGTGTGTATGTTTTTGGGGGGTGGGGTGTGTGTTTGCTTATGTGTGTGTGTGTCCTAGACATGGGAATTAGATACTAAGGGAAGAGAGTTAATCAATGAAAGGATCAAGCATAATTATAAGAGAAAATTGATGAACATGAACAATTGGGTCAACCCAAGTGTTGTAGTAGCAAGTTTCATGGTTGTAGTAGCAAGTTTCATGGTTGTAGTAGTGAGTTTAGTGCAAGGGAAGTGAGTTTTATGGCTGTAATAGTGAGTTTAATGGATCGAGTAGTAAATATCATTACTAAACAACAAGAAGACATTAAGAGAAAGTGGAAAGAATATCAAAAGAAACTTTTTTTAATAGCAACAACCATAATGAAGAGTTAACAATAGATCCATGAAGGAGAGAACATCAGGTATCATCCAATGAAAGAAGAAGCACCCTAAGTTCAAGATGTTGACAAGATCAATTACAATACCCTGAAACACAGTCAAGCATCATAAAGTATTGAAGTGCCAATAATCCCCACTGAAAAGTGACAAAGTAGGTACAATGATTGTTCTATGGGTTACATTCAATGTTTTAGTTGTCTATTCACTATTCTATAAGCTTGTTCACTTTTTGGGATCATAATAGTCATTAATACATGAAGGGTTCCAAAATCAAGGAAAAGTAATGTTTCATAGCACTCACCTCAAGTTCAACACCGCTAGTACTATAAATATCATGCACGTACTCCTCGAATTCATCATAATCATTGTCAACATTGTCCTAAAGTTGTGTAGCTTTGTCAAGAGCTCTATTGACAAGGTCTTTTCCTTTTCATTCTACTTTCATATAATTTCTCTTCATGTGGATCATCATGCAAAGTTAATATAAGTCAAGTAAAGAATGCAAAAGCTATAAATATTTGTCCACAACAACTATTATATTACCTCAAGTTCAACACAACTATGATTGTGTTGCACATTCTTGTCCACTAGCTCATCATGATTACTATCAATATCAGTAGCTTTGTTGACATCAAGGTGTTTTTGTTTCTTGTGCTGCTTTGATAAAATTTCTCTTCATGTAGTTTAACCATCAAGAAAAAAATATATCCATATGAGGAGTAATTCATTTAAAAAACAACCAACACAGTCTTTCCAAGCATAAAAGTCATACTATATAGTCATATTTCATGAATATCCTAAGTTATACAAGGAAAAGGGTAGCATGCTATAGGTAACTGTCATTGGGCCACAGTCATACACCCCCTTGACAGTAAGAAGTAGCTATAAAAACATACAGATTGAGACAATTATGAAGAGATCAACAAAGAAAAAATCCAAAATCTCACTTCAAATGTGTTTCTTTTGGTCCAGAACCAAGGAGTTGATGTTTATGATGGTGAATTGTTGGATTTTATATCTGAATCAAGTACCATGAGAAATTTTTTGTTGTACTACGGTGAGAAAAATTCATGTTCTGTTACTACTGCAAGAAGGCTTGCTGATTTTCTTGGAGATGCGATGGTTAAAGATAAAGGGCTTATGTGTCGATACATAGTTGCATGAGATCCACAGGTCTTTTGGACTTAAACATATTTTACTCTAGAAATTATGATTATTTTAAGTTTTGGTCAAAGTTCTTTGTCAAATTATTTCTCAAATAATATTGTGGATAATTTTTATTTGTATATAAGGCACTTATAATTTAAATATTTTATTTCTACAGAATATAGATTAGCCACTAAGTATATGTAGAGCATTTAATGGTGCTTTAAGTATCTGAACAAACATTTTACTATAGTTCATATTGTAAAGCAATTCTTAGATTATCAAAGTATCTATATGAGCACATATGAATTATATTGTTGCTTACACCTAAGGCTCCTCCCCCTTTGTTAACGGAGTTCTCTTATGTCAATTAAGTCTTTTGTTGATTGAACACCAAAAGGTTTGAACAACCTAAAGGTCAAATGGTTTGTTGTTGTTTACAATTTACACCATATTCTCCTCACCCTTGGCCTCTTCACCTAAAGGTTATCTCCTATTGTCTGAGCCCTAATGTAGGCATGAATTTCTGGAGACCTTCTTCCATCACTTCCCCCTCCTTGGCCTCCTTTCTTCAGCATGAGAGTATTATGCTCCTCCCTCTCCACTTTACTACATTAGGTTAGTATTCTCCTATTGGTTGATCACTATGGGAATTGTATCTACATGCAATAACATTGGCCCTTTTTCTATTCATTTGTATTTTTCGTTTCTTATTCTTTTTGTGTATAATACATTTGGTCAAAAAGCAATAGTATGCAACTTTCTTCCTCTCTCTGGCTTATACCTTCTTTTGGGTAGATCTAATATGAGACCATCTTTATACTTCTTGGATACATGGTTATTTTCTTCACTTTCACCTTCAATTCCTTACAGTTCTTGCTTTATTTTTCTTAGATAGTTCTCATTTCCAACTTTCGAAGTGGTTCAATTGTTGTTCAAGATGTCTTAGTTTTTTTTTGTACCCAATATTTGTGCATACAAACCGATGTCACCATCATATCTTTGGTTTGTTTCTTCATTTTCTCCTTTAGGATTTGTTCCATCTTTACCTTCTCTACCCTTTTTTCTTTGTGAAAATTTTGGTAAAAGGAGCCCTCACAATAAAACAATCTTTTAGATTTGTGGTGCCAGTGAACAAGCTTGTCTAAGGTTAAAATTAGTGAATCTCTACCATTTTCTACTTTTCAAAATTTCTTTTGTACTGTCACAGACTGCTAGAATTTGACTGGTATGTTTTATGCCTTCTATTGTTAAAAATCAACTTAAAGGAGTCAACTTCCAAATGTTTCATGAACCTGGTCATATATAATGGGTTTATTATAACAATAATCAGTGAATTCTAAGTCAACTGGCATTTAATGACTTTAAATTAAAGTGTTGATATGTGCTTTCTATTTTAGTTCTTTTGGCCATGTTTAAATTCATAAGCCACATCTTGCATGTTTTCATGAGTGGCCTTATCTCTGATTAATGTAAACAATAAAATGTTTGCTTTGTAGTACAACCTATTTACATATACATTTGGCATATATCTTGGTTTTCTTTGTGGGAAAGTTTTCAAGTCACTGATGAACTGTTATCATCAATGCACAATTGGTGTAAATTTTTGGTGTCGTGGTGATTTCTTCTTGGGGTTTAAATTTATAAATAGTTTATGTGCAAACAAATATTGAATATGTTTTGGATCACTTAAAACATGTATATTATAGATATCTTATAACAAGAAATCAACTTGATTTGGATGGTTCTTAATGTCTGTCTATTGTCTTCCATAGGGCGTTTCTGTGAGTAAGCCTGTCATACCTGTTGCATTTTTTGAAACAAAACCTAATATTCTCTTAGAACATTTTACTATGTATTTTTAGTCTCTTGTACACCATCTCCATGAGCATGATCATGATTTTTGTTATTTTTTTTAAGAAATAATGAAAGTATACATAAGGAAATGGTGCAAAACATCAACTGATGTAGCTATTTGGTCTATTGTTGACTGGTCATATTATCGAAAACACCTAAGCTCTACAATCCAGAAAATTATTACAATTCTTGCTGCCATGCAAAAGGTCATTGTTATCTTTTAGAAAACATTATATACATTTCTACTTTTTAATTATCTTTTGGCTTGAAAATATGTTCTCACTCTTATATGTTAAATAGATTAATAATCTTGTGCCAAGGGTAGCACATCTAGATTGGCTACATAAGAAGGTCTGTGAAAAGGAAGACAAATTTCGTCAATGAAATATTTGAGATATGTTTGGCATAAATAACATCAACAAATCATTTAACCAGTTGCTTGCATCCAATCATTTTATGGATAATGAGTTGGTTGGAGATTTAGATGATATGGCCAACAAAGAGAATATGTCTCATTTGGGTCCTAGGCCTATAGTTCGTAACTTTGAAAGCAAAAAAGATTTATCCAAGAATAAAAATTGTAGTCAAGAGCCAGAAAATATTCAGAAACATCATAAAGTGTTGTCTGAGGTAAATGAAAGTGATCAAAGGAATCAACCCATTGATAAGAATGTTGATTACCAAGGTTGGCTTGATCAAAAGAAGTAGAAATGGAAAGAGAGACTTGAGAAGCGAAAAAAACTAAGGTATAAGAGGAGCTTGAGTATATCTTTGGTTATTTGATTTGTGTTTCTTAGAAGCTTTCATGAGTAATTATTGCTACATACATAAATATCAAAACAATTTTTTAAAATATCATTGCAATACTTATATTGAGGTTTTAAAATTATTATTTTGGAATAGTGTTTGTAATTTTGTATTCATATTTTGAAAATATTTTTTTGGAATAACTTAGCATAGAGGTAGAAATTAAATTATTTTGTAGGATTGGATTGATTGAAATATCATTCTTTAACTGCAAAAAAAATTGAATGTTAGGATATGCTGGATTGCTTAACATTGCAGGAATTCAAATATTTAAGATTTTTGAACTCAAACATAATATCATGTATCTAGATACCACTATGTAAGGTTTCCAATTTCAACATTTTAAGTGTACTTTGGGAACCCTCTTGAAGGAAATTACAAGTTCAATTCAAGACCCCTCTTTAGGGAAATTACAAGATTGATAATATGGTATTTTGGGTTGGCTTCATTATTTTATTAAGCATATGGTCTAAATAGTTATTTGCAATTTGAGGATAGTCTACCACTTATTTAGAATTTCAATTAAAAAAGGTTAACCATTTCTATTATTCTTGTTATAAATATTATTATTATTATCATTGTTTAAAATTCATTTTGTTATTAGTATTAACATTATTATTTTTAAACGTATTCTTATTATTGTGGATTCTATAGGGACCCCCTCACATTAAAGCAAACTAGTACGTATGGCATTAAGCCAAAATTTTGAATGCATATTTATTATAAAAACTTATATGTCCTTGCGAAGACACAAGTTGTTACTCCAATAAAAGCCCTAAGGAATAAGTCAACACCAGGGAGTTACATAGACATAGTAGTAGTGGTTGCTTCTGTTGCATTATTGTCAACAATTTTAATCCCAGGCTAAAGAAGATCCTATTGTAGAACCTAACCACACCTTTCTTTGGGAGAGAAGGCTTAGTAAACATACTAGGGATAGGAATATTTCCATGTCTCATGATAATCCTAAGATTATCAACATATAGTGCAAGTTCATGGAACAGGGTATGTGCAGGATCATCATGGAAAAAATAGGCCCTTAAGTGGCAAAAAATTCAGAAAAATCAGAGTTAGGCAACTTGATGTAAAAATTTGAATAAGTTATCTATATTATTTCAAAAATATGTAAGAATAGAATTTGTATCAAATTGAATGTAGTTTCCAAACTACTAGGTTTGTTTAAAAAATAAATAAATCTATTTGGTGAAAATTTGAAATTTCAATGTAGTAGTACTTAAATTTAAGGGAAAAAATAAGAAGTAGGTGTCTGTCTGACCACCCTAACCACAATAAAATGATAATATTTTTTTATCATATTTTAGATATAACTAAAGGACTCATGTCTCGATGTGATGCATATTTTTTTGTAAAAATTTTCCAACTAAACAATTAATTATGATTTTTTTATTACAACTTTTAAAAAATAATAAAAACTCGTATGTCTGACCACCTTAACTTGGTCAAAACTTCAAGAAATTCAATTTTAATTTTTTTAATCCTATAGTATGTGAAGCATATAATGTGATGCATGTTTTGGATTCAAAAAATGTGATATTATTTGAAAGCTATAGATGTTTTTCAATTAGCCTATCAATCAGGACTTTAGTTGTAATTTGAATAGAAAATGAATAACAATTACTTATTAAATTCAAACTAAAGCATAATTCATATTAGTGGAAAACTGAGAATCTCCTTTAAAAACCCTTTTCGTTTCATCAATTTTGGCTAAAAAAAATGTCGTCAACCACATACCCATCATATTGCCACTTTTTGGCCCATCATGATCCTACACATACCCAACATAGTTATATCCTACAAGCATGTACTAGAGGGTGTTGATGGGGCCCACGAGGAATAAAAAGTTTAAAACATAAATTTTGTTTGTTTTTTGGATGATTGGGGTGTATAAGGGGCATTGGAGGGTTTGTGGGACTCCCATGTCCCTTTACAACCCAATCAACATTAGGCACATGTCTTTTTTTTTAAAAAAGTTGAAATGTTAATGCTTTATCGTGGGGGATGCTTGGTCATCCCTAAATATGGCTAGGTGTCCCCTTAACATTTTTGAATGTCCTAAATTTTTGGGATGCATTTCAGAATGTTTCCAATTTTTTGCAGATTAGGGGTGGTGGTAAGGGGACATCCCCTAACATTTGGTTGTCCCCACAAATGCCTCAATGGATGGGGATAGGTGTCTAAGGGGTGGAAGTGGGTCCCCATGTAATACATATTTTGAGAGATCTCTTGTTTCAATTGCATGAATGTTATCATATAAATCCTCTTGTTTCTTTTTCTTTCTTGCACACTTCTATTTATGTTATCTTTGGTTTGAGTTCAAATTTTAACTGGTTATTTTCTATTGGAAGTGCATTTGCTAAATTGCTATGTGTTTTCTACTTTATGCCTCCTTTATTCACGAATGAATTTTGAATGGTAAAAGAAATTCAAGGTTTGATTGTTAGTATGAGCTATGAGCTACAAACTACTAAAGAAAAGATTGTGTATTATCTGATCATTTCACAAAAGGAATTATCTTCCAAATATGTTTCAAAGTGATTTTTTATCTTTGAAAATGGCCATTTCTGCTATGAGTAGAATTAGAGCTCAGAACTTGGTTTGGGATGGCTAGCCTTGGAGGCATTGTATAATTTGAACTGGTCAATAGTGACATATTTTCTATCCTCTATGTAGCATTCTCAAAGATTTGATCTTGGACTTTTAGTACATGTATCATCTTTATCAGTTAGTAGACAGTGGATAACATATTGTAAGAGAGTGGGACAAACCAAATTCAAGGCCCTAGGTCACAAAGGGCCAAGAGTGAAAGGCTGCCCTAACTTACATCAGCTTAATGGGGTGTTAGGAAACACGATACAAGAATGATGAGGACTATAAATTCCTTCGATCACTCTATAGACCCAAAATACAGAATGGGGCTAGGTAATTTGGTTCTTAGGTTCAACACTATGCCTCAGGAAGATCTCTACCTAAGGATAGAAGCGTGGTCTTGGGATGATAGTGTGGCGTGCTAGCGTCTCTCAAGTGCGCTAATGTCCATATGACTAGACAACAAAAGAGACAAGGTCGAACCTAGGAAAACTAGCTAATGGCCTAGCTAACCACTACTAAAGGGCCAAAATAACACTATTAAGTAAACAAAATATTCTCTAATATGATCAAGTAAAAATATGAGAGTTAAGGTGGAAAGAATGATCTCATAAAGAAATTTGTTCGCCATCTAGCTCTCCAAAAGCACATTCACCTACACACAAAGAGGAGGAAAAATGTTGGGTGGTTGTATAGGGGTTTGCCTAAGTCAGACCCCTATTTAGGTGCTTCCACCTCCATGGAGAGCCAAGAAAGTGAGTGTGATAAATAAAGTAATATAATAAAGAACACTAAAATAGTACAAAATAGTAAATGTGCTTACTCTACCAAGTAATAGAGGAGAGGAGTGGGAAGTTTACCACCTCCACCAAAAGCACTCAAGGCTAATAGAGGAGAGAATAAGAGTACTCGAGCCTTTACTACAATGGTGTTGCCCAAAACTTGCTCTACTAAAGTGATGGAGTGAAGTTATTGCTACTAAGGATTACAAAAGTGCTACTAAAAATTCTTGGAATTCTTGGAGTGAGTACAAGAGAGTGAAGAAGTTGAACTAAAAGCTTGGAAGAAAATCTGAAGAAGTTAGAATGCATGTAGAAGGAGGGAATTTGAAGGAGAGATGAAGAAAATGGCCATATTTGGGTCAGTTGGCCAAATGGGGCATTACAAGTCAACTGCCAATGAGAAGTGTAACGCCTCTATAGCTCCAACTGTAGGAATCTGTCAGGGGCGTAACTACGCTGTGCGAATGTTTGTGCATTGTGCGGGCGTCCCTGATAGAAATTCCTCTGCTAACTCTTAAAAAAGGCACCAATTGGGATGAAGGCAATAGGCTTAGGTGGAATTAAGCCTCTGAACTTGTTTTTCTAAAGTGGAGAAAGAGAAAAAGGGGAATTTGCATAAGGGGTACAAATTTGCTCCTATACATTTTTCCCCCACTTTAGTGAGCACAAGTATTGATGAGTGCTCGATAAAGTAGATCAAAGAAGTAGTAGAGTTAGAAATGTATACCTAAATCATCAAGGAAGTATACCATGATCTAACAAACCTAAAGGTGCAGGGCAAGCGAAGGACTTCATAGCTTCTTAGAACCATGAAGTTGAAGAAAGAAAGCATCTAACATGCCCACAGAACTATAAGGAGGCCAACCCCAAGATATCTCACATGAAGGAAGCCTTGTGAAGTAAGCACCTTACAGGCCCAAAAACTTGCAAGGAAGGTGTCCCCCAAGAACCCTCACATGGAGGATACCTGGGAAGCATCCCCCAAGATCTCTCACATGGAGGAAGCCAAGAAAGTTCCCTACAGACCCATAGACCTATAGGGAAGGTATTCTCTAAGATCTCTCACATGAAGAATACCCAAGGAAGTTCCCTACAAACTTGTAGACCTATAGGGAAGGTAACTCCCAAGATCTCTCACATGGAGAAAACCTAAGAAAGCACCCTACAGGCCCATAGACCTACAGGGGAGCCACCCGCAGGATCTATCACATGTAGGAATCTCAAAGGAAGTTCCCTACATGCTCTTAGACCTATAGGGAGGTATCCCCCAAGATCTCTCACATGGAGGAAACCTTGGAAAGCGAACTTTGTAGATTCAGGAAGTGGTCACGTAGGTGAGTAAGCAGAAAGTCGCGTAGACCATCGACAATTTGGAAGACTTTCAAAGGGGTCCCTCAAGATCCCATCATGAAGAGGGGGTCGACTCAAGGGACGCACAGTTTGAAAGTAGATATTTTCTTTCTCAAAGTGATCCATCATCAAGGGAACCTTTTAAAAGATGTTCACTTCATCAAGGAATTCGAAAGGAAGAATATGCCCCCATGTGAGGGGAAGGTCAAAGTTGTTCCCACTTTGGAGGAAGGTTTCCAAGTCCTTTCTTTATGAACCCATGATGAAGGAAACATGTTTATTTAGGGCTCCAAATTGAGAATGTGATTTTAAAGAAAATTTTGTGAATATTTTTGATAATATGGAAAATATTTGTTGGCAACGAATGCAATTTTTGAAAATAGAAATGTTGAAGAAAAGCCATTTTCATGCATGAGAGGGACAACTCAAGCAAAGAAGAGGGAAAGATAAAGAGAAAAATAAATAAAGGGCACAAGGGTAGCATGATATTTTGAGGTCAAAACTTCTCATAAATATATATATATATATAGTATATAAATGAACTATCATCAACCCCTTACTATATCAAACCATGTGAAGAATGCATGAGAAGACAAAGTAAAAATAAAAAATTGGGTCAACATGGAAGGGAAGCCTAAATGCCCCCAACACTTTGTATCAACCCCAATTTATCAAAAATCAACCACAAACATGGAAGAATGATGATACAAATAGAAGAAGGTTTACAACACAATAACCACGCCTATATCCAAGCACTGAAAAGGGTGATGAGGGCCATCCAGGCATACATAGCATGATCATGGGGGAACACATAACAAAAAACACACACACACACACAAAAGATCAAGAAGAGGTCCCATCCTAACATTGATCAACCAAGAGGTCATCCACTTCCCACTCTAGATCATCTTAGGGGGAAGGAGGACGAGGTTGCAATGGTGGGATGTTAAGAGGAGAAGCATCTAACCCTCCCACAACAAGGGCTAAGGAAGAAGCCCTCGCAAGGTCTTCTTCGTCGAGCTCTTGTGGAGCTAGGGTCAGTGATTTCACAAAGATCGTTGACAAGGCCATAACTTCATCCATGGTGTTAAACATGCACCCTACAGGAGCATCACGTTTAGCTTCAGTGGATGAGGCAGGCTGTGCCTGAGATTCACAACTAGGCTCGCCAAATGACTTGAGAGTAGTGACGAACTTAGAGAAAACTGAGACTAGTTCTGTCACTAGGATAAAACAAGTCAGCACAGGACCACCTTGTGAAGAAGGTGGGCTCCTCTTATGTCCTTCACTGCTAGAAGGACCACACTCCACCTTTCGCTTCATCGGAGGAGATGAACTCCCCATATATGAGGCTAGAGGTGCAGAGGAAGAGGAGGAAAGGACCACAGTAGATACAACTAAGGTATTATTCATATCCACGGGTCTCAAGAAAGGCTGGATATCCAGAATAGACATTTACAAAGGTGACTCCAATGAAGGAGTGATGAACACATATACCTCCTTGGGGTTAGGCACATTTGTACTTTTTATCTATTATATTTTCACCTTGTTGAATACAAGATTCAGCAATCCAATGACACATGGAAATCTTCTTCAGATGTGGGTGATCTTAAATGAAGAAGGAATCTCCAGAGTGAGCTGGTTCTTTGAATGATTGATCCTATTCTAAGTATTTTTTTGAAGGAAAGAGTTAGAAAGATGGACTAAAAATGAAATCTAACACTAAATGGTGATTAACTATTATTTTTGAAAAAAATCTAGACTTTACCACTCACAACAATTCCTCTATTACAATAGTTCTCACAATCTCATTGGTACATGATTTCATCAGTAATTTATATGAAGATTCGAAGGTAGTGAATACATCACACAACCTGAAAACATGAAATTTTGTGTAGAAACTCATAAAAGCAAGATATTTAAGGATTCAAACTTGAAAACACAAAGACATCAAACTGTTGTTACCAGATTGAGACAAGAAAATGAAAAGAAGAACTTTATTGCTCTATTGAAACTGAAAGAATGTTTGTCGGAACTGAGTAAAAATGAGTTTACAAGCTCAAGAATGCTAGGAGAAAGAAATTGAAATATGAACTGAGAAGAAGAAAACTAACTTTTCCTCAGAATATATCTCCTCGAAACCCTAATCCGAGCTCACAAAGAAGCTCAAGGAAAAAAACCTCAAAATTGTCCCAAAAGACTGCATAAAAGTAGAAAAACATCTCTTTTTCCATACTCACACTGAAAAGCCTCTCAAACTAGGAAAAATCTGCTTTAAAAGCAAATAAAGCACCTTATCTCTCCAAGATAAAACTCAAATCTGACCAAGAGGAAAAGTCAATACCAATTTGCTAAAAATAGCAAGAAATCATAAAACAATTTATAAGTATTGCTTCATGCCTCTGCTTTACATCATTGCATATTTTATAATTTGTTTTATTTTTTTGCAATTAAAGATTGCAAAATCTTTTGCAAAAAAGAAATATATCCTTATTCCACCAATGCAATGCTTGATTTTTCTTTAAAAAATCATAAAAACATCAAGGCAATATTGTTCTCTCATCAAGATCCTTAATTGATTTCTCTTAAATCAATTGTAAACAAAAATCCCTAAGTGTCAAATGTTTCACCCTTAGGTCATAAGATATTTACCATTCAAATTTTAATTGACTTCCTTCAAAATCAATTAAAAGACAAAACCCTAAGGTAGTAACATCCTATACTCCCACCAAGGCAAAGGCATAAATGTTAATATAGAAACACCAGCCCTAAGGACTTAAACAAAACCAACTTAGGCATATGAGAATTCGGCCACCAAAAGTATTAAGCTTCAGATTTTAAATTCATAATGCAAAATAACCCTAAATTCGAATTTCTCCACATGCCATTGTCAAAAGTGAATATTCAAGGTAATCATAATATTCGACTTAGCTCGAATTAGGGCATGAGACAAAAAGAAGTCAAACCCTAAAAATCAATTCATTTTCGCAATCATTTTTTGAAGACCTTGGTCTCTGCATGAAAGGATAGTGCCACCATGATTGAGCTCAGTCTATAGCTCATGTGCTTGAGAATCTTCACATTTGTCTTCAGATAGTTGAATCCTTCACTAGGTAGGCTTGATTTATGAAGTATTGTGACTTTTTCACTTCATTTGAAGAGCAAGAAAGGCCATTAAGGCCGAGGCCTGTACATACTTGGTCTCTGATTTCTTTCTTTGATTTTGTGTGGTTATTGTTTTTCTTTTGTCCCCTTGGACTGCCATATATGAGCTCGAGCTTTGGCTTTGCTTGGGGTTTTGAAGCTTTGTAGAGCTCTGGCCATGGCTATATGTGATCTTCTACAGGCATGAACTGGTAAGCTTAGTTCTAATCATATATTCCTATCTACATAAATCTTAAGAAAGCTTTTCTTTTACTTATGAATTCATGAACATATTCAGGTCGTGCTATATCCATGCACTTCTACTGCTTCTACTTAGAAATTTTTGTGTGATTTCAACCTTTTCTTCAGAGTTTTGGCTTAGACAGTGAGTTAAGATAAAGCTTCTAAAAAATCTCCTTTTGGCCACACCATATCATGTTGAATATGAGCTTGGAAAGCACTTGGGGTTCAACGATGCTTATTTACTCCTTTCAAACTTTGAACAAACCCCTATATGGGTATTTTGGAAAAGAAAAGAAATATGTATTCCAGAACGAATCCTAACATGGGTATGAGCAAAAATATGTTTGTTTTGACATTCCTATAAAACTGGCTCGACCCATGATTACCTTTTTCCTTTTTCCCTTTTTGAAACTATGTGGTTTCCTTGCAAAACCCTTCATGGGTAAACTATATCTTGAGGAGATCTGTGCATTTTAAAATCAAACCCCAATGTGGGTGTTCTAAGAAATGAAGAAAAATTTGTTCATTTGATTACTTTTAAAAACTAGGCTCGACCCACTATTAAATTCTACATTTTTATGTATCTATGTAAATTCCACCATATGGCATTTGATGTTTGTGAAGAAAATGCATTTTTTTTTAAAACGCTGTTGAAAACCATCATTCGGGTATATGAGTTTCTGGAAAAAAATCTATCTTAAATATGACTTGGTATCATATGTATACATTTCATTTACCACTATAATGTTGTTTTCTTCTAAGAAAAAACTTCAACATGGGCCTTCACTATTTTAAAGAAATCTAATTATAACACAACCCACATGAATTCATTGAAACTTGAAAGGAAATTCACCTATCCTTGTATATTTTCTATTAAATCCTAACATACGAAAACTGAAAACAATAACATTTGCACTTTTAAATTTCTATACTTTCCTATTTCCATTTCATGAGTAAATGTTACTTTGAGGAAAAACAAATTTTCAAAGTAAAGCTCATATGTTTATTTTTCTGTCCTCATGATAGCATGTGCTTATGTAAACCTTGCACTGTATATTCCCTGTTCTAATTTCTTTTACATTTCATGTGACTCCTCTCTCTACTCATATTGCTTCAGTTCGAAACCAAAGGATGAATGCTTGTACTTTCATGCCTTGACCAAATGATATAACTGTTTCTCTCCTTACGCATAGGACCCTTTTGATTGAGACTGTAGACTAGTTTGCATCTTGATTTTGTTTTGACTTTATGCAAAGATTTTGATTTGAAAATACTATAGCTATATGGACTGCATTTCCTCTTACAACCAGATAACACTTTGGAAGCACTTTCGCTTATGCTTTGTCATCTCCTATTTATTCTGAAATGACTTTCACCTATTGAACACTATACTCTTTTCCTACAAGCAAGTTAATTGCCTCACCACTCAATGAATGATTGAATTGCATATAACTGACACTCTTCATGTATTTTTATGCTCCATTTAATAAACTGTTCCATGAATATACTCTCTTCTGAGATGAAAAATTGAAACAATTTTCTTCATTGAGGCATTATTTATGCCTGTTCACTATTCTGGATTGAGAGAAAGAACATTGTTTATCTTTGCATGATATTATGAACATGTTGAATAAATATTACTATGGTGAAAGAATGTAAACCATACAACAATGTTCAAGATGAATGTACTCAGTTAGATGATTGAATGGATTAAACTCGTTGTTCACCTATAGCTTTCAGAAAGCATTTACCTGGTTGTTATGAATGCACAATTGGTTTAATAGCTTGATAGATAACTCTTCTTTACTCTTTCAATTGTATATCATTTCTTTTCTTGATGAATATGATGATGTAATTACTATCTTGGCCCACTTGTAATGAATAAGGGTGGCCTATCGAGGTCTACCCTTGTGGGAGCCCATTTTTCTCCACATGCTTGGTCTTCAAACAATAACTAGATTCATGATTTTTCCTATACCTGTACAAGGAAACAGACAAAGTTAGCATAAAAAACAATATATCATGATCATATTGATGTTTCTCCTTTAGCTTGTCTTTCCACTTCACTTGATTGTTTCAGTGTATGATTAGTAGCATGCTGCATTATTGTTGATGGTTCATATAGGTATTTTCATAATCGGAGCCTCTGACATCCCTCTCTTCATTTCTACAGGTCAACGGAGCTTGAGAAGACAAAGGTGCACCACTCCAGCATCGATCATCAACCAATCAAGCAATGATGATTATGTTGTTACTTATGTGATTTCTTCTTTTGCATCTTCCATAATATAGTGTGATACTAGTGATGCACTGTGATAGTCCCATCCATGGCTTGTGTGGATATTTGATTTCAATCTCATGCTTTTCATTTCAAAAAGAAAATGCATCTCAATGCAATGTTGTATTATCATTTGGATTCTTGCAATCAAATGAAGCTTTGTAAATATGAATCACTTTATGAAATAAATGAAAGCAATCTAATATGCTTTATTATTGTATGCTTAATTATGTCCTACATTTGATTCTAAAACATTGAATAGCACTTCTGAAATTCTGATTTCTCTTTTCAAAGCACAACTATCACTTGATGAATAATGAACAAAGTGCAAACAACACTTAAGCATAATGAAGAAATAACTATAACTTCACTTTAAAATATAACAATGTTTAATCCAGCTCCACCAATTGAGTTGTAGCAAAAAATTGGTAAAATTTTGGTGATTTTCGCTAAATGCTTGCTTGCTAAGCATAAATCAGTTTCCTTAAAACACTCCATTGGGAGCGGATTCAAATTTTCCCCTTCATGAAACTCAAAAACTTGAACAGCAACACTCCAAACAGTAGCAAAAGAAAATAAAACAAAATTGAAAGCAAACTAACAGGCCCTAATGGCCAACAAAACATGCGCAGCAGTGCTTAGGGAAAGAAAAACTACTGAAAGTAAATGTGCGGAACGCACTTATTTGCAATACTACTCTACTTATCTACGAGATAGAACTTATCTCAGAGGCAATGCTTAAGGTGGGCCCATTTACTGGGATAGACAACACCTCTCCAGTCAACTTGGAAAGTTGGAACACGTTGTGTTCCTGTCACTCTGTGATCACATAAGGCCCATCCCAAATTGCATCGAACTTGGAATGTCGTCCAGGTTTGCTTTTAAATTCATTCCACTTGAAAACTAGATCTCCAACAATGAACTCACGTGGTCTTTCCCTCTTATAAAAATAATTCTTCAACTGAGCTTGATGTATCTCCAGCTGTTTGAGAGCCTTGTTTTTGGTTTCTTCGAGCTCTACCAGTTGTGCAAACCTCACTTCAAGAGGTTGTTCATTCAACAATTCCAGTTCTTTAACATAACTTAAAGTTGGACACTTAATAGAAACATGTAACTTAGCCTCTTTACCATAAGTTAGAACAAAAGGTGAACAACTAACAACTCTTTTGAGAGTTATCCTGTCAGCCCAAAGAGCTAACTTCAACTTTTTGTGCCATGTCCTTTGATTATCTTCAACAATCTTCTTGATTATCCGAATAAGATTTTTATTTGTAGATTTCGCCTAACCATTGCCCTATGGATAATAATTGGAAGACGTGTTCAAATAAATGTTATTTCTAACTGACCAGTCAAAAATCCTCAAACCAATAAAAGTTAAACCATTATCAGAAATGATTGAATCTGGAACACCAAATCTCGATACGATATCTTGATAGAAATTAAGCACTGAAGTCTCGATTGCTTCCTTTAGAGCAATAGCTTTGGTCCATTTTGTAAAATAATCTGTGGCAGTAAGTATCCACTTATGACATGTGCTTGAAGGTGGATTAATAAGACCAATAAAATCTAAGCCCCACTTGGCAATGGGTTGTTCTACCTTAACTGGATGCGGGGGTAGCAGTGCAAGCCTCTATTTACCAAAAAATAAAGCACATCTCACATCTTCTGACCCAAGCAATAACATCTTTGAACAAATCTGGCCAGTAATAACCAGCCCGCATAATTTTCAGAGCTGTTGTTCTTGCAGCAAAATAACCTCCAGAAGGTCCATCATGAAACTCTTCTAAAAGCTTATCAACTTGATCAGGTTGAATACATCGCAATAAAACTCCTTGGAAATATCTCCTATAAATAATGTCATCAATGATTGCATAAGGGATGGCTTGTAATCTGTAATACCTTCTTTTCGCTCTGTCTAAGCCTTCGGGGCACTCACCAGTTTGCAAATAATGCATCATCTAGTGCAACCAAGTAGCAGGAAATACTGAAACAACACCTGCAACATCATTATTTAGCACTGTTTTTGTATTTGTAGCTTGTTTTAAGTTGTTGTCTTCATTTCCAGCAATCTGTTCACACAAACCTTTGCCTCTAACGAGCTTGGTTACTTTTATATCAATGTCAAATTTCATTACTTTGGTAATCCAACCAGCACGCTTATAATTAATATTTTTGTTAAGAAGAAAATCCTTAGCAGTTGAATGAGCTACCGAAAAATGAATCTTGTTGTTGGACAACATATGCCTGAATTTCCTTAAACTTCTCACAATGACAAAAACATGCTTCTCGAGAAAAGAATATTTTACCTCGTAATCATGCAATACTTGGCTGAAAAATGCAATAGGCTGCTCCAAGCCTTCATCGTTTTACTGGCATAACATAGCTGAAACTATATCCACTCCTCCAAAGGCATATAGGATGAATTCCTTGTCAAAATTTGGATTAATGAGAGTAGGAGCAGCTGCGAGGGCCTCCTTAATCTGCTCAAAGCTCCTCTTACCTTCCTTGGTCAAATTGAATGACATATTCTTTTTAAGCATCAAAGTGAGAGGTTGCAACAAGGCTGCAATATTTGGTATGAACCTCCTCACGAAATTTATTCTTCCAAGAAATCTTTGCAAGCCTTTCTTGTGAGTTGGTAATGGCAATTCAAGAATTGCAGAGACTCTTTCAAGGTCTATAGAAATACCTTGCTTTGAAACAATATGTTTGAGTAGCTTGCCTTCGTGCACTGAAAATATACACTTCTTCAAATTGAGAGACACTCTGAACTCTCTGCATCTCTGAAAAATCTGCTCTAAATGTTCAAGGTGCTCATTAGCATTTCTGGAAAAAATAGTAATATCATCTAAGTATACCAAAACAATTTTGTTCATAAGGCCATGAAAGGCCATATCCATCACTCGCTGAAACATTGCTCCAGCATTGGATAAGCCAAAAGGCATCTTCTTGTAGGCCATCATGCCCCACTTATTTGTAAATGTTGTCTTGAATTAATCTTCCTGATTTACTAGAATCTGGTTGTAACCTGAGTAACCATCTAGCGAAGAAAATCTGTTAGAACCAGAAACTACCTGTAGAATTTGCTCCATGGAAGGAAGTGGGTAATGGTCTTTCAATGATGCTTTATTTAAATCTTAGAAATCGACACATAATTAGATTTCCCCACTCTTCTTCCTGATTGGCACTAAATTTGACACCTAGGAAGTGTGTTTAATAGCAAAAATAATACCACTCTCAACTAGTTTATTCAGTTCAGCCTTCATAAGGTGTTTTAATTTGGGGTTAAGAGGTCTCTATTTTTGCCTTACTAGTTTTGCACCGGGTTCAAGTTCAATGGTATGTTGGGCTAGTTCTGGGTTAAAACCTCTCAAATCTTTGTACTCCCAGGAAAAAACATCATTAATTTTTTTACTTAATAGAATAAATGCTTGTTGTTCCTCTCTACTACATACCTTTCCCAGTATGAGAAGCTTTCCTTTGAAAATTTCAATGGCTGCATAATGTTCTTTAACAGTCAGGCTGCATTTGTCTTTTCGCACTTGGTCATCTGAATTGAACACATATTCCAAGGTCACCAATCCTTTTGGTAGCTTGTTGGTCTTCAATTTTACTATTTGGTCATCATATTGCTGCTGCCATTTCTGTTGGTTTCCATCTGCAAACTCAGCTTTAGTAATCAGGAAATTGTAATTTGCTCATTGCTGTCAAAAACCTGCCAGCTCACATTATTGTTAGGTACAGAAAGTCTGACCATTTTTTTCACATATTGACATGCCTCTACCTTATGAATCTCATTGGGAATATCAAACTAGGCTCCTATGGCAACAAGTCTATCAGCATGTTTATTTTGATTATGAGGAATCAAAACGATTTTAAAAACATCAAAATCCTGCATTAAATCCCATACACGATGCTTATATTTCTAAAGCAAATCATTCTTGGTAGCATTTAAATTTCTGATCTGATTTACAATTATTTTTGAATCACCATAAACTTACATCATTTAATACCTCGTTTGTGGACCCATTCAAGGCCATGCACCAATGCTTCATACTCAGCTGTATTATTCGAATAGTTGAAAGTGAATCTGAAAGTTGAATAGTATTTATCTCCTTCAGGTGATATCAACATAGCCCCACCTCCAGCACCAATATTATTTCTCGAACCATCAAAATAAAGCTTCCAAAGCTCATTCCCTATTTCTGTAGACTATTCCTCCTCTTTACAAAGATTAGGCATATCGCAATTAGGTTCTCGAATCATATAGACTCCTAATCCTATCGAATATGTGTGTTGAAATGGATCAAGCTATGATCTTCAGCTGCTAATTCATTTAGATTGATGTTGTCTACATGGGTGCTACAATCTGAGGTCATAGTTTGCTCCTCCAGTACAGAGGTGGCATAGAGGTTAGCGTTTATAGGATTTGGTGAATATGGTTCAATATGGTCTTTGGCAAGAGGCTTGTACTTTATGGTCACTTTCGTACCATACCTTGTTCTAAAAAAAAAATGAGACCAATCAGAAGATAGAAACCCACCCAACTTGGTTGTAAAATACCTTGAGAGACAAATGGAAAAGTGCGGCAGTAAGTCAATAACATGTATATCTTGATGAATAGAAAAACTTGGGGATGCATGCAAGGTAAGAGCTAGATTTTTTATAATACCAGTAATTTTAACAACAGACCCATCTAATTGTATTATGCCTTTCTGAGGATTAGGCTATTAAACAAGACTTAACTTATCAGCCAAAATTTTAGGCATGACTAAACTACTGGCACCAGAATCAACCATACAATTATATGAACAATCTTATTGCCAATGATCAGACTTAAATAGAATGAAGGAGGCTTTACCTCTTTTGGTTTTTTTCTCATTTTTATCCTCTAGATCATTAGCAAGCACGACCTTCACAACTCCTTGATTAGCATTCAGAAATACACAACTCAGCTAAAGCACTATGCAATAAACCTTTCTGCCCTGGAAGGTGTAAAGCATCGAATACCGACATACTAACAGTGGTCTTCTTAAGATGTTGAATGGTATTAAATAATGAAGAATTTACCTTATGTTGGCTTTTTGTGACAGTAGCATTGTTTAGTCTTTGCAAAGGCTACAAATGTGTTCTTGACTGGTCCTTGCTAGGTATCTCTTGGACTCTTTGCAGAATCTGCACCTTAGGCTATGCTACAACATTAACATTTGATGAAATAGGTTGCTTACTATCTATAGGCTGCTACTGTGAATTTCCAACTTGCTGTCTTAGATCCATGGCTCTCTTTTTTGACCTAGTATTAGCCGAAATAGGATAATTTTGCTGACCTTGTCCATTCACGCCATAGAATTCAAAGCTCTACTAGTTTGGCAAGGCAACCTCCACATTATCTTGTTGTTCTTGATTCTAATCTACAATATTTTCTAAAATAGCATAGTTATTCTGAACCATCAAAGCCTGATTTCTCATTCCATCAGTGCATGTTGATTGGTTATGGGGCTAATTACACAGATAACACCAATTGCAATCCTGGGCAACATTATTTTTGGGCACGAGTTCTTTTGACGAACTAGCTGCATTTGGATTATATGGCTGGAATGGCTTAGGGTTAAAATTCCTTCTTTGGGCTTGATAATCATTCTGAAAGGTAGGTCTATTTTGCTAGTTTTGCTGATAAGGGGTTTGATAAGGCTTATGTTCTTGGCCAACCTATTTTTTAATGGTCACAAGATCATTTCAAAAGGTCTTTAATATGCTTTTAATCTCTTGCATCTCCTGATTTGGGGTTAGGGCAGCAACTTCTTAGGTTGTGTTATGATAGCCTATCACTGAAACAGGTGGAACAACACCTAAGCGAGGTATAGCAGCAGGGGTAGGTGGTTGTATTTTTGGAAACAAAGGCATAGGAGGTCTAGGAACTATGTCTCCAACTTGGATGAAATAGTTCTCAGCTCTAATGGCTATGTCATAGGCGTTGGGGAGTGTATGCCTTCCCATAGATTGAGTGATGACTACAATTTTACTATTCAAAGCTTTTAAATAAAATAGAAAAGTGTGTGCTGGTAAAGGTTTTACCATTGCAAGAATCTTGTCCTAGGTCTCTGGAATCAGTAGTTGAAATCAGCCAAGTGCTCATGTGGTGCCCTCTAAATGGTGCTCAGCTGCTCTAATAAAGACAGGTTATCAGATTTATCAACAAAATGTTGATAGAAACCATTACCTAACGCATCCCATGTCGCAATTGAATTGGATGCGAGACCTCTGAACAATTGTAACACCTTCCTTTTCAGTGACGCAACTAACAGCCTTAAAGTGACATTCTCTTGAGTGATGTTTGGCATCGAGCATAATGTGGCTATGTCATAGATGTGCTCAATTGGTGTAGTGAGGTCCTCCCCGATGAAGTATGGCAGACCTCTAAGGGCTACAACTGGGATTTCATCATGCTGAATGATGTTTAATGGAGTACCTCCATTGAAAGGCATGAATGGGTGCTGCCTTGGTGATGCCATTGGTGGTACTTGTGAAATTGGAGCTGGTACTTCTAGTGACAAAACCAAGGAACTGAAAATAGGAGGTGTTGACTTCAATCTTGTATGTGTCTCAAAAATCCTCCTTGTTTTTCTGCCTCTTCTTCATGGTGGGGACAACTTTTGATACTTGAAAGGTGTAGTACTTGACCTTGTTTGTATCTTTCTCATCTACAGGCTGCACTAGCATGCAAAAATCATAATCGAAGTCACTAGGTATATTGAAATGAGCCTTCAAAAGGCTGGAAAAATCTGCTACATACACCAAACAACAAATTAAAACTCTCAAATTTGTCTGATATAACTTTTAAAAGTCCCACTGGGTGTTCCAAAAACTATTATCTATTAGATTTGCACCCTGCTGAATACAAGATTCAGCAATCCAATGACACGTGGAAACCTTCTTCATAAGTGGGTGACCTTAAATGAAGAAGGAATCTCCAAAGTGAGCTGGTTCTCCAAATGATTGATCCTATTCTAAGTATTTTTCTGAAGGAAAGAGTTAGAAAGATAGACTAGAAATAAAATCTAACACTAACTGGTGATTAACTATTATTTCTGAAAAAATCTAGACTTTACCACTCACAATAATTCCTCTATTACAATAGTTCTCACAATCTCATTGGTACATGATTTCATCAGTAATTTCTATGAAGATTCGAAGGCATTGAATACATCACACAACCTGAAAACATGAAATTTTGTGTAGAAACTCATAAAAGTAGGACATATAAGGCTTCAAACTTGAAAACACAAAGACATCAAACTGTCATTACCAGATTGAGACAGGAAAATGAAAAGAACTTTGTTGCTCTATTGAAACTGAAAGAATGTCTGTCTGAACTGAGTACAACTGAGTTTACAAGCTCAAGAATGCTAGGAGCAAGAAACTGAAATCTAAACTGAGAAGAAGAAAACTAACTTTTCCTCAAAATATATCTCCTAGAAACCCTAATCCAAGCTCACACAGAAGCTCAAGGAAAAAAACCTAAAAATTGTCCCAAAAGACTACATAAAAGCATAAAAACATCTCTTTTTCCACTCACACTGAAAAGCCTCTAAAAATAGGCTAAATCTTCTTTAAAAGAAAATAAAGCACCTTATCTCTCCAAGACAAAACTCAAATCCGACCAAGAGGAAAAGTCAATACCAATCTGCTAAAAAAAGCAAGAAATCATAAAACAATTTATAAGTATTGCTTTATGCCTTTGCTTTACATCATTGCAGATTTTACAATTTGTTTTTTTTTTGCAATTAAAGATTGCAAAATATTTTGCAAAAAAAAAAAATATCCTTATTCCACTAATACAATACTTGATTTTTCTTTAAAAAATCATAAAAACATCAAGGCAATATTGCTCTCTCATCAAGATCCTTAATTGATTTCTCTAAAATCAATTGTAAAAAAAAATCCCTAAGTGTCAAATGTTTCACCCTTAGGTCATAAGATATTTACCATTCAAATTTTAATTGACTTCCTTCAAAATCAATTAAAAGACAAAACCGTAAGGTATTAACATCCTATACTCCCACCAAAGCAAGGGTATAAATGTTAATATAGAAACACCAGCCCTAAGGACTTAAACAAAACTAGCTTAGCCATATGAGAATTCGACCACTAAAAGTATTAAGCTTTAGATTTTAAATTCATAATGCAAAATAAACATAAATTTAAATTTCTCCACATGCCATTGTCAAAAGTGAATATTCAAGGTAATCATAATGTTTGACTTAGTTCGAATTAGGGCATGAGACAAAAAGACGTCAAACGCTAAAAATCAATTCATTTTTGCAATCATTTTTTGAAAACCCTGGTCTCTGCATGAAAGGATAGCGCCGCCATGATTGAGCTCAGTTTGTAGCTCACGTGCTTGAGAATCTTCACATTTTTCTTCAGATAGTCGAATCCTTCACTGGGTAAGCTTGATTTCTGAAGTATTGTGAAATTTTCACGTCATTTGAAGAGCAAGAAAGGCCATTAAGGCCGCGACCTGTACATACCCAGTCTCTAATTTCTTTCTTTAATTTTGTGTGCTTATTGTTTTGCTTTTGTCCCCTTGGTCCGCCATATATGAGCTCAATCTTTGGCTTTTCTTGGGGTTTTGGAGCTTTGTAGAGCTTTGGCCACAGCTATATGTGATCTTCTATAGGCATGAACTAGTAAGCTCCACGTTCTAATCATATATTTCTCTCTATAGAAATCTTAAGAAACCTTTTCTTTTACTTATGAATTCATGGCCATATTCAAGCTGCACTATGTCCATGCACTTCTACTGCTTCTACTTAGAAATTTTTGTGTGATTCCCACCTTTTCATCAGATTTTTGGCTTAGACAGTGAGTTAAGAGAAAGCTTCTAAAAAATCTCCTTTTGGCCGCACCATATCATGGTGAATCTGAGCTAGGAAAGTACTTGGGGTTCAACGATGCTTATTTACTCCTTTCAAACTTTGAACAAACCCCTATATGGGTATTATGGAAAAGTAAAGAAATTTGTATTCCATAACGAATCCTAACATGGGTATGAGCAAAATATGTGTGTTTTGGCATTCCTATAAAACTGACTCGACCCATGATTACCTTTTTTCTTTTTCCTTTTTTGAAACTCTGTGGTTTCCTTGCAAAACCGTTCATGGCTAAACTGTATCTTGAGGAGATCTGCATTTTAAAATCAAACCCCAATGTGGGTGTTCTAAGAAATCAAGAAAAATTTGTTCATTTGATTACTTTTAAAAACTAGGCTGCTCGACCCACTATTAAATTCTACATTTTTCTATATCTATGTAAATTCCACCATATGGCATTTCATGTTTTTGAAGAAAATGCAATTTTTTTTAAAACACTGTTGAAAACCCTCATTCGGGTATATGAGTTTCTAGAAAAAATATTTCTTAAATATGACTTGCTATCATATGTATATATTTCAGTTACCACTATAATGTTGTTTTCTTCTGTGAAAAAACTTCGACGTGGGCCTTCACTATTTTAAAGAAATCTGATTATAACAAAACCCACATGAATTCACCAAAACTTGAAAGCAAATTCACTTATCCCTGTATATTTTATGTTAAAGCCCAACATAGGCAAACTGAAAACAATAACACATTTGCACTTTTAAATTTTTGTACTTTCCTATTTGCATTTCATGAGTAAATGTTACTCTGAGGAAAAACAACATTTCGAAGTAAAGCTCATATGTTTATTTTTCTGTCCTCATGGAACCATGTGCTTCTGTAAATCTTGCACTATATATTCCCTGTTCTAATTTCTTTTAAATTTCCTATGACTCCTCGCTCTACTCATATTTCTTCAGTTAGAAACCAAAGGATGAATGCATGTACTTTCATGGCTCAACCAAATGATATAATTGTTTCTCTCCTTGCACACATGACCCTTTTGATTGAGACTGTAGACTAGTTGGCATCTTGATTCTGTTTTCACTTTATGCAAAGATTTTGATTTGAAAATACTACAGCTCTATGGACTACATTTCCTCTTACATCTAGATAACACTTCGGAAGCACTTTCTCATATGCTTTTCCATCTCCTGTTTATTTTGAAATGACTTTCACCTGTTGAACACTATACTCTGTTCCTACAAGCAAGTTAATTGCTTCACCACTCAATGAATGACTGAACTGCTTATACCTTGCACTCTTCATGCATTTTTATGCTCCATTTAATAAACAGTTCCATGAATATGCTCTCTTCTGAGATGAAAAATTGAAACAATTCTCTTCGTTGAGGCATTATGTATACATGTTCACTATTCTGGATTGAGAGAAAGAAAACTGTTGATCTTTGCATGATATTATGAACATGATGAATAAATATTACTGTGGCAAAAGAACATAAACCATACAACAATGTTTGAGATGAATATAATCAGTTAGATGATTGATCGGATTAAACTCACTGTTCACCTGTAGCTTTTAGAAAGCATTTACCTGATGTTATGAATGCACAGTTGGTTTAATAGCTTGATAGATAACTCTACTTTACTCTTTCAGTTGTATATCATTTCTTTTCTTGATGAATATGATGATGCAATTACTATCTTGGCCCACTTGTAATGAATAAGGGTGGCATGCCAAGCTCTACCCTTGTGGGACCCCATTTTTCTCCACATGCTTGGTCTTCAAACAATAATAAGCTTCATAATTTTCCCTATACCTGCACAAGGAAACAAACAAAGTTAGCATAAAAAATAATATATCATGATCATATTGATGTTTTCCCTTCAGCTTATGTCTCTGCACTTCACTTGATTGTTTTAGTGTATGATTAGTAGCAGGCTGCATTATTGTTGATGGTTCATATAGGTATTTTTATAATCAGAGCCTCTAACATCCCTCTCTTCCTTTCTATAGGTCAACGGAGCTCGAGAATACAAAGGTGCACCACTCCAGCATCAATCATCAACCAATCAGGCAATGATGATTATGTTGTTACTTATGTGATTTCTTCTTTTGCATCTTCCATAATGTAGTGTGATACTAGTGATGCACTGTGACAATCCTATCCACGACTTGTGTGGATATTTGATTTCAATCTCATGCTTTTCATTTCAAAAAGAAAATGCATCTCAATGCAATTTTGTATTATCATTTGGATTCTCGCAATCAAATGAAGCTCTATAAATATGAATCACTTTATGAAATAAATGAAAGCAATCTAATATGCTTTATTATTGCATGCTCAATTTTGTCCTACATTTGATTCTGAAAAATTGAATAGCACTTCTAAAATTTTGATTCCTCTTTTCAAAGCACAACTATCACTTGATGAATAATGAACAGAGTGCAAACAACACTTAAGCATAATGAAGAAATAACTGTAACTTCACTTTAAAATATAACAATGTTTAATCCAGCTCCACCAATTGAGCTTTTGCGAAAAAAATTTAACAGTACTCGCAATGGAAGGTGGGAGCAACATTGAACTAGACTGAAAAGAAGCAAAAGGAAGGGGAGAGGAAGACATTGCAAGAGGCCCTAAGCCAAGGGTGGTCATCTCTTCCTCCTTTCTTTGTGAGGTAGACTGCTTAGCCAATAGAGCCTTTTTCTGGTGCTTACGCTCGTGCACAAGGAAGTTTCTATGACTCTTTGAGTTGGAGGCTGTAGTTTGTGAAGGAATGTAAGGATCCTGCTCAACCATGGGAACATCCACTACGGCTGTCTCTGGTGGAGGAACCGATTCTTGAATGAGAATAGGAGGAGTAGTTGAGGAACAATCGAGGGAGTTGGCTCAAGAGCCTCAGTAGTGGGCCTCTTCCCATTCACTGCTTTGGGAGTAGGAGCAGTAGGAGGCTACGGAGGTCAATACAAAGAGGAATCTCCATGAGATACCTTCTTCCCATTATACCAAATGGGTCTAGGCTCTATCAACAGAACAAGAAGTTTGAATGCAAGATGCCTAGGCTTTTTCCAAGCGAGCACCATAGGATTCTCATGCAAGTGCATAGCAGAATCTAATGGTACCATAGCAAAGTGAGAAGAAGCATCATAATGACCAGTGGAAGAGGAAGAAGGAGGATCTTGGGACTACTTCTCTTCTTCCTTCCTACGTGCCTTAGTGACATCGTTGTCATCTTTTAAGCAAGCCCTATGTGAAACAACATAAGGCGATGGAGGGTATCTCACTTCCAGCCTTAGGCACCCTTTCTTATAGTTTTGATACATTTAGTGTAGAATGTCCATCCTAGGTGGAAGAGGACCAATAGGTGCAGGCCAAGAGTATTCCAAGGATTAGCTACCACAAGCAATCAGTGGTTTATAACCGATGTCATGAATTACATGTATAGAACCCCCATGGATAAATTTTAAACATTTATGCACAACCAAGGGTACAGTGTTCATAGCTACCAACCAAGGGATACCCAATTTCACCCTAAAGAGCTCAGACCTAGGGATAATGTCAAATAGGAGTTTCACAGATTTAGGTCCAACCAAGACTAACAAGTTAATACTACCCAAAGGGGGCATAGAAAGACCGTCATATGTGTAGATGGTGCTCATAGGTGCATCATACTCATATTTATGTAAGAAGTTAATCAACATGAGCTTCTTGGTTATTATGTTTACTTGTGATGTCAAATCAACTAGAACACCTACTACGATGTTTCCATTGATCTTCATAGGGATATAGAGAGGAGATGGTTCCTTGCTAAAAACCATCAAGAAGTCCTAAAAATTGAAGGTTATACCAGTACCAATGTCCACAAGCTGAACAGAGGGGATAGGTTGATGCAGGAAGGAGGCCATTAAGCACACTAGATGATGATTTCATAGGGTTCCAAAAGTTTAAATGATAAGATAATGATCTAATTAAGGTTTTGTTACGTAACACCTTCGAAACCTTCTAAGTATGCCAATTAGGGGTCACAGGTTGGGTTGTAAGGTGATAGCCTCACAACACTCACACCTACAACACTCCTAGAGTATGAGGAAAGGAACTATCAGTATCATGTTCAAGGCCCCAGGTCATAGAGGGCCAAGAGTACAAGGCTTCCCTAACTTACCTCAGCTTAATGGGGAGTTGGGAAATGTGGGACAAGAATGATGAGGACTATAAATTCCTTTGATCACTCTACGAACCCAAAATATAGAGTGAGGCTAGGCGATCTAGCTTTCAGACTCAATACTATGTCTTAGGAAGTTCTCTACTCGAGGGAAAAAGTATGGTCTTGGGACGATAGCGTAGCATGCCAAAGTCTCTCAAGTGTGCTGGCATCCATATGACGAAACAACTAAAGAGACAAGGCCAAACCTAGGAAAACAAGCTATTAGCCTAATTAACCACTACTAAAGGGCTTGTTGGTGATTTTTTAAGACCCAGACTTAATCTCAATTCTTATGAATTTTCCACAACTTAATCATCAACAAGATTGAGGATTGGCCAACACTTAAGTAAAGTACTTAGTACCTCACTTATTCTCTTTGGGCTCTGTGAGACCCAGGAGGGTAATCCTATGCATGCTCATAATATCTTAAATGTAGTCAAGAGAACTTCCTCACATAGATGCATTTCCTCAAGAAACTCACTTCGTCAAAGGCTTGGCATACCTCGAGTAAAAGTATCAATTTTTTCAAGGAATGCATTTACACACTAAAATTTGGGGCAGTGTTGTTTAGAAAATGTTATGAATTTGTCTTCATCTTGAATCTTAGGCCAGATTCATTACTAGCTTAGTTGGCCATGAGATAAATTAATAAAACAATCAGTGCCCTATCTGAGGGAAAAATAGAGTCCTAACTTGCAATCAATCAGTAATACAATTATGATTGAACATAAAAAATTAATGGACTATTAGTATGCCACTTTGTAGCATCAAACTCACTATGTTTCAAAATATTGCTTCCTTACTAAATCCTATATCCCTTTCCTATAAACTGATAACCTCATTTTAGCATTTAATCAATTCATTGAACTGAAGCATAAAATAAACTCATCTATTTGGTGTAAATGATAGAAGACAAATGGAATTATAGTTAATAACTTCATTCATAATTTAGAAGAAAGATACATAGGAGAGCAATATTTTGAAACTTTCTTTCCATTGCTGATATTTACTTTGTAAAACCATATTTAAGATCTTCATGTAGTATAAATATTACCCTAGATTAGCATCTGATATATTTTCTAATGTATCTATTTACATTCTATTTTCTCTAAGAGGACAGCATTCACCTTGACCTATTCCAAACTCAAAATTTCCAAACTCTCTCATATCAGCCATGAAATTCCCTTTATAAAAGCAGAAGAGCAAAAAGTATCTGATTGACTTACAATTTCATGTTCATTTCATTTCATTTCAAAAACCTAATTTCAACTGTTTCCTCAAAGAACTCCCCAGGCGGTTTCTTACACAATCATTTGGGAACAGGGGAGGAAAAAAAGAAAAATACATGTGCAGAATACCATTAGTTGTTGTCACCGCATTCATTATTGAAACAAAAAGATTACATATCATATCAGCCAGAGGACTTCCAGATTAGCATGGAAGAGAAAAAGACAAACCATGGACATACGAAAACAAATACCTCCTATGCAAAGACCATGGTGTCATCAAAAACAAAAACAAGGTTGTGAGCCTATTCAGAGTTGTCGGCATTAGAGAATGCTTGACTGCTCCTTGTCCTCGATGAAATTGGAGGGGCCATCCCCACATCATTGTCATAGCTAACATATGGCACCAAAGAAAGGAGATACTGGCCATATTCTGAGTTAGTGTCACCTTTAGTTTCTGAAGGAGTATCAGAAAGCACAATAGGAGAATTGTGTTTTCCTAGGCAAGCCCTATGCCTTTTATCTTTTTTCTTGGCCTTCTTCACTAGTTGAGCTAGTTCCTTTCCTTTGAACTTAATCATTTCTCCTAGAATGGTCATGTTTCTCAAGCTATATGTACTCTACAAAATTTATGTCTTCTTATGACCTCTAGCCCTACTTTTACCCTTTGAAACCTCAAGAGAAGTCTGGGCTTCCTACTCAGTTATATCCTCATGATACTCAAATACATTGAGTTGGCTAGACCTTCTAACAGGCTGAATTGTCACACCAGTTTTCCCCGTCTCTAGAACAAGAAAAATTTAACAATTCTAGAGAAAGCTACAAGGAGACACACCTATAAACCCAGACAATTACAACCAACCTAGCACAAAACTTCCTAACCAGACCAGAGAACCTAATTTAAAACCAACTTACTCAAGACAAGAACACTCAATATTCAACATAGGAAAAAAAAATAGCCTCTTAGTCTTCTCCACACTTCCCTTACATTCACTGCAGACTAGAAATATGGTGAAAATGAACAACGATCAACCTACATTAAATAGACAATTAGAGCATGTAGAATTAATGATTCAAGAACTCCTCACACGATTGAGTTGATAACTTAACAAGTCGGCTTTGAATCTGGGTAATTGATCTTGAAACAATTAAAACTTCATCTAAGGTGGCCATGAGCATTATTTTTTGACCATTAGCAACTTGCTCCTAGAAAACAACAATGCTATACCAAATGTTGCCACATTCTTCTTTAATCTTGATAAATCATATGTAATCTAAAAATTAGCATGTTTTTCCAACCTAATCCGTGCTCCTTCATTAATATCAACAAAGTACATAAGACCACTATTTATTTTTTAGAGAGAATATTTTCTTATACACTTCATCACTCATCACTGATGTTCCCCAAATTTTAGGGTGCAATCAACGATGAAAGTATTATCACGATGAAGTTTAGTCTATTGTATCATCCTATTTTGAAACTACATCAATGGTTCCCTAGTCATCTCGCTACTTTCCTTTGCTTTATGTGAGCTCCTCAGGATTCTACCACGTTTCTTATACCATCAATAACCATTGCCTATCTTGAATGCATCTCATCCTTCATTGGCCTCATCAGTGATGTACACATCCTCGCAATGAAATCTCAACCCTTGGATTTGTGGCTCATTCCTTGATCATGTCAATCACGCATCGTTAATTCAAACTTTTCACCTTGGCTCCTATCAGTGACAAGAGATGCAGTGAAGAAATCAAAGTTAAACACATACACCTACATGAAAATCAATGGTGCAAGAGACATCACACATAATATGGCATCATATCAGCAAAAGAAACCTATCAAAGAATACCATCGCTCATTACTAATCTGTAACTTAAGCTTTGAAATGAACCCACAATGAGCAATAAAACATAAGGTCGTCACTCATCACTAATTCTCCTCATACAATTTACAACCAATTAGCGATGAGAGGATTTACATAGTTACAAAGTGTATCATGTATTGCTAATGTGGAACTTAGCACTCAAAACATATGCACGATACGTGATGAAAAATAAGAACATAAGGTGAAGGGCATCGCTCATCGCTATTACAATTTTGAAGGCTTAAAATCCATTAGCGATAGATGATCCATCAAGGAACATTGCTCATTGTACATTTGATTTAAGAGATCCAATAACTATTTGCGATGAGTGATATCAAATAAATACCATTCATCGCTTGTCACCAATTCAAAACATGCACTTCTGAAGAAATTAACGATGAGCGATAAAGCAAGATGTTCGTTGGGACTTAAGTGAAAACCCTAAGCATGTGCATTTAAGTTGTTCTAATGAAGGGGATCCTCAAGGATGACATGAGAAAAGGGCTTAAAAAATTCTAAGTCATGGAATGCAAAGGATGGAAAGGCCAAAAAGGCCCTTAACTTAACCTTATTAAATTTCAGTAATTCAGACCTAGGCGATAGGGACCAGTCACTTGATGATAGTGATAGACATGAGAGATTTTTTGAAATGACCGGAAATAGGCAACATAAGGTCAACAACCAAATAGAATGTTACAAATAGTTATAATGAATTTAAAACCCTAAACCCCCATATAAGAACCATACATCTAGATGTAACAAAGGTTCAAGATGGAACAAAATTTTAGGGTTCAATATGGGCATTTCAAATTTCACAAATTTGAAAGTTCCATTAGTGGCTCTGATTGGGGATTTATGCCCCTTGTGGGAATAGCAAGAATTTAGTTCCTCTAGAGAACTAGACCAGGTGCCTACTTCATCAGGTGACAGATTCAAAAGGTCATCTCTTCCTCCAACTGCTCTTGGTTTGACAAGTCAAACCATATCTGATGGCCCAAGGCCACCAAAAACTGTAGGTCTCTTCTTACCTCTATCATAGACAAAGTTTTTATCACATTTCACTGAAACCAATCTGAAAACATCACTACAATCTACCTAATTAAACATGCTAGCATCTCTCAATACCTCAACATATACAATATTATCAACAAATTCAAAATTACCATGCATGTGAAATTTAGGAATACTCTTAAAATGTTGATTATCATGTGGAAACAACTTATGAAATTTATCACGTAAAACATTAGCAAGCTGAAAACAACCTTCTTCAATGTTTTGAACATTTCCACACTTTATTATAACTTCATCCAATTGAAAATAGCAGCACTCATATTCTGCCACATAGCTAGTACCTGTTGATGGGTTGGATGGGCACACCAAAAGTAAACAGAATATTACTATTATGCTCTCTTGAAAGAGAAAGAATAACACATGGATATCTAACACCCAAGGTCTTGGTAATCGGTTCTCGATTGTGCTGATTTCACTCAATGGTTGATGTGAACTATAATGTTCAAGGGGCCTGCTGGTGTTGAGCTTATGGATTGTTCTAAGATCAAACATAAATTTAAACCTACTTTAACCAAGGTTTTAAAGAAACAGAAAAAGATAGATCAAAGCTTTGGAACTGAAGAGAATGCTAATTCATCCAACTTAACTAGACTTGTTACCTTTCAAGGAAAGCTTTGGAACTGAAGAGACTGCTAATTCATCCAACGTAACTAGACTTGTTACCTTTCAAGGAATTCCTAACTAAAACTACAGAACAAAATTAACTTATGATTAACACAGTTTCATTCATTCATAGTGCTAATTTCAACAACAGATTGCAAATCACCATTTAAACAAAACATAAAATAAAATTTGATTCCTTGAAAGCTTTTCAAATCAAATGATTAACCCAAGATAAATAACATTCTGGAACACAATGTGAAGTAGATTTAAATCTAGTTGCTTCTACTGTTAGTGAAATAGATAAGAAACATTTACAAATTTGGCACAATCACCAGTGTACAAAAAAACCATGTTTTCAAATCATCTCCATCTGTCTAAGAAAACTTGAAAGATACATCACTACCTAATGTTGAAGCTATCTCCTACTCTATTCTACTCTTATGTTTTTCTACCTTCTTATTCCTCTACTAGACCTCTTTTTACGTGTGTCTCTAAAATCTATATCTCTATATCTCTCTCTCCCTTTTTTCACAAAGAGGCAAAAGTGCCATATATACAGAACGTGCCAAAAAGAATGTGTTGGCCACTGTTTTAGGGTTTACAAAAATATCCCGCTTCAGAAGGGTCGGCCCTCAGATATTTTTGGAATAAATTTAATGCTCCATTCAATGTGGATCCCCTGTATCCATCTTTGAGAGGTTCATAGCTGCTTTGAATGCCCTAAAGAACCATCATTAATGTCGATCTACCTTTGCCAATAGACACCACAGCTATCACTGAGACTTAATGTGGCTCCATCTTACCTTTCAGCTTTCTTGTTGCTCCAAATCTTCCTGTACGTTGACCTCCCCTTGAAAGACAACATCAGATTTCTCTTGTTAGATCCCTTTATAGATGACACCATTGGATACCGAACCAATCCATCATCTTTGATCACAGAGCAGATCCATGTTGTTTAGGCTCCACTAGTCTTCTTCACAAGAATAGTCAATCAGTCAAACTACCAATGGTTCGCCTTTAGCTTCCTCTAATTGGTTGAATAGACACCACGTAAGATTTTCAGATAGTCAAAATTCATTCAAACAGAATCGCATGTCGGTGAGACACTAGCAGTGTCTCCTCGATGCGATTATACTTCTTAGTAGCAATCGACATAGCATACAACTATTGGTAAGACTTCATATCCAGCTGCAAGAGTTATATCGATATCCAAAATTGTCATCCAGACTATCGCTATCAACCAGACATCATAGCGATCCCCTAAGAGTCATACCATTGTGTTTCTCCATTGGCAAGACAATCCATTCAGCAAGACATCATTTAATCAGTAGGTCATAGCGGGTTCCCATAAGTTACACCGAAGAGTTAAATCATTGGTGAAACTCTTCAATCAGCAAAACTTCTTGTCGAATGTAAAACCTTCAGCTAGGAGTCCTACCAAAGCCACATACCTATTGGCGAGACTTCATTCTTTTGGCAAGACATCATTCAAGCTCAAATCATTCAGCCTAGAGTCTCCCCGATATCCATCTTGTGAACAAACATTGGTGAGACATTATCAGGTTGGCCAGACATCATAGCAAACAAGGGTTCCTTTCCCCTACGACAATCCCTTTTGGCGAGACTGCACCCATTTGGTAAGACATTACACCAAGACCATTCCACTTCGGCGAGACATTATTCGATCGGCGGGACATTATACCAAAGCCCCCACCTTCGGCGAGACTTCCATTGATCGGTGAGACATTACACTGAGTCACCCTTCTTTCGGCGAGACTCTGGCGACTTAGGAAGACTTCTCCCCGATGACACCTCCTCTCAGCGAGCCCAGACCACTTTGGGGAGACTCCACCCTATCGGCCAGACCTTACCCTGAAGCCACATTCCTTTAGTGAGACTTCACCCTGTTGGTGAGACATCTCCCTGAAGCAAACCTTTTCACCGAGACTTCCACCATTCGGCCAGACATCACACTAAATGTAAATCTTTCTCCCTGATGCGGCCTTATGAACAACCGTTGGGGAGACTTCCTCTAGTCAAAGAGATACATAAAAACTCATGGCAACCGTAATGTCTTGGTGATATGAGGATTTCAAATGAATATAACACAACAGCCAGTCGGCAAGACATCTAGCTGGTCTCGGTGACTTTCTTCCTTGAGGAGTTTTGTGCCAAATCTGATTGAGGCATGCTTTCCAACTGACTCCTTTGAGAAATAGCGTCAAATGTATAATTTAATCCTACAAAACAATACCTCTATTGGTTCCCAAAAGCAAATAAAATACATCATTCTTGATCATTCCATTCAATTTTTAACAAAAAGAAACCCAACTCTAGCTAAGGCAAAACCAAATCGAACAGAACAAAAGACAGACTTATGAGGAAAACAAAAAAAACTCCTAAGACCCAAACAAACAACCAAAGGTGATGAAAGCAAAAGAAAAAAGGGGGACCCATTTTCTTCCAGAATAAAATGGGGCAGTTATGCAAGGTATAACAAATGGTGACTCGGCTGGGAAAATGGTTTAACCATTTTCAAGAAACTGAAGGATTCAGCTACCCAGAACTCATGGTTTATGAACATCACAGCTCTAGTTGGGTCAGTTTTAACAACCAAGGTTGAGCTAGAATCTCAAATGTAAATCAACACTAGCTAGCCCTAAATCTATGTGTGTGCTTGATGGTGCATCACCCTTTTATAAAGTTTTCCTCATCTTTTGAACAACAATGTGCAAGATTTGAACTACATGAGTTGATTCCCTTTAGCTGTTACGCAATGATATTCTGGGAATTTCTCCACTACCAGTCAAGCGTCCATAGCCCTGATGTAGATACCTCTAGTTTTCTCACAGCATTGCTCTACTACCAGTTAGGCATCCATAGCCTCGGTAGAGATATTGGAATCACCCATTCATATTGAGTCTTCTTTTCTTTTAGATAATTCTCTTTCTTTTCTTTTTTTCTTTTCTCTTTGGAGTTTCAGATATTTCATTCAATTCTTTTTCTCAATATGTCAGATGTCTAACATCTGTTTTGGGTTGAAAAGTACCATGGACCTCATAAAAACATCTCGGGAATCAAATTTTTCACTCAAATCTTACAACACTATCATCCTAGGACAAATATACCATTACAAAGCGAGATGATCTTGATGATTTGTGACAGATTCGGAGGTATTTAATGAAGATTGTTTACTTTGCACCTTGTTTTCAAGACTTTCCACAACTCTTATTGATAATGGGCATAAAACAACGAATTTAGGACAAAATCATCCAATCAGAAAACCTGAAAAATATCTAAACCACTTCTCTCCTAATAACCAAAGTACACTTTAGATAACAACAAACCATTTCAAGATGGAAAGAACATATAAACCCCAAAGAACTAAAAAAAACAGACACAAAACAACAAAGGAAATGAAAGGATAGAAAGAAAGAACAAACAAACAACATAACTATTCACAAACAGAAAGACAAACAAACTATTTACATATAGAACAGCCCAGCAAAATACCCAACTTTACGACTCAAAATAATGTTTAAGAAACCTTCCATTGATAGGTAATGGAACAGGTTCTCATGTTAAACTACTCAACTGGAAGGCATTTTCTCCTAGGATCTCAACAATTTGATAGGGACCTAACTAGAGCTTATCAAATTTCTGGTGATTACCCTTCTTTTCATTAGCTTTATCCCATAGCAGCATAAGGTTTGATATTCTAAAAGCCTAGATTTTGGCTCTTTTGTCAAACCAACATTTGACAACAGCCTGGTGTCTAAAGAATTGTTGCAAGGCAGCATCTCTCTACTCTTCTAATTTCAACAAGCCATCTAATCTTACTTCTATCCTATCATCACTAGAGTAAAAATTCTGCATAAACTTAAGGATAGGTATTTGCAAGTGAATAGGGAACACAGTCTCTTGGCCATATACTAGCTTGAATGGTGAAGTCTTTAAAGCAGCCTTGATCCTAGTTATATCTTCCCATAACACAAATCTTAGCTGGGTATGCCAATCCCTAGGATTGTTCTCTAACATTTTTTTAATTACCCCTAAGAGATTCTTATTGGTTGATTCTGCAACTCCATTTCCTTGTGGGTAATAGTTTGAAGAATACTTTAAAACAATTTTGTGATCATAAGCCCATGAAATGAAATCAACAAAAGAAAAGGAAGAGAGATTTTCACATACCAATGCGAAGGGTACTCCAAAACTAGTTGTGATGCATTCAATGAGGAACTTGATTACTACCTCTGTTGTGTTATTCTTGTAGGGTATAGCCTCAGTCCATCTCGTGCAGTAATCTATGGCAATCAAAATAAATTTGTGTCCTGCAGAAGAATTCAAGTTAATTACCCCAATAAAGTCCAACGCCCATTGGGAAAATGGTCTCACCTCATAAACAGGCTGCAATGGCATGGTTGAATGGCGTTCTTTGGATGTAGAAATTTGGCATATGTGACATGTTGGTGGGAATCCTTGAACACACATGGACAGTAATAACCAGATCTAAGGATCTGATGTGCTAACAAATCTACAGAACCATGACCTATGCCATGTTTCCCATGAAATTCAACAATCATATGTTTAGCCTCTTGCTAATCAAGGCATCGTAACTAAACTCCCTCCAAATTCTTCCTGTATAGCAATCCTCCGTTGAGCATATAATGGGAGCTTTTCATTCTCAGCGCTCTCCTCTGAGTTGTATTCATTCTCTTTGGGTACCGATTGTTGAGCATGAAATAGATGATATCAGCGTACTAAGGGTCGTTGGAGAAGGACTAAGTTGTGTATTGCTGAAAAATAATGTTCTCACCAGCATCTTCTATGGATTTAGACAGTCCTAGACCTCAGAAAAGTTTCATAGGGCGAATCTCTAGATTGAACTCCTGCAATATGGCCATCCATTTCCCTCTTCACTCTCCCAGCTCGCTCTGCATAAGTAGAGACTTCACAGCAGCATCAGGAACTACAACAATAATCTGACTTCAAAGGATGTAATGCCTAAAATTTTTGACAGCTCTAACCAATGCAAAAGCTTTTTTTTCAAGAGGTGGGTACTTGACTTCAACATTCTTAAATGGGGAACTCATGAAGGCAATTGGCCTCTCATCTCCCTCCTCTCTTCATTGAGTTAGGATAGCTGCACACGAGTGTTTAGAAGCAAAAGAATAAATATAGAATGGCTTCAAGTAGTCAAGGCTGGTGAGGACTGGCACTTCTGAAATGGATTGTTTGACTTGAGAAAACATGGCCTTTGCCTCATTACTCCATTCTATTTTGGCCTCTTTCTTCATCATTTCATTCAATGGCTTAACAATTTTTGCAAAACTTGTGATAAACTTTCTCACAAAGTTGATCTTTCCAAAGAAAGATCTCATCTCCTTCTTACTTCCTGGCATGGCTATCTTCAAAATGGACTCAACTCAGTCTAGATCGATCGATATTCCTCTCTCTGAGATTGTGTCCCAAAAGTTTCCCTTCAGAAACCCTGAACACACACTTTTTAGGATTCAGGGAGACACCATACTAGATACATCTTTCAAGAACTTTAGCCAAGTCTATGGCATGATTTATTGTATCTTTAGAGAATACTATCAGGTCATCCATGTAGATGTCCATGGCACGCTAAAAGGTTGCTTCAGCGTTTATCAAACCAAATGGCATCCTTCTGTAACCAAATGTTCCCCACTTAGTAGTGAAGGCTATATTCATTTTGTCTTCATAATTAACAATGACCTGATTGTATCCAGAATAACCATCCAAGAATGATATCATCTGAGATCCATTGACAGTTTGCAAAACATCGTCTAGAGAAGGAAGTGGGTAGTTGTCTTTTACTGAAGCTTTATTCAGATTCCTGAAATCTACACATAGCCTAATCTCTCCATTTTTCTTAAGAACTAGAACTAGGTTAGCCACCCATGTTGAATGTCGTACAGGGAAGATTATTCACAAACTTGGTTTTCCAAGTCATAGGAGATTGAATTGCTAACAACCTTGTCAAAAGCATGGTCACAATCTATCATAGAGGATAGGCTATCCATTTGTTCATTCTTGCTTACTTCTGGGTTGTTATGACAACAATCTACATATTTTTTCATTTGAACGTTGAACTGGGTGTTATCATTGAGTTGGTCATTTACACTCTCTTGAGGATAGACACAAACATTTTCACTATCATGAACATCAAGGGTAGACATTGCATCACTCTTAACTTGTTCCTTCTCAAGTATGGACTTGTCTAGATTTAAAGTTGAAGACATCTGATCATTGGTATTCATACAGTTGCTAATTTCATCAGCATGTTTACTAGCAACTGAAGACATCAGACTTTGCACATATTCATTCCTTATTTTTTTGATATTGTCTAAACATGTGTAAGCCATCTACATACTCAATATTTTGAAGTCCTTTAATAATGCACTAGATCCCTCCTCAAAAGCTTCAAAATACATATGAATACAATCTGAGGTACTCGGTCTAAAATTTTCAGGGATTAGTGAAAGAGCAACAACAAATCTATGATTGAAGTAAATACTTGACTCTTCATCTTGTTTTTTAATATGCTTTAACCTTATGACAAGGTCAAAAGTTTCTTTTGTAAATTATTTTCTATAAGCATCCATTAGTTTATCCCAGCAAGGGAAGGACTTCTCAGGAAAACTTAAGTACCAGTCCCTAGCTCTTGCTTGAAGAGATCTGACAAAAAATCTCATCCACATATCTTGATCTCCAAATGAATTTTTTACCATGAATCTATAAAAACTTTGGACATGTGCATCTCCTTCAAACACATTGTATCCATTAGATCTAGGCATCTACTTATAGACTCAATATGTCATACTTTTAACCTTGTAATCAATCCATGACAAGTCCAATTGGTCATAGAATGAGTCAAAAGAATTGACAAAAGGTGCAACAATTTGGCTAGTAGATCTATTATGATTATCTCTTAACTGGGCTTGTATAGCCATTAGGTTCCTTATGTTCATCTCTTTAATTCCCCTTTTAAACACTACTTTCCATTCTGACCTTAGCCTAGGCTTGTTCACACTTGGGTTTATGCACTTTGTGGTGTCAACTATTTGAGGATTACTAGACTTCTGAAGTTTCTTGACAATATGCATCAATTTTTCTAATGGCATGGTTATTTCCCTTTGGTAATCCATAGATGTATGTAAATCTAGGTTTAACTAATTATGCATAATCATAACCATGACAATATGAAAGATCACTAGGATAATTGCTAATATGATGGTAACCTAGTACTTGAAACATATCATAATGCAAATGGATAGAAATCCCTAGGGTATACAAATTCATTCTAACCATCCATACTAGAAAATTTGAGAATAATTAGACAAACACTTTAAATGGAACAATAATAGCATTCAATATGATAGGTTCAACAAATAAAAATATGTAGAGAACCGTGTATGTTCACACCTCCAGTTGTTTCAACTTTGAATAAATCACTATTAGGTTAAAATAACAAACAACAACCCTTCATGTGTATAAATTGTAGAGAAAAGTCACCACCTCTTCAACAAGAGGAAAACCTTTGAATCAAGGATATCTTTCTCTGAGTTCTTCTAGCAGAGTCACTTCACAGTATTTAGAATTTGGGGCTATTATGAATCAATTTGCAGATCTGGAATTTCTTCAACTTCTGAACCAGACATTTATTTTGTTTAACTCTTTCCAAATGGACTTCAAGAAATTTTCACCGAAGATTCAAAGTTGTCCCCAATGGAGTCGCCAATTATATTGGTAATTTTTTAAGAACCAAACCTAATCTCAATCCTTACCTATGAATTTTCCACAACTCAATCATCAGCAAGGTTGAGGATTGGCCAACACTTAAGTAAAGAACTTAGTACCTCACTTCTTCTCTTTGGGATCTATGAGACCCAGGAGGGTAATCCCATGTATGCTCATAATATCTCAAATGTAGTGAAGAGAATTTCCTCACACATATGCATTTCCTCAAGAAACTCACTTCGTCAAAGGATTGGCAAACCTCGGGTGAAAGTGTCATTTGTTTCAGGGAATGTGTTTACATACTGAAAGTTGGGGCAGTGTAGTTTATAATATGTTATGAATTTGTCTTCATATTGAATCTTAGGCAAGATTCATTACTAGCTCAATTGGCCATGAGATAAATTAATAAAACAATCAATGCCATATCTGAGGGAGAAATGGAGCCCTAACTTGCAATCAATCAATAATACAATTATTATTGAACATAAAAAATTAATTGAGTATTATTATGACACTTTGTAGCATCAAACTCATTGTGTTTCAAAATATTGCTTCCTTACTAAATAATATATCCCTTTCCTATAAACTGATAACCTCATTTTAGCATTTAATAAATTCATTGAACTGAAGCATAAAACAAACTCATACATTCGGTGCAAATGATAGAAGACAAATGGAATTATACTTAATAACTTCATTCATAATTTAGAAGAAAGATACAAAGGAGAGAAATATTTTGAAACTAACTTTCTTTCCAATGCTGATATTTACTTTATAAAACCATATTTAAGATCTTCATACAGTATAAATTTTACCCTACATTACATCTGATATATTTTCTAATTTATCTATTTACATTCTATTTACTATGAGAGCACAACACTCACCTTGACCTATTCTAGACTCAAAAATTTTGAACTCTCTCATATCAGCCATGAAATACCCTTTGTAAAAATAGGGGAGCAACAAGCATCCGACTAAATTACAATTTCATGTTCATCATTTCATTTCAAAAACCTAATTTCATTTTTTTCCTCGAAGAACTCCCCAGGCAATTTCTTACGCAATCATTTGGGAACAAGGGAGGACAAAAAGAAAAATACATGTGCAGGATACCATTATTCGTTGTCATCGCATTCATTGTTTAAACAAAAAGATTCCATATCATATCAGCTGAAGAACTTCTACATCAGCATGGAAGAGCAAAAGAGACATCATGGACATACGAAAAAAATACCTCCTATGCAAAGACCATGGTGTTATCAAAAACAAAAACAAGGCAGTGACCCTATTCAAAGTCGTCAGCATTAGAGAATGGCCGCCTACTCATTGTCCTCAATGAAATTGGAGGGACCATTACCACATCATCATCAGAGCCCCCATATGGCACCAAAGAAAGGAGGTACTAACCATATCCTAAGTCAGTGTCACCTTCAGCATCCAAAGGAGTATCAGAAAGCACAATAGAAGTATTGTGTTTGCCCAGGTAGGCCCTATGACTTTTATCTTTTGTCCTGGCCTTCTTCACTGGTTGAGCCAATTCCTTACCTTTGAACTTGACTATTTCTCTTGGAATGGTCATGTTTCTCAAGATGTATATACTTTACACAATTGATTTCTTCTTCTGACCACTAGCCCTCCATTTACCCTTTTAAACCTCAGGAGAAGCCTGGGATTCTTGCTCAATTATATCCTCATTATACTCAAATAAATTGAGTTGGCTAGACATTCTCACATGCTAAATTGTCACACCAATTTTCCCCATTTCTAGAACAAGCATAATTTAACACTTCTAGACAGAGCTATAGGGAGACACACCTACAAACTCAGACACTTGTAACCAACCTAGCACAAAACTTCCTAACTGGACCAAAGAACCCAATTTAAAACCAACTTACTCAGGACAAGAATACTCAATATTCAACTTAGGAAAAACAAATAGCCTCTCACTCTTCTTCACACTTCTCCTTACATTCACTACAGACTAGAAAGATGGTGAAAATGAACATTGATCAACCTGCATTAAATAGACAATTCGAGCATGTAGAATTAATGATTCAAGAAGTCTTCATGCGAGCGAGTTGATAACTTAACAACTCAGCTTTGAATCTGGGCCGTTGATCTTGAAACAATTAAAACTTCATATAAGGTGGCCATGAGAATCATTTTTTGACCATTAGAAACTTGCTCCTAGAAAAAAATGATGCTATCTTAAATGTTGTCACATTCTTCTTTAATCTTCATGATAAATCATATGTGATCTAACAATTAACATGTATCACCAACCTAATCCGTGATCCTTTATTAATATCGGTGAAGTACATAAGACCGGTGTTGCATTTTTAGAGAGAATATTTCCTTATACACTTCATCACTCATCGCTGATCTTCCCCAAATTTTAGGGTGCAATCAATGATGAAAGTATTGTCGCGATGAAGTTTAGTCCATTGGATCATCTTGTTTTAAAACTACATCAATGGTTCCCCAGTCATCTCGCTACTTTCCTTTTTCTTTATGTGAGGTCCTTGAGATTTTTCCATGTTGCTTGTTCCATCAATAACCATCGCCTATCACAGATGCATCTCATCCTTCATTGGCCTCATCAGTGATGTACACATCCCCATGATGAAATATGCGCCCTTGGATATGCAGCCCATTCCTTGATCATGTGCATTGTGCATCTCTAATTGAAACTTTGCACCTTGGATCCTATCAATGACAGGAGATGTAGTGAAGAAATCATAGTTAGACACGTACACCTGCATGAAAATCAATAGAGCAAGAGGCATCGCACATAAGATCTCATCATATTGGCAAAATAAACCTATCAGAGAATACCATCACTCATCACTAATCTGGAACTTAAGCTTTGAAATGAACCCGTGATGAGCAATAAAACATAAGGCCATCACTCATCGCTAATTCTCCTCATACAGTTTGCAAGCAATTAGCAATGAGAGGATTTACACAGTTACAAATTGTATCACATATCGCTAATGTGGAACTTAGCACTCAAAACATATCTGCAATAGGCGATGAAAAATATGAACATAAGGCCAAGGGCATCACTCATCACTATTACAATTTTGATTGCTTAAAATCCATTAGTGATACATGATCCCTCAAGGAACATCGCTCATTGCACATTTATTAAGAGCTCCGACAATTATTTGCAATGAGTAATATCAAAGAAATACATTTCATCACTTGTCACCAATTCAAAACATGTACTTCTGAATAAATCAACAATGAGTGATAAAGCAAGATGGTCATCGAGACTTAAGTGAAAACCCTAAGCATGTGCATTTAAGTTGTTCTAATGAAGGGGATCCTTGAGGATGACATGAGAAAATGGGCTCAAAAACTTCTAAGTCAAAGAATGTAAAGGATGTAAAGGCCAAAAAGTCCCTTACCTTAACTTTATAAAATTTTAGAAATTCAAACCTAGGTGATAGGGACCGGTCACTTGACGACAGTGATAGACATGAGAGTATTTTAAAAATGACTGGAAATGGGAAACATGAGGTCAACGACCAAATAGAATGTTACAAAGAGTTATAATGAATAAAACCCTAAACCCTCATATAAGAACCCTACATCTAGATGTAACGAAGGTTCAAGATGGAACAAAATTTTAGGGTTCAATATGGGGATTTCAAATTTTGCAAATTTGAAAGTGCCATCAAGGCCAAACTAATGCTATTAAGTAAACAAAATATTCTCTAACATGATAAAGTAAAAATGTGAGAGTTAAGGTGGCAAGAATGATCTCACAAAGAAATGTATTTGCGAGCTAGCTCTCCAAAAGCATGTTCACCTATACACAAAGAGGAGGAAAAATTTTGGGTGGCTGCATAGGGGCCTCCAATAGTCATACCCCCATTTAGGTGTTTCCACCTACACAGACAACCAAGAAAGTGAGTGTGATAAAGAAAGTAATACAATAAAGAACACTAAAAAATTGCAAAATAGTAAATGTGCTTACTCGACCAAGTAATAGTGGAGAGGAGTGCACAAGTGTTGCTAAAAGTGCATGGAATGCTTGGAGTGAGTGCAAGAGAGTGAAGAAACTAAACTAAGAGCTTGGAAGAAGATATGAAGAAGTTAGAATGCATGTAGAAGGGGAATTTGAAGGAGAGATGAAGAAAATGGTCATATTCGGCTCGGTCAGCCGAAGGGGGCATTACAAGTCAACTGCCAATGAGAAGTGTAATGCCTCTATAGCTCCCATCGCAAGAATCTACCAGGGATGTATGCACGTTGCGTGGGCGTCCCTGATAGAAATTCCTTTGCTGATGCTCAAAATAGGCACCAAGTGGGATGAAATCAGTGAGCTTAGGTGGAATTAAGCCTCCGAACTTGGTTTTCTAAAGTGGAGAAAGGGAAAAAGGGGAATTTGCATAAGGGATGCAAATTCGCTCCTATACACATACTAGAAGTGTTTACTGTTTAGCAATTGTGCACTAATTTTTTTGGTGAGAACTCCATATGATATTGTAAGCACCCCACTGACTATTTTCCAGTGGCAGATGGCAAGGAGCTAAACTCTCAATTGCAAATTCTTGCTAGATTGCTTTTGATTGTTCTTGAATGAATTTACATTCTTTGCATCTTGTTGTTTTGTGCTTCACAACTTATTATTTTAGTTCTTTCTATACTCCAAAATGAAAATCTTAATTCATAATATTAAAGAATTAGAAAATGTAGAGTAGAGTTCTACTATTACATCTCTATAGATTTACATCAAAACTAGTAAAAAAAATTCATTAGATATCTTAGATGAAATTGGATGCACTAGAGACAAGAGTAAGTACAAATATAGTGTTTCAACAAAACTATAGGTACACTTTGATTACAAACATGGGCAAGTAGTTTCCTTAAACAAAGCATTAAAGTAACAACTTATTTGGTTTAACATCTCATCTTATGCCTAGGTTGTAGTACTTGGCACCCAATCAACTAATTTATTTATTTCTAGATAAATCTTGCATTTATTTTTTTTTGCCTTCACTCCAAGATTCAACTTAGTTGCTCAGATCTTAGAGTGTTGTTAAACCATAAATCAAATTTCCAGATAGAAAACTATGGTATGAATCTTCTCATGCCATTCAGTGTATGTTAGGTTTTGTCACATAATAATAGATTGCATCTCTTTCATCTCTAGGGATTTTAGATTTCACTGTCTGGTAGTTTTCTCTTAATCATGTAGGAGATTCTTGTATCAACCACTAATGGAATTTTGTGTGAGCTTTAGGGAAAACATTCATATGAAGGAGATAACAAAAAAATTTATTTCCTTCCAATATATCTTATAAAATCTATAAGATGTTAAACCCATTTAGATGTCAAACCAATATTCCAACGCCCATCTCTCCTTTTAAGCTTTTCATCAGAAGTCTCATCTCGGTTTTTAAGTTGTTGCTATCCAAATGAGATAACTCACTATCAGTATCTAAAATATGATTTTCAAAACTAACATTATAAATAATATGATTATCAGTACTTGAAGTCATCAAGAGGATGGTCACAAATATTATTCTTTGATTGAGATCTTTCATGTATAGTATCTGAAGTTATTTCAGAAATAAATCTACCAGAACTAGAAAGATCGTGAGTGAAGCTCAAAGACCTATTAAGTTTGTGTTCAGAAACTAGACACCCTATCAGATTCTTGATGAAACTGGGAGAGACTGAATCATCACACATTTTTCTTATTCTCTCACTGGAACAAGGGATAAGATTCATTGCATCTACAAGGGAGGTGACTTGATTCACAATATTTTCAGAGGAAATACTGATTCATCCACAGGAGCTTCATGTATCTGAGTTGACATAATTTGGTAAAGAATTTGTATGTGTACTACAAGAATGAGATATTGTACTTTGGCATCCATGCTTGTCACTCATGGGAGAAGTCTTTGTAGAGACATGTTTTGAGATGCTACTTGATAAATGGATATATGAGTTGTTTACTTCAGAATCAACAACAAAAATAGTTGGTTCTCTAGGTTCAGTTGCATTAGAAACCTCAATCTCTAAGATTTCTTCTATTGCTTTAGGATTAGTCTTCTACAAATCAATTGCTCTTGAATTAGATGTTTTAGAAACTTCAACACTAAGAGAACCCAGCATTTGGGATTTAGAACTAAATTTTCTCACCTCTTACAATATATTCACATCAAAAGATTTAACTTCCTCCACCTTGAACAAAATTGGAAAATCAGATTAGTGTTGTTATCTAGTGGCTAACATTCTTTCTTGTGACCTTTTCTCTAGTGAACTATCTGGCACTTTCCAAAGCTACAAATAGAAAAAGGTATTGTAAGGCTATGAGAAAAATAAATCAAGTATTTTAAGGCATTTTAACTGGTGGTAGGCCTCATGACGGAGTGTTCACTGAAGCAACTTTTAATCAAATTTTTTTGTATAAGGTTGACATTCAATCATTTGTACAACTACATGGGCCTTTATGTCCCATTTCCTATCACCCAAATAGGCCATGTCCTATCACTAAATGCCCAAGGGCTATCTCCCTCAACCAACTTCATACCACATTCTACTCCAGGCATTACAAACTTATATTTTATCTCTAAAACAATAATGAATTTTGATAAAGGAACTCACAGATAAGAAAGACACTAAAAATTAAAAGGACGTTATACCTTATGCTTATTAGTTACTTTAATTGCTTGTTGTGCACCAAAGTTCACTTCCAAGAGATATTTTTTGGTGTTCTAATAAACTATTTGATCCAGTGAATGGATTTGACCATATGAATTGGGAAATATGAATTGACAGTGATTAGAAATATGCAAAGCAATTTTCAAGTGTGCAACACTAAAATAGAGGGTTGCAAAATTCTTCTACAAAGAGGTGATAATGACAAGTGTTAAGCATGAATGTCTTTGAATGGTGATTTAATGATGTTGTTATAACAAAGATCACCAAATATGTTTAAAGAGAGTCATGAGTTAGAAGAACAATGAAAAGACAGAGTAGATCATTCATTTATCTCATAGTTATTTTGTCATAAAACTCAAAGTCACAATATTTAGGACAGTCACAATGGATTTCAATGAAACAAAAGGAAAATTTTCATAGATTCACTATTCTATATATGATTTTAATACTTTGTTTGGAGATCACGAGAGTAATTTTATAAAGGAATGTTCTGGAAAACATTTATGACATTTGCATACATCTTTAGAATACAATATAAATATGATATCTAGTTGAGAATCAAAATATTGAGGGATATCCTCTAACTTGATCTAAATCCATGGAATTATGGCCATTCCATGCTGAAACTATAGGCTTAACAGAGGCAACCAACTGCGAAAATTTCTCAGTGAGACTGTGTAAGCAATTCATTATATGTTGGTACTCTTCATTTGAGTTGACATGATTTGGAGAGGCTCTTATTAGGCATTCAACAAATGGCTATGAAATCTTTGTTGACAAACTAGATTTCCACTTCATACTACTCTTAGATTTAGTACGATCTAGTGCTACCATATAATTGACAATATCTTCTACACCTACTTCCCTATTATTGTTTTCCACCTAAAATACAATGTCAATTTCAACATATAGTCAGTTTAATAAAAAATTGAAATGAATAACACAATGTAAATTTAACCAAAAATCCATACACTTACTCCAAATTTGTCCATTTTGGCCTGCAACCCGCCTCGTCCAAATGTATATTCAGCCCTCACATTATCTCTCTCTTTCCTCTATTACTCTTTGTCTAATATTCTTCGGAACACATAATTTATTTCAATGCCTCCCACTGTTTGGGAGATAGAGTGGAGTCTAACCTCTCTTTTCCCTCCATGATTTTTTTTCTGCAATTGTATCTAAAATTGTTCATCAGAAGTCTCATCTTTTACTTGTAATATTTTCTAGATATTTTTCCACCAATAGTGTCAAAGGAATTTTCCATTTTTTTTATAACATATTCCACATTTCGTGGATCTTGATCTACAAAATTTGATTTACAAATATCCAAATGGTCCCTACATCTTACACCCAACTCAGAGGCCCACCTTGCAACAGTTTGTCCAATGGGTTCACCATCTCTTGATACCTCAACCAAGAATGGATTCTTCCCTTCTAATATTCTTTCTTTTGCATTCCTCTCTGTAGATTTATATAAATCTTGAATCAATCTTTGTCTTTTAATAAAAGCAGGCACATCTTCTATTGAACCACTACTAATATTTATGGATGATCCAATAATTCCATCAAAATTTGGAGATGCAACAAGTGCACTATGAGGCACATCAGATGCAAGCGAACTCTCTTCATGAATTTCATTAACTGGAACTTCATGCTCCTTGGCCACATTAGGTGTGGCATGAGTAGGTAGATCATCACAACTATTTTTTTCACCAACTACATTTGTTGAATCACAAAAGCATTGTCTTTTAAGAGTTGGAAACACTGTATCTTTACTTTCTTTTTGTTTTTTCTTTGCATTTTCTCTGTACTCTTTTTCTTGCCTATAAAACAAAAATATATATCATAGCATGTCTTATATACATAAAGCTCTTGCCTATAAAATTTCATTAAACAATATTAAACCAATAATATACTACTTAGTGGATTTACAACTTGCCTATTTGTCAGACCAAGACGCGATAAATATTCATTATTCTTGGCCATACGTTTTTCACGAAAGAACTCATAATTTGTTACTAGAATTTCAGCATTATGATCACTATCATCTAATTTGTGCCTTAAATTATTTTTCCTCATTTCCTAATTTCCAAAAAGCAATAATGTATAAATTAGCAACTTGATACAGAGATAAAATAAGGTCTATGTTTTAATGAGTAGTCATTAAAACATGTAGGAATTCTAAAGCACTACAAACAACAATAGTCATTAGATGTTGTGGGTATTTTAGTCAATGGATATTAAATCATGGTGTCTGTAGAAATTCCAATTGCATAAAAAACTTAGCAATGTATTTGAATCAATCCATCAAATATTTAGCAATAATGTTTTCATTCATAGTTCAATAAAAAAATATGTATTACCAAATTTTAATTGGACATGAACTTGTATCATGGCAACCATTTTGTACAACTAAACCAATGCTTTTCTTAGTTGATAGCACCATCACTAAGAAATGTCTATGGTATTTGGTGATTCTTAGTTCTATTGTTCTATTATGTAATAATTTTTTCGTAACATCCACATGCATTCATGAAGGGGTAGATTTCATGAAAAATAACGGATATGTTGGAGTAGATAGTGAGTTACAAGCAAGGAACACCATGATTTGATGAATAATAAAAGGTTTTTAAAAGAGGTAAGGTTACATGAAACCTATGAACCATAGAAGAATGAATGCGTTCCTTAAGTATTTACTTCATAAGAATGATTCTTCCATTAGCTACATCTTTTCACTATTATCATATGTGGCATTCACTGTTTGATAAATAAGAGATTCATTTTCATAAATGGGATGTTCATTTTTTATGAAATCTCCACTCTCTATTTGAAGAAGCATGACTCTTCTATAGAACCTCTTAACAATGATTTTTGTACTATGTTCTCATCTCATATCTAATAGTGATGTTTATTAAGAAAACATTCTAGATTAGTGAACAACTATTCATATATTATAGACCCTACTTTAAACATGGGATTGTGAGGCCTTGTGTGCTCTATGTTTCAAACAGTCATGTAAACTAGGAATATAATCAATTCTAGCCATCTCTAAAAAATAAAAGAGATTTTATTTTAATGCATATTACATCAAACAAAGATTAGCTAACCAATGCCAATATTGTCAATCAAGGGAGGTAAGAAAAGACAATTAATTTTAGCTATTACATCAAACATATACAATGAAAGACAAACCAAAAGAAAAACTCAGCAATACAAAGAGGCGAGATATCTTAACCTATAGGACCAATTCACTATTTCGAATGTCACAGTCTAAATTATATTAAAAAATAACTTTAAAAATATTACTCTGTTGAAGAAAAAATTATAAGAAAACAAACAGATTAAATTTATTTCCATAGAGATTCGTCACTGAGTACTTACCTTAAGATTCTACATAAATTGTGTCGTGCTCTTTTATTTTTTTGTTTTTTCCTAGCATACACTCTACTTGCGCCAAAATGGGAGCTTGGAAATGAGGCATAGGTATCCACCAAAGGATAAGTGAAGGGGTTGCCATATGTTGTAGATGCAACCGCCCTGGTAGTCATGAATGTAAAATTTGGAACAATAAACAAGGCGCATGAACTGTTTGATAGAATACCCCAAATAAATGTGGTCTCATGGAGTGCACTAATTGCAGGTTATGCATCAAATGGATTTAACGAAGAGGCTTAAGAAGCTTTCAAGCAAGAAAATTTGCAGGTGTAAATCTGCATTCAATAGGTAGGTATGCAAAATGTGAAGCATAGAAAAGGCACGTGAACTATTTGATAGAATGCCTCTAAGAAATGTTATCTCATGGAATGCAAAGATTGCAGGGGATGCGCAAACTGGATTTGATGAAAAGGATTTTTTAAAACCTTTCACAACCTTTTACTAGCATCCTTCCCCCATATAATCTACCTCCACCTTTTATCATGTATCCCCAAAAGTGGAACATGGTCAAGGCATGTGGACGACTTTTCGTATGCAAAAACGTTGGAGTATAGACACTGAGTGAATTATGAATCAATGCTATAAAATGGAGATGAAGTCAATGTAATTGTAGTGGTATGAACAACATTAATCACAATGCTTTTATAACACATAGCAAACACTATCAAAATAGACATTGCTATATCAGATCAAAGGGATAAAATGAAGATGTAGGCAATGTATGTTGATAGTGATCCATGAATGCTTATTCAAAGACAATGTTTCCAATGCACATGAAGTCAACAACAATAACCCCAAAATGAACAATGCTATGATGATTAAAATAGGGGTATTAGAAGAAGATGTTTGAAACAGTGATTATAAGTAACAACAGCAAAATCAAGGAGGACTAATTACTCAAACAGCAGTGAACATCAAGATATATGCAAAATATTGAAGAAATTTGATCAAAGCAAAAAATAGCAATGACCTTACAGTATATAAAGATACATATGAGATGGTGATTTCTGGTGCATAAAGTCAAAAGCACAAATGTTGATATCAGTGATATCACTGTTAAAAAGAATGTGAAGAAAACAAAGGATGTGAGCAACATGTAATGCCAAAATAGTGGGGATATAATGAGGAAATGCTTCTATTGCAATGGGGAATCACTATATTGATGCCTTGAGCATTGACAAAAAATAGTGATCAAATATCAAGGATTGTATACTGCTACTATAAACAGTGAAAGAATAGAGAACAAAAGACCATATCAGTGAGGAAACACTTGCCACATTGGGTGAAAGATCCAAGAAATGAAGACAACAATGAGGAATAGTTTCTTGGCAGTGAGCAGTCAATGCCAAAGCAATTCACAAGGCAATGGTATACAATAATATTACAAAATAGGGCTAAAGATAATGCCATATGTAGGGAAGACAATGTTCTTTTAGTAAAAAAGTGTAAAAGAAAACATCGAACAATGTTTAACAATGCTTTAATGATGGCTTTTATAAAGGATGCTAGAACAATGACAGTGATAAAGAACATATATAAAAGCAGTAAATAGTGCAAAGAAGAAAGTGAATGCAAAAGATAGTAATGTAAAAGCAATGAATTTGATGGTGTATACACAATGATGCAGAAATGTATGTGAAATAATGAGTTGCAATAGTCATAGTCATGATTGTGACCACAAATATATAAAACACTGTCAATACAATGAAGAACCACATTGAGAGACAGTAAAAATTAACAATGTGAAATGATAGTGGAAGAAAAAAAGAGGTTTTGACCAATCAATGAGAGCAATCCTAAATACAAAGGATGAGCGTATGACATTGAATTTAGTCTCCAAAGGTCTTTTGTTGTGATGTCACTACCTAAAAATGTATGTGAACAATAACCTAAGATGTTGGTCCAAAATATAAAGAAGTTCCAAGCCACAAAACCCAAGTAGTGTCTCAACGGTGTCTAAGTGATGGAGTACAAAACCAGTGTCCTAATAGATTGGGAAATTTGAACCCCTACCTATTCATCACATACTTAATGAGTGTAGGTTTTTTTGTAATACAAATGCATTAGAACAGTACAAGCATTATAACAATCATAGCAGTGATTCAAAGTATAGTGGTCAAGGACTGTTATAACATCCTATCATGACAGTGGAAGCAATGATCCAGAGGAGCTGTCAAGAAAATATCATTGTCAAAGTAAAGCAATTATGGTATACATATTCATACTGCATTCGTATTCATATTGCATCCTCATTTATATATGAAAACATATTCATGGGTATGTGTAGGATCATTGTGGAAAGAAAAGGCCCTTAAGTAGTGAAAAATTTAGAAAAATCAGAGTTAGGAAACTTGACGTAAAAATTTGAATAAGTTATCTATATTATTTCAAAAATATGTAAGAATAGAATCTGTAGAAAATTGAATGTAGTTTCTAAACTACTAGGTTTATTTATTTTTTTAAAATCTATTTGGTGAAAATTTGAAATTTCAATGTAGTAGTACTTAAATTTCAAGGAAAAAATAAGAAGTAGGTGTTTGTCTAACCACCCTAACTAAAATAAAATAATAATATTTTAGATATAAGTAGAAGACTCATGTCCTGATGTGATGCATATTTTTTTGTAATTTTTTTCCAAATAAATAATTAATTATGATTTTTTATTACAACTTTTAAAAATATAAAAACTTGTATGTCTAACAACCTTAACTTGGTCAAAAGTTCATGAAATTAAATTTTATTTTATTTAATCTTATATTATGTGAAGCATAGAATGTGTATGTTTCAGATTCAAAAAAGTGATATCGTTTGAAAGCTATAGATGTTTTTCAATTATCCTATCAATTAGGACTTTAGTCATAATTCAAATAGAAAATGAATAATAATTACTTATTCAATTCAAAGTAAAGCATAATTTATATTGGTGGAAAGTTGAGAATTTCCTTTAAAAACCCTTTTCGTTTCATCAATTTTGGGTTTAAAAAAAGTCATCAACCACATACCCATCATATCACCACTGTTTGGCCCATCATGATCTTGCACATACCCTCATATTTTTTTCACATTGCATACAACATTTATATATGAAAACATATTCATATTGCATTCATATAGCAACTTTTTTCAACATTAAAGCTTTGAAACAGGTATTAGTTTGAAGGTCCATGTCCTTGAAGCATAAAACAATCTTAAAACAACTTAAAAGTCTTAAATAATAGGTCATAAAATGGGGCTCATAAATAATCATTTGCATTGCCAGCAAGATCATAATCCTGATCACTCGTGGCTGCATCTACTTGATTTTCTTCCTCATCCTCATTTGTGACATGCAATACATTCTCTCTCCCAATTTCTTCACTGGTAATCAAAATCTCTTCTTCAAACAGTCCCTCATTGTCTTCATCCACTTCTTCGAATGTTTCTTGTAAATTAACATATTGCCCATCAAGCATTATATCAACAACTTCCATGAAATTTTTTTTTGAAGTTGACTCTGTTTGAATGACATATGACCAACCTAGCCTTCTTACATCATCAATTATAAATGATTGGTTAATTTGAAGAGGGGAAACATACGACTCATTTGTCTCTCATAAAAATTGTTGTGTATTTGATTGTATTGTGGATGGTCGGATCCACTTACATTTTAATAATATAGGACTATTTTCACCAAAATCTACTTGAATAATTTCTTGGATGAATCCAACATAAAATTTCTTCTAAATTTCATGATTCAAAAATTCAGCAATAACAATACAATCACAATTTGTTTTTCCTTTATCATTTTCTTCCACTCTTAAATGACTACCATAGGCCCACATTCCACTAAAATGCATAGCCCATTAATGTGGAGGTTTTGAAAGCTCACTTTCCTCTATTGTTATATCTTGACCTTCTTCTTGTGCATCACTAATTGCATTAGCAATCCATTCTTCAAATTTTGGAAAAGAATCACCTCTAATCAAATCATGACGTCTACACTTTTCAGGTCAATGTTGCATCCAAGTTTGATTCTCTTCTTCATATTTTCTACATAGAATAATGATGTACAAATAGTAAGATTAATAATATAGATGTGTAAATGCAATTGAGTAAATAAATTATTGTGTAATTTTTTTTACCTACACCACTTATTGAATGAAGATGTGTTTTGAAGAATAAAGGCATGTATTGCACTTCTTTCTTGATATGATAGCTTGAAGCGACATCCATTTCCTTTTAATACATCACCTGCAACTCTCTCATCTTCGTCATCATCCCATACACGTTGATTGAAATTTTTAAAATCCTTCATATATTTTGTGCAAAATCCCATGGCCTCTTGCATTGAATATCCCTCAAACATACTGCCTTCTAGTTTTTCCCTTGTATGGACAATTTTTTTCAAAACCTTCATATATTGTTCTATAGGATACATCCATCTCATTCTTATTGGGCCACAATGCTCTAGTTCATATTCTAAATGTATCAAAAGATGCATAGAAATGTTAAAGATTGTTGGTGGAAATTTTTGTTCCAATAGACAAAGGACTTCAACAACCTCCTCCCTCAAACTATCAAAGTTCGAAGGATCTAATACATGTAAACTCATTCTCTTTAATATTAGGCCCAACCTTATAATTGCCAATCTTGGCCACTTTTCTATTCTTGATATATTTACCACAGTAGGTAAAATATTCTCAATTATGACATGATATTCATAGGTCTTGAGGCATCTTAAGCTATTAATGTCAGTTTGGATTCAGATGTTGCTACTTACATATCCAGTGAGAAAGCGAGTTTGAGACATCAACTATAAGAATTTTGCACGTTGTTCCTTTGTCCAGACATAAGGAGCACTAGGTCTTCTATATTTTCCATTATCATATTTTTCAACCCAAATATTTTGATGAATCTTTATTTCTCGAAAGTCTTCACGTGATGAAATAGTATCAAAAGCACCAAAAATATTTTCTATAATAGCATAAGCTATATTTTTCTCGATATGCATAAAGTCAACAGTATGCCTAATGGCTATATCCTTAAAGTATGGCAACTTATACAATATGCACAACTATTTTACATCACTTTCATTACATCGATAATATCTACTGCCAGCCATCCCATCATTTTAAATAAATGAGATTCTTTTTTATCGATTCTCAACAATGTAATCACCTGTTATTAGCAATGGCACTTCATGATTCTTTTCTTGACCATTGAAACGTGTTTTTTGTCGATGGTATGGATGATCCATTTTAAGGTAAGCACGATGTCCACAATAAAAACACTTATGCAAACTTCTTGAGTGCCTCACAAAATCCTTAAAGTTGCAAGTAGGACATCCATGGTATCCATGAACAAAGAGACCAAACAATGTTCCATATGCAAGAAGATCATGAATCGTAAACAATAAGGAAGCTCTTAAAGTGAATTTGATTGAATGATCATCCCTTGAAGATTGAATTGCTTCAATTCCTTTCCACAATTCCATTAGCTCATCATTTAATGGTTGTAGATAAGCATCTATTATATCTAAAGTCACACTTTTCTTTCTTGGTATAATCAATTAACATTAAGAAAAATGGTTTAGTTGCTAACCATGGAGGCAAGTTATAATTTATTAGAAACACTAGCTAAGTTGACCATTTAGTATTTTGATCTGAGAATGGGTTCACCACATCTAGATCCAATACCAACCTTTTATTATGAGGATCTTGAGAAAAATTAGGCCATTTGTTATCAAATTTCATCCAGGTCTTAGAATTGGGCACATGTTGTTTTCCATCAGTGCTCTTATTTTGGGCATGCCACTACATAAGTTCAGCAATTTCTTTGCACCTATACATTCAAAGTAATCGTGGGATTATCAAAAAGTGGCGAAGAACCTTTCTAGGAACCACAGCTGATTTCAACCCTTGTCTATACCTCACTTCATGACATTTCGGACATTCACTCTCATTTGCAAGATTTTTGCAAAATAATAAACAATCATTCACACATGTGTGGATGTTTTCATACCCCAAGCCAAGCTTACTGATTTTATTTTTACATTGACTTCATTTTGTTGACAATGTGGAGTCAGTTGGTAACAATGAACTTAATAATGCCAATAACTGATCTAAACTCTCATTTTTCCAACCATGCACCACTTGCAAGTTAAGAATTCGAAGGATTGTTTTCAAATGACTTAACTTACAATTAGCATACATGGGCTTTAAAGCATCCTCCATTGACTTGGCCCAATCATCGTTTAGACCCTCATTCAACATTCTATCAACTTCAAACCCTTCGTCAAACATTTTTGCCTCTTCATTTATGTTTGTTGCTTCTTCATCTCTCACGGTCTACAATTCTATCATAACTTCATAATAATTGTAAGCCCAAGGGCTTCTACCACTATGCCCATATCTTATCATATGTCTATAAATCATATTTATTTTTTTCACCTTTCTACCAAGACAATTTTTACATGGACATGGATATTTGTCAATGTTCCTCTCATCAGCTACTCTATCATCATATTCATAATATTGATCCGTAGTCAACCTTTGATGTTGATCCATCCGTAATATTGTGCATTCTAGTATTAATTTAGTTTATGATTTAAAGGAAAAAACATAATTCTAAAAACAGAGATGCCAAAACATTGTTGAAAGTAGTCACTTTTAGTAGAGACCATAATAGGAAGAAGAGGATATAATGATTCATTGTTATGAGATCTATCTTACATTCATTTGAATTTTACCTACTAAGAATGGAATATTCTTGTGTTTCCTATCAACTTACTTTCAACAATGAGGTTTTTTAATTACCTCTAAATTCACTATAGAGGGCCTCGCTGACTTCAAATTCATTATAGCAAACTCCGAATTCCTTGTCTGCCTTTTCAAAAGTCTCTAGGTTCTATCCAAACAAGATTTATCACCCATGCATGTGCTTCAATACATGTCCATGAGAATATCAAAGGTCAACAACAATCCAATTTCATTCCCATGCCAACAATTATACATTTACAAGTTTTCTGACTTATAAATATAGACAAGTTATGTAAACCACTAGATAAATAGCATTTAAAAGAAATACTTAAATAGTTATTAAGATTAGACTTCAAAACCCCAATTAAGGTTGTCTAAGATTAGAATTCATTCATTATTTAAGTTGTCTAAGATTCATTTTCAAGTATTACTTGATCTAAAGTCCCATCTTGGATAGTGAAATTTTGGTCATGAATGGTTTGATGCTAAGATAGTCACTCTGAGTTTTCAAATGTTAAAGACACATGGAATAGATCTATAAGTATTTGTAGTCTCATTAATAGTATTTCATGTATGGGAATGTCATCATAGTGATTGAGTGGGGAAATTGTGTTAGAAACAATCATGTAGAGCAATGAGAGATAGAATGAGAGCTAGGGAAGCCAAGAACAATCAATGCTAGAACAAAGATGAAAAAATCATATAAAGGAAATAACCAAAAAAAAAAAGAAGGTCCCAAGTCATTGTAAGGTAGTGAAAGGAAGCAAGCATTTAGTATTTTGAAGACTCTTTCCAAAGGACATAATGCAGTGTTAAGTTGAAAGAGTAAGATCAAATGAAACTATGAAAAATTTTGAAGACAAATTGAAGAGGATATCATTGTTATAAGACATGATGAAAACACAATGCTATATGATGAAAAATATAGAGATATTTAAGCAAGACTACAAGAAAATTTCATTACAACATTATGACAACAACATCCAATGTTAAAGCTATGATACAATGAGCATTAATAATACATACCTAGAGATAGTGGGAATGTATGAAAGCAACAGTCTAGAACATTAAGGCTATAGAAGTTAAGATACATATCTACGTGGGTTGTTGTGACAATCACAATGATGGTAAGAATCAATGGGATGATAGTGATATGTATCAAGATTAAGAAAATCAAGAGCACACATGAATATAATGTTGTAGTGGCAGTCAATCAAAGAGCCAAATGACAGAGAATGAACTCAAAAAGAGATGATGGACTAATGACAGTCCAATCAATATAGTCATACCATACTTTATAGTGGGAGCAGTTCCTATGATAAAGTGATATGCTTGCATATAGTAGTGATATAAGGAAATATTAGCACTTGCACCTATAGGAGGTTCAAGGGGTATGTTGATAGGAAAGTAAAGAGAAAAATTAAATGTGTTTTAACATTATATAATTAGTTATATAACAATATAAATATATACTCATTTTGATTACAAATATGAATTTTGATTTATACAAAGAATCATTGTATCATATTATTAGTTACATAATTTTGTCAAATTTTAATTTTTTTTAAAAGAAACAGATTCCTATGAAGAATCTAAGTAGCCACATGTTATTATATGTGTTATGGCCACTTGGGTCTTAGGAGAAGAAGGGAGGGAAGAAAAAGGAATGTGACTACACCTATCTACTCATTATTTGATAGGGGAATTTTTGTAAGATGTTATAGATAAATATGCTCTGGTAGATATATATGCAAGATGTGGAATCACAGACAAAACACCTAAATTTTTTGATAGAATTCCTAAAAGAGATGTCATCTCATGGTATGAAACAATGTTCCATGAGGACGGGTTCCCCCCAAAAAACCCCACGTTTCCTAGACAAGGAAATCTCAAAGATTTGGGGACTTGGGGGGGATGTCCTCCCACCTGCCCACCACCAGCGCCACCATCCCACCACCAGTTTTGATGTCTCCAAGACACCACTAGGACTTTGAGGATGTTGGGGTGTCCTCAAGACATCTAGGGGACTCCTAGTTGTCTCCAAGATTTATAATTCTTATACTTATACATCTTTTTATAACTATTGTTTCAAGTACAATATTTATTTCAGCACCTTGCCACCCCCTTTCCATCATCCCTAAACTTAGACCCCCCATCCTCACATCCCAAAATGTTTCCCCACCCATTCCCCCCATCCCTTTCCCTAAAACCTCGTGGAACACTGGTATGAAATGATATGATTGCAGAATATGCACAAAATAGATTATGCAAGGAAGGTCTCAAAATCTTTGAATTAATGAAGTACTCTGGAACACTGACATTGTAAGCTTTGCTTGTGTTCTAGATGCATGAAGTCATGCAGGTTTAGTGGATGAGGGTTGTGCATACTTCACAAGTCAGTAACCCTTATTGCAATACATATAGTTGATCATTAGGTGTGCATGGTTGACCTTCGTGCCTATGTTGGCTATCTTGAAGACACCGTAAACACTATTACTAAGATGCTAGTTAAAACTTTGGTGCCTATGAATCATATATGAATATAGGCTAGTTATTCCATGATTGCTTGCCTTTGGTTTTTCTTTTATTGACAGGTATCATGTTGTTGTTGCAAAGCAAGTTCCCAATGAAGATTTTCCTCCAAAATTTGATAAACTAAAACCAAAAGGGCAATGTCTATGCAGGCTAACAAACTTTTTATTTTCAATTAATTAATAAATATAGTCAAAGGTGCAATCAGTTGCCTACATAGAAAATTCCAACCAAAAGGAGGTAGAGTAGTTAGAAATGGTTTGGGAAAAATAAAAGAGGGCACCAATTCCAGTTGGAGGGTTCTGGCTTGTAACCAGAAAGAAATGGCTTTTAGAAAGGAAAAAAGAAAGGAAGGAGCATCGATTCGATGAGAGTCTTTGTAGCCTATGTAGGGAGGAGGATCAAGTTAATAAGGAGATGAACTAGGTGTTCCAAAGGAAACATTAAAATCCAATTTTTCAATTTGGATGGGGCAGACTATTTAAGAACATAGAAGCCAGCAAGAGAGCATAGGATGAAGACATAGGAGAAGGTGTGCACAATGCATAAGGAGGCTATAGTAGCTTGTAATACATTTTTTTTTTTAATTGTGCTTAGTCTTGTGTGGGGTTTAGGCAATGAAAGAAGCTACTGCTACAAATGGTGTGTGTATATGATTGGCCTTTGGTGCTTGAAAGACTTATTTAAATATTCCTCAAAACTTTTTAATACAATAAACTTGTTTCTCCCATCGATGTTTGAGGAGCTTTGCATTTTCTCATAGAATGAGGGATGAGGTGATTTTTGTTGTTGTTGCTTTCATAAGTAATAAATTGATTGGGTAGTGCGTAGTATACTGAAGCTTGGTAAATTTTTTTTTTCTTACTTGTTGTCCTGTGAGGTTTATTGGTTGCAAGCCATAGTGAGGCCTGTTAATTCTATTTTTGGTAATAAAGAATGGAAGTGGGGATTGTGTGAGTCACTTTGGATTATGGATCTGTTTGTGTTACCTTCCATCTTCTGTAGACTCTTTATCTAGTTTTGATCATTGGGAAGTTCATATGTTGGGGAAACTACAACCTTTGTCATCATTCCATCAAAACTTCTTGTTTAGTTGGATCCTAAAAATGTTGTAACTTATGTTCTCTAAAACATCTATGTAGAAGCAGGCAGGTGTGGGGAGGTTCAAATAGTACAGAGATTGATGAAAGATAGAGGAATTAAAAGGATACCTGGATGTAGTTAGATTGAAGGCCGTAAAATGATACATGTTGTTTTGTAGGAGACAAATAACATCCAAAAACATTGGAGAGCTATGTAAAATTGGAGAAATTGGCTTGGAAAATGAAGGCAACAAGATATTTCTAGATTGAAGATTTTTACTTAATGTTGTGGAATAGAAGAAAAAAGAAACAATTATTTGCCACCATATGTAGTGAAAGTTATCAATTGCATTTGGTTTGTTAAAAAAGGCCCATAGCACAATTCTTAGAGTTGTTAAGAACCTTTGAGTATGTTCTAATATTCACACTATATCTAAATTCATCTCAAAGATTGTTGCAAGAGAATTTTTTTTGAGAGGTGAACCATTTCCATCATTTTAAATAAGGACAATGTTTGTGTGGAGCATATTGGTGATGTTAAATGAAACAATCTAAAAAATAGGCTTGCACTATAATAATGTGCATTATATCAAATATCCAGTAATAACAAAGGGACATCCATCAAAGCATAACAGTAGGGATTTTTTTGTCATATGTTGTAGTTACAAGTTCCCTCCTAGATATACATGAAAATGTGGAAGCATAGACAAGGAAAGTGAATAATTTCTAAAAATGCATTAAAGAAATATGATATCATGGAATGTCGTGATTGCAAGATAGATTCAAAATGGGTTTTTTCTAAAAAGTAGGTTTTGATATAATTATATTTTTGGTATTGATTTTCCACTTTTATTACTGAGATGGTATCAAGTCTTTCTTCTTATTCATGAAGCAACAAGAATGATTTGTGTTATTAGTTCTCCTGTAAGTGGTAAATGAGTCAAATAAATTTCAAACTAAAAATAAATGATTGGTTCTCTTTGATCATTTGATTTAGCTATGTGTGCTTGATCTCAAAAAGAAAAATATAATTGAAGGTTTTGATGTAATTATATTTGTTGCATTTCTTTCCATTTTTCTAATTCAGATGGTATCAAGTCTTTCTTCTAATTAACGAAGCAACAAGAATGCTTTGTTTTATTGTTTGTTATAAGTGACAGATGAGTCCTTGATTGTGTTTCTGGAGATAAATTCAAAATAGCTAAAAGCTATACAAAGATGTAGATAGTCATTTTATAATAATAAAGTAGAAAAACTTGTAAATTAAAAACACTTCTTGGTTTGAAAATAACACTTAAAATCCTAGAGAAAAATCCTTGACCATGGTAAACATTTGTGCATATTCGATGTTAGCAAGTGTCTGCAAAATGCAAAAAACAAGAAAAATCTCTCTTTTAATTTGTAGTGCAGAAAACTATTTCCAAATATAAGTTTAGATATATTGAATAAATTTAGTTTCACACATAGCCTAATATATTGAAAATCAAAATCAAAACAAACAAATTAATGAAATGGGTTTATTGATCAATAAATGTAAATAAAGAAACAAATCAACTAAAGATTTATAACAACAGTAAAAAATAACTTAAGTTTTAAACAAAATCTTCCAGTAAACTTTAGAAAGCCTTACAGTTCAAACCCTTGGCATGATGATGATAGTCATAAAAGTTTGAAAGCCCAAAAATAAAATCTTGTGGAATTATTCATGGGTCACAACACAAAATGGGATATTATCTAATAGAATGATTATATGACAATCATATCGGCTGACTAAGAATCTAGAATGAAGACTCAGCAAAAGTAATAAACATCACTATTGTGAACAAATATGGAGTAATAAACCTAGCCCTCATTATCTTTTTAATTGATTTCCAAGTGCAAGTATTAATAACATTAACATTATTATCATGAACCAATGAAGAAAAATGTAAATACAGGTTTAAGAAAATAAAAAAAATCATATGCATTATTTCCTTTCTGACATCACATTGTAACATGATTGCATTAACTCTCTTGAAGCTTAAATAATTTTTAAAATATATGTAAATCCAAATTCAAAGAAATAGTGTAGTGTTAAACAATTAGTTATCATAAACCAATCAAGGAATATACCAACTTCTTTAAAAATCCACTAAAGGTTACTACTATATAGATAAGAAATTGTGAAATGCATTCATCCCATAGTGTAGAGCTAAACAATGTAGAGGGCTAGGTGGGATGACCGGTCTATAACTGTCTCCACATTGTGAAATTATGATTATATTGTGAAGAAGATCATGAAGAAGATCTATTTACACAAAGATCATAGATAACAAAATATAATTTTCAAATCAATGGTGCCCAACATTGTGATTTCTTAGAGATATCAAACCATAAAACTTTCCTATCACAAAGTACATTCTTCTACTAGAATTTTGTGATTCTATGTTTCTTTTAATCAGATGATGCAAAATTTTACTTGGAGTTGAGACACCTTGTATTCAAGCAAAGAAAAATAAGGGTTGGAATTATACATTTATTTCTAGCCAATTCAACAAACTAAGAGTTGAACAACTATGTTCTCTTCTTTTGTATTTATATGTTCTTTCTCTAAACTTGTATGTACATGGCATACACTATGAGCTGAAAATTTTCCAGAAGGCATCAAATGGACTTATATTTTTTTTTTAAACAAAAAAAATGGAGTCCTTATACCAAGGAACACATGTCCTTTATGACCAAAGAGAATGAAGCTCAAACAATTGCATACATAGAGGAGGAAAGATATGTATTCAACACTCTTACTTTTAATCATAAGTGCAAAGTCTAGTTTTACTATTCAAATTAAAAGAAAAAAAATCAAATCTTTTGTTGAAAAAAGTAGGCAGTGCAAAGTCCAGCTTAATGGATAGTAAAACTAAGATAAAAGAAAACAATTCATACTTTAAATACAAATATTTGATGTAGCTCTGTAATACTATTTAGATTAAAAGAAAAATTCAAATTTTCTATTGAATAATATAGACAGTACAAATTCCAACTTAATGAATAGTAAAACTAAGATAAAAGAAAAAATTCATATTTCAAATACAAATATTTGACACAGCTTTGAAATGTTATTCAAATTAGAAGGAAAAAAATTGCTAATTCTCTGTTGAAAAATGTAGGCAGTGCAAAGTCCAACATAATCTATTGTAAAATTAATTAAAAAGACCTAGTACCATAGTGCTATTCAAATTAAAACAAAAAAAACAAAAATTTAAATCCCCTTGTTGAAAAATGTAGGCAATGGAAATTCCTACTTAATTGATAGTAAAATTTAAGTACAAATATTTGATGTAGCTCTATAGTGCTATTCAGATTAAAAGGAAAAAAAATTGAACTCTTTGTTGAAAAATGTAGGCAGTACAAAGTCCAGCTTAATGAATAGGAAAACTGAAAAATGTAAGCAATGCAAATTCTAGTTAATGGATATTAAAATTAAAAAATACTTATGTAATGTTTTCAGATTAAAAGAAAAAAAATGAATAGTAAAAGTAAGAAAAATAATAAATATATATTTTAAGTACAGATTTGGTTTTCTAAAAAAAATCAATCCTCTTCAAAAATGCAGAAAGTGCAAAATCTAAAAACTTTCATACTTTAAGTACAAATATGATTAGAAAGTCTTCTCAAACTTTAATCTGCTTATGTTTTGTATTAAACTATTTCAAGTGAACCTCTTACGTCACAGTTTAACATGACTAATAGAAGAGGGGAGAAATATCAGGGGCAACAAACTGAGGCATTCATAGATGAAACCATGTTATGTACAAAATTTTAATTCATAAAATTCTACAGTTTCCATAGGAAATATCATGCTAGAGTGGAAATCTAAAATCAAAGGCTACCCCTATTTTGCATATTATAAGACCCACAAAAAAAATAAGCCATTCTAAATTCTAAATTCACAAAAACTTTTTTACAAACTGCTACTAGACGTGGGTTCTAAATATGGATAAGTTGTATTGTTCGACACCTGCAACTCTTCATTGGTAGGAGCATATTCCAACTATTGTATCAGTGCCCTAGCCTTTCCTGCTACATAAAGTGCTATCCCTATCTTATATTCATCCATATTTTAAGCACATTTTCTAAAGCTTAACACTTAAGCAACTTTTACTTTGTGTATACAACTATATATAATTGTGAATGGTGGATCTAGATTTGCACAAACATAAACAACAAACACAATGTTAGTCAATTATGCAAATCAAAACCATCATTCCCCATAATATTCATTTGAAGCATGAAGAACAAGAAACAAAGTAAATAAACCAAATGAAATCTATCAAATCTTGCTCAAAACACTCAAACCCTCAATCCCATGGGGAATTAGTGCTATTTTGATGTGGAAAATAGCCCTTTCCCAATTCCTTGCAAGCTTGATGATGATCAATGGTGCTCCTTGATAAAAAAAATCATAACCTAGCTATGAAATTGATGAAAAATATGAAACTTGGATGAGAATGGATGAAATTACTCAAAACATGAAGATCTAATGATTTTGCACAAAGTTGTGGATTCCAAATTAGTAAAAGAGCCCTCTATTTATAGAGGATAACGATGGAAGAATGAGAAAAAAGGATGAATGTGGGACTAAAGATCAACCAATAACAAGATGCCACTTGTCAACATGCTAGTGGAGAGGGATGGAGCACATTTTGATGAATGTGCAAATAAATGCTATTAGGTGGAATTTGAAATTAGAGAAGTGACATGTGGGAAGGAGATGAAAGAAGAGTTAATGCCACTTGGCTCAAGAAAAAAGGACATGTAAGAGGCCTTTAATTCCTTGTTGGATGGACAAGTCCTTTTGGGAGGGAGATTTGAAATTTGAAGAATATTCCAACTTGATGCCCTTTTGAATGAAAATAGATGAATTTATAAATCAATTAAATTGATTTACTTGCACAAGTTGCAAAATCTAGAGGATTTGATGGATTAGAGTTATGATTAATTAGGATTTGATTAACTTAGATGAAATTAGTTGATTTGACACTTTGACTTAGGTTTTTCGATTTAAATAAATCAAAATGAGAGGAATAATGAATTTAGACATAATTAAATAAAGTTTGATTTGTCTAATTAAAAGGGGATGATGTTAGACTTAAATCAAATAAAGGTTAGTTTATTTAATTTAAAGGAGATGAAATATGATTTAATCAAATAAGGTGATTTATTTAATTAAAAGAGGAACATTAGGCATAATTAAACAAAATGATTTATTTAATTAATAGGAGATAATGATTTAATCAGATAAAACTGGTTTATTTAATTAAAAGATGAAATAGGATGAATTTAATCAAATAAAGATTATTCGATTAAAAGGGTTAGCAAAGAAGATGATTTAGGAAAAACTGATGTTAGTAAACCAAGATCAAGTGCACAAGATCAATCAGTATATTTTACGTGTCTACTTTTTGCCCCTCTTTAAACAAATGTACCTATTGTGTTGGTTCAAACAATAACCTTGTCAAGATCAAAATTATAAAAATTTCTAATTTTTTTGGGTGCCCCACTACTGCCCTAGTGAAAGAATTATGCTGGTATACTTCCCCCTCGAGAGATCAGATAAAAATTTGGATTTTTGGGTGACCTCGCAAAAAACAAAGAGGACAAGTTGCCCGATAGGTCCAGAAAGACTCTAGGATTCCAAAAATGTGCTAGAACACGGAAAAAAGATGCAAAACAAGCTTTGGTTGGACAAAGATGAGGTTGGGGGCTCAAAACCCTAGTTTGATGGCTAAACAGGGTCAAAAAACCATAATTTTCATAGTTAAATAGCCCTCAAGGGGTCACTTTCAATTCATCTGCACACTCAAGCCTTTAGAATTTCTTGTTTTTGAGCTTTGACCTTCATGCAAGATGGCACAAAGAGTGCTTTCCCAACACATTTTGGAGCAAGTGCAAGTCTACCAGTGACTTCCAAGTGTGGGACCATTGGTATGTGACCCTAACCCAAATTGTTTCAATTTTTGTGTGCATTTATTAGGGTTTGAAATTCAAACTTGTCCAAGGGCATTGTTTAGCGCCACTAAAAGGGTAGAATCGACGACGGTAGGCCTCAAACCGCACTGCTATTGCAACTTGTGATGTCACATCGTAGTTTAGGATTTGGGGGGGAAAACTCCAAAGGCCGACACATATGCAAATAGCACCGTTGCAATCCAGTTAGGTCATTAGGGTTTTTAGGTTAAATAGGCCCATAGTCAAACAGTGTCACCACAGTGTATTTTTCAATTTGAGGGTTCCACCGGTGCAGTTTGGCATTTCTAAACAGTGACACATTTGTGAATAGTGACACCTTTAATGTTTTGGTTGTGAAAACTTCAAACAACATCTAATTTTTTACAAAACTTGACAATGTGGCTTTATTGGTGCAGGAGGACATAGAGCCTATGCATTCACATGAGCACCGGTCCTCGGTGCTTAGCAAATTGACCAGATTACATGAGTTGCTTTAGGAGTACCTTGGAGTGATCAGTCTATGGTACATCATGTATGCATCTCTTGTTAGGACACATTTAGCTATGATGACCGCACTAGCCGAGCAATGGTATAGTGAGACGTCATCATTTCATCTTCCCACCAACAAGGTGACTATCACACTAGAGGAAGTCTGGTAGATTTTATGATTTCCCATCAATAGAAAGAGGGTGATATATGAAATGGTCGCTGCCACAGATGCTTGCTATTTGATCATGAGGATGGATGAGATTGTTTTCGTTGAGGGTCAGATTGAGATTGAGTACTACAGAGGTCGGGTGTCAACATTTTGACTGATTGTGGCAACCATTATTTTAGGACTTGTAGCTCTAGATCAGTAGGGTAGGTATTTCAATTAGGGATGGGGTCTAGCTTCAGAGTGGATGCTCTTTAGGAGGTGTTGCTTTGTTTGGGGGCTAGTGATTCTAGCCTCACTTTACCATGATTTGCACGAGTTCCCATATTGCGACAATAGAGCCCTTAGGACTAGGGTCACACTTCTTCGTATCTAGGCCTAGGAGCACATTGTCATGCTTCAATCAAGAGTCACAGTGTTCGATGTGGAGCCTGATGACCTAATAGTTTGGCGGTACAGAGGTGGACTTACAGTCACTCACATAGGTCAACCTAACATTCCTCACTAGCGAAGGGTTATTGATGAGATGACCACATTTTCTTGGAGGATTTTTCTAGGGATTCTTGCATGGTATGATGATGTTTAGCATCTTTTTTATGTGAGGCAGGACTAGCTCATGCAGGGATGTGAGCACACTATGATTTACCGCTACTTGCCTAATTGAGTATCCAAATAGTTCAGAGATGTCCAAGATAGGCCAGAAGAACAATATGTGGTCATTTTTTCCTAGACCACTAGAGAGATGACATGGGGTCAGACAATCCCACCAAAGGATGTGGTCGATTCATTTAGATAGCTAGTAGCCAAACCTTGGGCTTATGATCAGGGTTAGGTAGACCCTGGTACCACATAGGCTTATGATGATTGGTTTAGGCCTCCAACCTGATTGATAGTGCCAGGGATAGTTTTTCTCTGGCGAAGACCCCAAGACTGGACAGCAGGGTGGGGGCAGGGATGAGGAGGAGGAGGAGACGGAGATGGAGATGGAGGAGGAGGAGGTGGACCACCTCCACACCAGCCAAATCAGGGGGATGGGCATTAGTAGAGAGATGCACCCAGGCACTAGCAACCACCTATGAGGGACCAACAGCCCCCACAGAGAGATCGGCCACTACCACCACCACCTCTGCCACCTCAGCTCGATTAGAGGGATGCATTGATTCAACAGCTCTAGGCCCAAGTGCAAACATTGATGGAAGAGAGGGACTAGGCCTGACAATAGGTCCAGGCCCTCACAGTAGAGCGAGATCATGAGAGGTAGCAGTGTCAGGCTCTAGAGCTCCAACTAGCACAGGAGGTGGGTAGATGCCAATTGTTGGAGAGCATGCCAGTGACATCATAGGGCAGGATAGTCCTAGCATGGATGTATCGAGACGCAATGAGAGAGGTTGAGTATTATCAGTTTCACTATCGACAGGTGGTGCCTCTAGCGACATGGGTGGCAAAGTACTCCTAGTAGAGTGGGATGAGGCGGGATTAGCCTAAGAGACAACATGCGAGGGGAACAACCATCTAGGCTAGCTCACACATTTTTTATCAACAAAACTATTCTTTTTAAGATCCATGGGCTCTATTTTTTTATAGCCCCATGGGAATTTGTATGCATTGATTGATACACATGATATTTGATCCTGATTTTGTACCATGACAATTACATTATTGATATATATGATATGATCGATTTGATTTATGAGATTTGTCCTATTTTATTTATGCATTATGGATGCATGTATTTAATTTTCTATATGTGATGTGATGACATGATGTGACTCTATATTATGTAATGTGATGTATGTATGATTCTATATTATGTGATGCGATGTATGATTATGTAGATGCTTATGAATGGATGGATGCATTCCTTTTTCAGTATTGTTTCTATGCACTATTTATGATGATGATGTATGGATGATAAAGATGAAAATGTTATGATACTAACAGATCTATATTATGCACCTAATGGATGATGTAGTTTATGATTATGAGATGTATGGAATGTTATCATATGCTCGTTTCTTTTTTAGTATCCTTTTCATGTATGATATGATAATGTATGTACAGATGCATATATGGATGATATGATGAGGTGATGTATATGTATGCACGATGCAAGAATGTGATTTTTTTAATGATGCTTATGTGATGATATGATGATGCATATATGGATGACATAATGGTGTTTTTTGTGATGATGATGATGCATATAATGATGCTTTTATGAATATGCAATGGATGCAAATGTATGGTTTATGAGATGCTTAGAGTAACGAATCTATATTATGATGATGAAATCCAATGCATGTGAGATGATTAGTGTTTCCTATATGATATTGTAGACACATAAAAATGGCCTAGGCCTACAAGCTCTCATTTTGAGATTAGACATTTTAGACACTTACACACTTACACACTTAGGCATTCGACAGAAGTTGCAGCATTTATTGTCATATTTCATCAAGTTTTGGCATATTTAGGCAATAGGAAGTTTAATCACTTTTTCATAGGCATTTAGATGAAAATCCTTCAAAGCTTGTGTAGGACTTCGTCAAAGATTGCTCGCATTTCGATCTGAGGGCAACACGTCAATCAACAAGTCAGAAAGTGTTACAAAGGTGAATCATGGAGGTCTCGGCGATTAGCTGGTATAATCATTTTATTTATGTTTTATTCCATTGTACTTTGTAATTTCTTTAGGTTTCTTAGCCTTTGTTGATTTTCTAACATTCTAACCTTAATCCAATCCAAAAATTAACCCTTAGTTACATTGGTGAGCCTAACTCTGTGCTTTATTATTATTATTATTCTCGTACGTTTTTTTTGTTTTCTATCATTTTTTGTAGGTATAGGTACAAAGTGATGCATTTTTCTTTCATCATGACACATCTGTTGTGTTGCAACGCATTCAAAGTCTCAAACACCACAATCGCTCTGTCGTGCTGCAATCGCAATCTAGAAAGCCACATATGAAGCCCCGAGCCGCATGTGAAGCACAGAGTAATGCATTCACCATGTCATGACGCATTTTCCTGGTAATTTTTTATGTTTATTTGCATTCAGGTCTTTGATGCTTTTTCTGTTCTTTTTCTTCTGGTCTTCTTCTGCATTCTGCCTAGCATAGGTTTTTGTGGTACTAATTCTAATTTGCAGTGTGTGGCAGTTACTTGTTGTGGGTCCAAGACTGGTGTTTAAAACTTCTAACTTGTGGTCTTGCAAATTTGAATGTTGAAGAATAAAAACTAAAACATTATGCTTATCTTTTTCTTAGATTAGTACACATTTACTTTCAGTGTAGTTAAAAAGAACATGTCTTCTAATTTGCATGACTGTGTTTGCAAAATGGTAGGTGAGTATGCTCTCACCTTGTGAAAACTCGGTGATCAGAAAACTAGACCTATTTTTATGTGTTATTACCATCACGACTTAGTAATCGAAGTATCCTCTGCCCTTGTGCTTTCGGGCGATCCTAGGTGTAAGAGAAACAGTTACTAACTCTAGAACTTGGGCTTGTTCTAGTGGGAAAAAGTACTTACCCTAGGATAACTCAGACTAGTAACACCCTGAAACCGAGGGACTTCCAACTGGTATACAAAAGTGGATTCTTGGGGAAAGCCCAAGAATCACGCGTGTGGTTCTAACAAGATGGATCCGAAAGGGGACTCTCGCCGCATGGATCATGCCCTACGAATGGAATGCCCGTATTAAACACCTTTTGTTCTAGTATCCAACCGTTCTTTGGTCGTTGCTTGGTATAGTGTAGGGTACAGTATCATGCCCAAAGACACTCACTACTAATCCCCTTGAGTAGAGATAAATGTTCTTGGGAAGTCACTACCCAAGAATTTGAATTTGGTGTGCTCAAATGACGTTAATGAGTCATGGAGGGGAGCCAATGCCACCAAAATTATAAGCTATCCGCTCTTGAGAAGGAAAGGTGTTTAGCACCAATTCGGGGTATATCGGTGGGCTATACCAAGTATACAAACCCTTGGCCTATTGGCCTTTTAGGATTGTACTTGTCTTATGTGTGCTTGCTTACACCCAAAACATCGTGTTTTTCAAGTGCTAGCTGGATTTCTCAAACATTTTTCACCACATTTACAATTCTGGACAAAACATTCCCCTTTAGACAAATCAAATTTTCTCACAATACATCAAGACAACAAACTATGTCGCATATGTTAAACCGTATTCATGTTTCTGAGACGCAATCACACTGTTAAATTGCATTTGATCTATGAAACACTATATATGTATGCGTCACGATGCATTTGAACCTTCCAGAGCCGCATCTAAAAAATTGAGTCGCATTTTTTAGTCCCCGAGCTGCATATGCTAAAACCAAACTGCATTCCCAAAACTATGACACATTTGAAGCTTCAAACGACACATTTGCCTATCACAAGTAAAACCCTCATACAAAGTCAAAACTGAGTCTACACTTTGTCACTCTTTTGTCAAACACTATTTTCACAGGAATTCTGTCAAAAACCAACTTTGAATTTGCTCAAAACTTTCAACCATTAGGTTGCATTCTTCATCATAGGTTTCATCTGTCATCTTTTTTTTTTAGTTGCATACATTAGGCATTAGCTTGTCCCTAGGTTTTAATACTTGCATACTTTGGATTAGGAAAATCTCAGCACACTCTGCAATGTCATTGTTTTCAAAACTCGGTTACCTTGGACTTAATCATCATTCCTTTCTTCAGTCATTGCCCCTTTTGTGAGATCTTCCAACTCAAAAGTCTAGTTAGGAAAACTCACTAGTCATTTTGGCCTTGTCATCTTGTCATCTTCAAAAAGTCCTTTATTAACCAAAATCAAAAACAAAGATTGAGCTTAGAGGTGTTTAGGTATCCTTTCACCAAATTGCATTCTAGGTCATACCTTGCATATTTTATTCCTAAAAATCCTAAAATATTATTCATCCTAGTTGTCATTTAGCATATTAAGTCCTTAGTCCTCATTCGACATTTTGGCTTTAGCAACCTCATCATCTTACGACAACATCATCATCAACTAGTCATCCTTGCATTTAGTTATCATTTTCATTTGAGCAATCTCATTTTATGGTGGAAACTAGACTCCAAAAATAGAAAAGACAAATGGAAAATTTTGGACAAAACCCCACTTCCACTATCAACAATCCCATGTATGACCCAAATTGGACATTTGATGACCCATTTGGCAACGCGAACAATCAAACTTTCACATCCTCATCAAATAATCCCTTCGAACCTTTCTTACGCAAGGATGAATACAGAAAATACTAGAGGAAAATCTAGAGGTAGCGGCATAAGATCCAAAGGCCTCTCAATTCATGGAAAAAATGGTCCTATACAATAGACACAGATACTTAGCCATACTCTTAAGTCAAGGAGCTAAGTTACCACACAGATTTGACATCAACACGTTGAGACCAACATCTTCTAACCCTAATGACAACAATGCGCATAACATGTCACATAGTGGTCAGCCTCAAAACACTGAGCAATACTTTCTTTGATGCTACAACGACTGTCCATGCTTGCTACCTCCAACATCCCAAACACCTCTAATACAATAAACACTACATCCATTGGAGGATCACAATCTGCCTAAATGCCCACACTATCCACACCACTGTCACAATCGGCTGGAACCACCTTTAGCTCCTTGGCAATGTGGGAAAGTTATTCAAACCCTCTTTTTACCATGATAGTAAATGCCATAGGGGCATCATCAAGTCATAATATTCCCCTCTTGACAGCTACATCTATTACCATGAGCACACCTTTGACATATCCGCTCATTGGTATTTCACAAAATTCTTTGGGAGGAGGCAAAAGATGTATCTTTGTCCAAGGACAACAAAAAAATGTTAACACGACAACACAATCACATTTCATCATCTCCCAAGGACAAAATACAAACATTCCCCTTGTACAAACCCAACAATTTGGACAAGGAGGCCAAATAACACAACCCATGGCATCATTAGTACATCACAATGTTCATGGTCACCATATTCCCCAAATAATGACACAAATGGCTAGGGGACATTTCCCAACCTACTCATCTCAAGTTCATACTCACCAATATACACCCAATCCATTTTTTCAACATCAACAACACACAATTCTGACCACATCACACATATCACAACATTTCATTCCTCTATAATACACCAATATCCACGTACAAAAAATGGGGACCTATGGTGTACCATTCAGTCCAACATATGGTACCACAAATGACCCTGTTATCAATGCCTTACAAACAAAATTGATGGGTCTAGAGAAGAAAATACAAAACATACAGATATCTGGCAACAAATCAGAAATGTCATATGATCTAAACGTATATCCCTTTGACATGAGCTTATACATGCCACCATTTCCTACGGGATATGTGTCACCCAATTTTACAAAATACAGAGGCAAGACAAATCCCATCGAACATGTACACAAATTTACAACCAACTGTATGGACGTCGCTTATGAACAAACATACTTGATGATACTTTTTTCTAAAATTCTGGCAGATCCTGCCCTTGAATGGTTCTCCACCCAAAAGGATGTCCAAGCATGGGATGAGCTTAAACAAAAATTCATAAATAATTACACGTACAACATCGACATGGACACTTCTATTACTAGTTTATGCAATCTCACACAAGAGGATGCTGGAGAAACATTCATCCCATTCTTTCAAAAATGGAGAAGTCTAGCTAGTTGGTGCCACATTGACATACCCGAAAAGGAAAAGGTGGACATGTTCATTCAAACACTTCTAGGACCCCTAAAATATGCATTGCAAGTGCATTGTTGCACAGCCTTCATGGACCTAGTCGAAATAGGTGTCCCCTTATCGCAAAGGGAGAACTAAGATATGTTCCTAAAAACACAAATGCCAATCCTCCCACCAGCAAAAATAAATACTGGGTAAAAAATAAACATGTTACAAATGACGGTGTTGTTGACGCTAAGGCTATGAACAATATGGGTTGTGTACTGGCCCTGAAAGGGGTTCAATCGCAAAACAAACCAACAACGATATTGACACCCCCTACCAATGTCCCTTCAAACAAACAGAGCAGCCAAAATAATTAAGGACAGTACCGTCAGATGAGACAATTCCCTAGGGGTCATACATACACTCCTTTGGGTGAACCCATTGAAGAATTCCTCAAGAAATGCCTTGAGAATGGTGTCATCACACTTCAAGAACCAAAACCCTATGATCCAAGACAATTCAAACTAGCATGGTGGGATGATAATGCATTTTGCGATTATCATCGGGCAAAAGGACATAAAACTTCTACCTGTCGACAACTGAAAAACCTGGTGCAAGATCTTATCAAAAGTTGTATCATTGAGGTAGGTGGACCACAATTTTCCTCTAATTCAAATCATACCATTCATAAGAACCCATTGCAGGACCATGGTTCCAATAATGCTTCCATGTCAAGTCCAAAGATAAACAATAACCAAGCAAATTTTGCTCACACTAAATATGACTATTCTGGTGGACCTATTATAAATAATGTCTGAACTGATGATGAATACATCAATACCATTACGGTCAAGAGATTACCTCAATGCAATGCCACTACTTGAAGTGGCAAGGTCACCATAGCTGGCCCACCTCCCTCTAAGCAACCCAAAATCACCATACCTAGCCCATCTATTAAACGGTCACAACCCACCTCAACCACAAAGTAGTGGCAACCAAAGAGTCAGTTCAACCTTATTGACCAACTTGGAAAAACTCCCACACAAATTTCTATACTCGAGCTGCTTCGCATCTCTCCCACGCATAAGGCCATACTAGATAAAACCCTACAAGAGTCATCTGTCCCTAATGATATTGATATCAACCAATTTGAGACCATGGTGGGATACCTCACTAGGCCTCACCATGTCACCTTCTCTGATCAAGACTACTCGTCACCTAAAACCAACCATAACGATGCATTGCACATCAAAACTTGTCCATAAGCACAAAGTTAGACGGGTTTTAGTAGATGGTGGAGTAGGATTGAACATATGCTCCCTCAAACTAGTTAAGGCTCTAGGATTCTATGATGCATGTGTGGACTCTACAAAGAGTATAGTGATCAAAGCATATGATGACAAAGAATTCTCTTCATGTGGCATCATTTCTCTTCTTATCAGAGTGGGACCAATCATTGTGGACACAACCTGCCAGGTCCTAGATTTAGAATTACCATACAACATCTTGCCCGGCTGTCCTTGGATTCATGCCTTAAAATTCATCCCATCCACATATAATCAATGCTTAAAGTTCCCATTCAATGGCACAGAAATAACCATATATGGAGACCTCAACCCTTTCCAATATTGTACCAATCTAAGGGGTATTTCTGAAAACTGGGTGCCTATCAATCGAGAGGTTTCTGGCCCCTCGTCTTCTAAATACATTGACCCATCCATGCTCACATCATCTTCCACATCCATTATGTCCACGTCTTCCATCACACCACCATCTTCCGCAAACTCAAAGGCTAAAACTATTGTCAAGATCTAGGACCTCGGCTGTGGAGAGTTCAAACTACATACAACATATAGCATAACAACAATACCCAAGTCTCCAAAGGTCTATGGTCGGCCATGTTTCAGAATGGAACCCAAAGTAATTTTTAAAGTTCCACCAAAAATAGTGTTCATCAAATGGGGAGACATGAGTAATGAGGACCTTTCCGACATCACAGGATGTCTCTATAAAGATATGGCTGAACTACCCTCATTACCAGTTGAGAAATATGGCAAAGGATATGACATATTGAAGGCTAAAGGCTATGATGGCACTAGTGGCCTAGGAAAAAATAAAACTGGGCGAAGAGAGCCCATAGAACCTTTCAACATACCAAAGTATCTTGAATTAGGGTTTGGATCACTCCACAATGATGATTGATGTACCAATGGACTTTCAAGTGAGTGAGGGCATGCTTGGGAAAGTGTCGAGACTGCTAAGGAAATCCTCACCGAAACTGACTCCCAAGAGTGGGAATTTGGCTCAAAATGATCCTTAAGTGACTGTTGCCTCGATGATTTGTTTGTCGAAATGGGGGTACCGACCTCTGAACAAAGATTTCAGAAAACATTTAAAATTGATCAGGAACCCAATAGCCAAAGTCTGATTACCACTCCCCATGACCTACAAACCCCACCATCTGATTCCCATCAATCCAACCCATCTGAATTACCAAATGACATTGACAATCATGACTCTAAATCCTTCACCCCTTATTTTGACAACGAATATGAGACAAGCAAAGGGCAATATTGGATAGAGTTTGATGTGGAGTTGGATGATGATAATCTCATCTACAATATCTCTGAATCTGTTTGTATTCTTTCTGCATCCTCCCCTCAATTTTCCAACACTGATGATGGCATTTCCCTAGTTTATCCTCAACTAGTCAATTAGAACCAACAAGGCCCGCCAGTCGTGGACACCTTCCAGAATGATGAGGCAATTGCAGAGTTTATGGGATTATGTGAGAGCATACCCAGTGGTGATCACAAGTCAGGATTCGCCATTGATCTAGATTGTGCGGCCTACTTCAGCGAGACTACTCCGTCCTCCAGTCACAAAATAAAAATTAAAATAAAAATAAAAAATGAAATGTCTTTAGGTGAAAATCGAAAGGCACCTTTTGACAAAAAAAAAGTAAAAACAAAGGACGTATCTACAGGTGAAAACCTCTCTGAGGTGCCCAAAGATGGAGGACTGGACTTTCTTCCCGTGACACAAGAGAAATCAGCTATGCTTATTGAAGACACCATAGAGGACAACATATCAACAGCGGAAGATCCCAAAATAGTCCTCTTTTCTGCATCATTGACTGAAGAAGAGAGACCGGAATTTCACAAATTCTTTGCAGAATGTAAATTCAACTTTGCATGATCCTATGCTGACATGCCAGGATTAGAACCAGAACTGGTTCTACACCATCTGTCATTATTGCCTAATGCCAAACTGTCAGTTAAGCAGAAGCTATGCAAAATGCATCCTCAAGTCGCTCTATTGGTCAAGGCTGAGTTGAAGAAACTTTTGGATGCTGGATTCATATGGTCTATTGATTATGTTGAATGGATATCTAACCTGGTGCCGGTAACAAAGCCAAATGGGATGATCCATGTCTGTACTGATTTTAGAGACCTAAATAAGGCATGCCCAAAGGATGACTTCCCTTTACCGAATATTGATCTCATAGTTGACCTCACGATAGGATATGAGATGTTGTCCCTCATGGATGGTTTCTTTGGCTATGATCAGATTCGTATTGCCCCAGAGGACCAGCACAAAATGACATTTACTTGCCTATGGGGTACATACTGTTGGAATGTCATGCCATTCGGTCTCAAAAATGCAAGCGCCACATATCAAAGAGCAATGACCACAATATTTCACGACATGATGCATAAAATAATGGAAGATTACGTGGATGACCTTTTGGCTAAATCACTGACAAGGAAAGATCATCTAAAGGTCTTAGACACAATTTTCAAGAGGCTAGAAGAATATAAGGTCAGACTGAACCCTAAGAAATGTGTCTTTGGTGTCACATCAGGAAAACTGTTGGGATACATGGTGTCTCAATGAGGCATTGAGGTCAATCTAGCGAAAATGGAAGCCATTATAGACATGCCTCTGCCCAGAGGAATCAGTGAGCTTAGAACCCTACAAAGTAGGGTATAATCCATTCGGCGCTTCATAGCCCAATTGGCCGATAAATGTCAACCATTCTAATATCTCTTGCGCAAGGGTATCCCCTTTGTATGGACAAATAAATGCCAAGAAACATTTCAGAAAATCAAAGACTACCTAATGTCACCACCAGTCCTTATGCCTCCCATTCAAGGAAATTCATTGATATTATACATCTCTGCCACTACTTCAGCACTGGGGGCATTACTAGCACAGAATGACCAAGAAGGAAAAGAAAGAGCTATATATTACATCAGTTGGACATTAATCTGGTATGAATTGAACTACACGCCAATTGAACGGGCTTGTTTAGCCATGGTCTTTGCAGCATCAAAGTTAAGACATTATATGTTAAGCCATCAAACACAACTAGTAGCAAAGATCGACCCCCTCAAATATATGTTAAGTCGGGCAACATTAACAGGACGTTTGGAAAAATGGGTCATGATTCTGAGCAAATATGACATTCAATATGTAGAAAGAAAGGCAATAAAAGGACAAGTCATAGCAGATCAGCTGGCGAATGCACCTCTACAAATTGATCAACCATTAGTGGTAGATTTTCCAGATGAGTCAATATTCCATACGGAACCTAAGTCACCTTGGAAACTCTACTTTGATGGATCACACACAAATCATGGCTCGTGGGTAGGAATACTATTCATCACCCCTCGAGGAGATTCCATTCCTAAGTCTTTTCGCATAGCTTTCCCATGCACAAACAATGTGGCAGAATATGAGGCACTGGTTACGGGACTTAGGATGGCAATAAAATGGAAAATCAGAGTACTACATGTCTATTGGGATTCCCAACTTGTCATCAACCAGGTTAATGATGACTATGACACAAAAGATGAGAATTTGATGCCGTACAAACAGATGGTTGACAGCTTCCAGACATACTTTCACATGGTGACTTTTGAACAAGTTCTGAGAGCACAAAATAAGGCAGTAGATGCAATGGCCACAATAGGCTCTCTTCTTGACATCCCAAGCAATATGCCTCAGCTGGAATTCCTAATAGAACAATTGTTGGTCCCCGCTTATGACATTCCAGAGTCAGAAATGGTCTGCGAACTTGTTGGTCCCGATTCTCCCTAGTACTAGGATATTTATGACTACCTTAAGTCTCAAACCATTCCACCTAACATGTCCAATAACCAAAGGAACTCCTTCATCTGAAAATCCACAAGATACGCCATCATTAGTGACACCCTTTACCGCTATAGCTTTGATGACACCCTCCTTAGATGTCTCGACACCAATGAAGCACGTATAACCTTACGTGAAGTACATGATGGTATATGTGGGTCTCATTTGAGTGGTCCTACTCTAGCCAAGAAAGTAAGGAGACTTAGATACTATTGGCCAACCATTGAAAAGGATGCAACAGAATATGTCAGGACTTGTCGCAAATGCTAGATGCACAGTGATTTGATTCACGCTCCAGCACAGGAACTTCGGTCGATCACTTCTCCTTGGCCCTTTGCTCAATGGGGACTTGAACTCATGGACAAGATTCATCCTACCTCGTCAAAGGGCCATAAATTCATTATCACTGCCACTGAGTATTTTACAAAGTGGATCGAAGCTATCCCTCTGACATACATAACCGGCAAACAAATATCTAAATTCATTCTCAACTACATCATTTTCTGTTATGACCTTCCGCAATCCATCATCATAGACAACAGATGTCTATTTAAAAACCAAGATGTTCGTGAGTTATGTGAGCGATTTCACATCCAACACCATTTTTCATCTCCTTATTACCCACAAGGAAATGGTCAAGCTGAGGCGTCAAATAAAACCATCATTAAAATCCTAAAAAAGACTGTCAATGACACTGGCCATGACTAGCATATTTAACTCAATCCGACTCTGTGGGCTTATCGCACTAGCATTCGTACGCCTATAGGAGCCACTCCTTTTGCCCTAGTCATTAGAGTTGAGGTCATCTTGCCCATTGAGGTCAAAATTCCTTCTTTACAAGTCTCCCTGAAGGGTCTAACCGATGATGAAGAGTATAGACAATTGTGCCTGCAGGAGCTAGAGATGCTAGAAGAAAGAAGGAAAAAATCCCTCAACCATCTACAAGTGTATCAGAACCATATTTTTCATAGTTACAACAAGAAAGTTATGGTCATGAAGTTTGACATTAGTGACTTAGTCCTCATGCAGAACCCTAAGAACTAGGCTGACAGAGAAAAACTGAGAAAGTTTGAACCAAACTGGTTGGGTCCTTACGTCATCATATCTTCTTTTGGTTCTAGAGTGTATCATCTGGCTACTCTAGATGGAGAACAACTGACTGAGCCTATCAATAGTATACATCTCTGAAAGTTCTACACATAGCATCAGGAGAATCGAGCTGAAAATCATAAAATACAAAAAAAAAATTGAAACATAATAAAAAATCATTGCCTTCATGAAAATCTAGCAAATAGGCATCTTGGCAACACCAAAAAAATAAAAATAAAAAAAATTGACAAAATAGTAAAGAAAAATGATTCATCCAATAGTGAAAACTTGGCAAACAGGCGCTTTGGATAAGTACCATGGTGAAAACCTGGAAAACAGGTGCCATGTGTAATCAATCATTGCTTTTCCATCTACTGTTACTTCATTTGTCTTGGCCTAGGATGAAATATATTTTCCCTCACCAACACATCATACCCTTTCTTTCATGGTTGATAACAAGTTGACGTCAAGTCCTTTATCCTGTCCATTCGACACCGCAAGTGTATTCCTTTCACGACCTTTAAAATTGGCTAAGTCTTGGACCTGACTGGAGGCAAAAAATTTATCATGTAACTGTAGCAGATGTCACGCATGGTTCGGAAATTGCTAAAAATGTCCTGAAAAAGGACAAAAACATCCAAAAAAACCCTGAAAAAAGACAAAAACATCATAAAATGTCCTAAAAAAAGACAAAAACATCATAAAATGTCCTGAAAAAAGACCAAAATATCAGAAAATGTCCTAAAAAAAGACAAAAATATTGAAAAATGTCTTGAAAAAAGACAAAAACATTAGAAAATCTCTTGAAAAAAGATAAAAACATTAGAAAAATGTCCTAAAGACAGACCTAAAAATTGAGAAATGTCCTGAAGAAAGACATAAAAATTGAAAAACGTCCTGAAGAAAGTACAACAAATGTCAAACTGTCTTGAAATCACAAAAATAGAGTCATTCCTAGTAAATTATGTCAAATCAACTAGTCTTTGTCATTTGTCTGAACTACGTTGTCTCTGCGCATTTGCTACGTAGGCAAGACTCATTTTTGAGTCCCTGAGACATTAGGTCAGCCCTTTTAGGTTTGTCAAAATAAAATCATGATTCAATCTTTGGTCATCAAGAAAAAGTCATTGGTCGTGTCGAACTACGAGGTCTTTGAGTGTATGACGTAGGCAAGGCCATCTATCAATGAGCCCCCGAGGCTGCACTAGGTCAGTCCATTAGGGTTCATGGCATAACACTAGCACACACGTCAAAAGTCTACAGGTCAAAAAAAATCATTCAAACAAAGTATGACAATCACTTGTTCAAACATGACAACCATATTACCATGACAATATTGACATATAGCCACACACAAGTCAAACTCGGTCAAAACAAGTCAAAGGATCATAACCTATCAAAACTTTCAACTCTTTGTTCGCTTTCAGATGTGTCCTTCTGAAAGATAACCTCTTTCATTCATGCCTTAGGATGTGTCCTTCCTAGGCATCGTCACTGTCATTTGACATTTTGAGGGATCCTTTTGATATGTAAGGGTCACTCCTCTTGACATCAAAGTTCTTTCAGATGTGTCCTTCTAAAGAACAATCTCTATCATTTATGCCTTAGGATGTGTCATTCCTATTCATCATCATCATTTTGAGGGATCCCTTTTAGCATTTAGGGATCAATCCTCTCGACATCAACATTATTCAATATGTGTCCTTCCTGAATTTGGTAATCTTTGACATTTGTCATCTTGGCATTGTCAAAACTTTGACACCATGGCATCTCGACATCATCAAACCTGACATCTTCACATCAAAAAAATGGATATCTAGACGCACTTGGCAAACACTTGACACTTGTCTTTTAGCTTTCTATCATGTTATTAGTTTTTCAGCAAGATCCCACTAACAGGATTTAGAGAAGTCGCGACGTATCATGACGATTGACACGCATGATCACTAGTTTCTCAGCGAGATCTTGATTCTAGGATTTAGAAAAACAGTGATGTATCATGATAAGGGCTTTGTTTATATTTTGACAATCATGCTGCGAGTTTCTTAAGGATGTCCTGGAAATAAGATTTAGAGAAGCAACGACGTTTCATGAATTGTCCTTCTTGTCTTTTCTACTTGTGGTTGATTATGACAAAAAGACTGGGGCAATCACACTCTTAGTATGAGTTATGATCATCCTTGTTTGTGACTGCTTGTCTTATGTGATGGTACGACCTTTCACACCTTGATCTATGTCATATCATGGTGTTTGTTGGCCATCACAACAATCTGCTCAATGATGATTAAAGAGCAATAAATAGTAAAGTCCTATGGGAAAGTTTTGAAAGATTTGGTCTAGGCACTAACATGCATCTCCTTTGGTCTGGTCATCTTCTCTCATCTATCTCACGATGATATTCTGTGACATACAAAAACATACGTGCATACATAATCATATAAACATTGCATTAGGTCCATACACACATCATGCATAGCATTAAAACATATAACATTTCATTACATATTGCATTTGCATAATCATAAATATGGCATCCATTCAAAATAAATACATTATGCATATCATTATCATCAGCATCACAAAATCAACATAATATATAAATAAGCATTGCATCATCATGGCATCATAATTATAGCTAAGCATCATAGAACATACATAATACCATCATACATCATAAATTAAAATCATACATAGGGCATCACATTACATATATCACAATGCATAAATCACATAACATCGCATAACACACATGTAGGCCACATCAAAACTGCATCATCATATAATATCATCTCAAAAATATACAATGTCAGAGGATGGAGTCAACAGATATCCCAAAAATGGAGCTCGCAGGCTTAATAGTCTATACATAATGTGTCATAACATAAAAACAAGTATAAGCAAACATGCCCCTAGGGGAGGCTCTCATCATCCCCTCATGGTGAAGAGTGTGGCGGCTGAGGATTTATAACTGGCGCCGAGATAATGGGTGGACCAGTGGCTGCCTCTATCTATGCGACCAATGGAACTGACACTGATGGCATCATCTCCACACTAGCGGATACATGTGATGTCACAACACCCTGACTTTGTGATGCTGATGGATCTATCATTGATGGCTACCTATGTATTGATCTCTACCCTGAACTGGTTGACCCATGACTATGGCTCAACTGGTGACTCAAGGCATGCCTATGAGAGTGGTGGGACCTGTGCCCTGATGTCTGCCCTAACGAGGTAGACCCTCCTACACTTGTGTGACTCTTGTTGTTGCTCCCACTACCTGATCGGTGACCATTGCCTGCCCTCGTCTGTGACCACAACAATGTAGGATCTCGTCACTTCGGAGGCACCTCCTACTCATATAGGGTCCTATACTATCCCAGGCTCATGCTCACCCTAGCCATCTCATGAGAAATATCCCTAGAAGGCCCTGTGCATAATGCTGCAAAATCTATGCACCACTGAGCTGAGTCTTGCTAACGGATCACTACCTGATCTCGCTCTACCCGAGCCACCTCTAGCTCTGCCTCCAATACCCTAACTTGTGTCGCACTCTCACCTAGCCTCCTCTGTAGATCGGCCACCCTTTGATCTATTGTGGCATCCTGGGGAAATGTTGAGGAGGATGGTATCTCCTCCTCACCCTCCACCATCCACCATCTGAGTAGTCTCTCCGCCTCAAACATGGTATCATCCTCATCATCATCATCCTCCTCCTCCTGTCTTGCCACCTCCACCACATCCTCCTCCTACCTCAGTTGCTCCTCCTCCTACCTCAACTACTCCTCTTGTCTCTCCACCTTTGCCACATCCTCCTCCTATCTCGCCACCTCTGCCACATCCTCCTCCTGTCTCTCCTCCTCTCCCTCCTATCGCGGATGCTCCTCCTCCTCTCTGACCATCTCTTCGCCGCCACCAGTCATCTCCTCCATTATCCCCATCACCCTCATCATCCCCACCCCGCCCTCCGTCTCGGCCTCCATCTCTCCCCTGGCCTCTGCCTCTGTCACCACCTCTGCCTCCTCGTCTGGCCCTCGGCACATGAGGTATAACTGATCATCTATCCACAGGTGTTGGCCCATCTGAATCTATCAGTGCCACTAGTCTATGTGCCTACCACCATAATTCATAATCTGTTGTGGTCCCAGGGTCTGTAATCCCACCTCTCCATCCCCACGGCTGGGCTCCTAGCCCATTGATCTGTTGCTCTGCAAAGGCTACTAGAATGGTCGGCCCCCACACATACTCTCTGGAAGAGTGCACATACTCAGCTATCCCTGTAGGTACACCCTGCTTCTCTTTGAACTGTCTGAGAACACATTGTGGTAGATACATCTCTATGATCAGCGAGCTCTACACTGTCCTACCAATCAAATACTGATACTATCTACATAGGCTGAGATGGTCCACCTCATCTTCCCACTGTTGACAGTCTTTGTATGGCCTCTAGATAAAGGACACCATGGTGTCAATCCGATGACGCCACCAACCTATCTCACCCATCTGTGTCTATTGTAGGGCATCCCCTCCACCAACTGCGGTCTTTGAATAGGTGGTCAAAATATGGCTATATGCTCCCAGGCCCAAATCATCATCAGCGTGGTCCTGCAGGAGATACTCTCTGCCCTCCGGTAAGCAACCTCATGTAGCTAGTGGTAGAGTGTGCCCAATAAACAAGGGCCCCAAGCATACATTTTCTTGTCTTGTCTCATCCTGACCAAGACATCTCCCCAACCAATAGGGAACCCATGTCTGCGACGATCGGGAATAAGTCTCTCGCCAATCAGTGTCGCTAGGAATGCATCAAAATGAGCATAGTACTCTGCCATAAACTCCCAGCGGATCTCATACCCTTGGATGCCCAGTCCTGCACCCTCATATCGATAGTATGGCCTAAAGGTCTGCTCACCATGGCGAAGGTCGTAGACAATCCACTCTCCTCGGATCAGCATGCATAGAATGTGGTACACATCCTCCAACATAGTGGTCGCCTCACCCATTGACAGGTGAAAGGAACATGTCTCAGAGTGTTAGCGCTCACATAATGCAGTCAGTAGTCCCCTATTTTCTTGAATGGCAGGAATATACGCGACATAGAACAAACCTAGCCACATCAATCATCGTTGCTCCTGTAGAGTCAGCTAATCAGCATGTTGGAAATATATGCCTCAATCATCACAGGCTGTAACCTCTACTGGAGCAAAGTCGGTATGACATCTATCATGTCTGGCCAACTGGCAGCTTTGATACATTATGATTTGTACAGGTCGCTATGACCTAGGTTTTGTCTCATCGAACGTTCCTATCGCTATGAAATTTTGTGTTTGCTATGATCTCTTACTGCGTGGAGATCTCTGGCCAGCAGGCCATTCAATCGGGCATCAGGGAGAGTCTTGGATGTTCGCTATGAGTTCTAGCAATAGCTAAAGTCTCACCGACAGTGTTTGTTGTTTGAAGTCTTTGTGGTAAGTATTGGAGCTTGGTATGACTTATATCGATAAGGAATGTCTCACTGACGGTATTCACTAATTGAAACACAAGGATCTCAGAGTAGAGTCTTAGTGAAGGACGATAGTCTTGGTGACTACTGATGGCTTCGATGTAACTTAAGAGCTCAGTGAAACCTTTGGTGAAAGACAAATGTCTTGGCAACCGTCATTTGGTGCTCAGTATGATTTGGGAGTATTCGGAGTAATGTCTCAGCAATATGGATGTCTTGCAGAATGTTGAATGTTTTGGTATAACCTTAATGACTCGATAAGTAATCTCAACGAAGGATGATAGTCTTGGTGACTACTAATGGCTTCAGTGTAACTTAATGTAGCTCGATGAAACCTCTTGGTGAGCGGTAAGTCTTGCCAATAGGAATGTTGAGGTCGGTGCGACTTGTGAATAGCGGTATGAGTCTTTCCGATGAGGAAACTCTTGCCGACATAAATGAAATGAATGTCAGTGGATTCGGTATGACTTGTGGTGATCGCTACATCATCTCATCGACTGTTGGGACTTACATTGATATCAACAATAAAGCCTTTTGGCATCGAGGAGACACTTCTTGTGTCTCACCGACAATTTGATATAGTGCGAACTCGTTTGACCGAGTGAGACTATCCTACGTGGCTTGTGTTGCACCAATAGGAGAAGTTGAATGGGAACAGTTGGAAGAAAATCGGTTGTGATAGTCCTATGAGGAAGTTTGACAGACAGGGAACGCCATGAATATAGTTTGCAGTTCTAGATGCTCGATGGTTGGATGGTTGGTTCGATCAACAGGTGTGTGAACAATTTGAATTGTATCAGAGTGAATTCTATTATGTGTAGACTGTAACGTGATAGTTCCTATACAAGATTGTTCATGGTGAATGCTGTTGTAAACAAACATCAGAAAGATAAGTCTGAAACTTGTATGTAATTATTTTTTATTGTAATACAAAGTGACTTCTCTTGGTGTGGTGTGTTTTTCTCCCGTAAGGGTTTTCCCACGTATATCTTGTGTTCATATGTTGTTGTCTAATTCTATGTTTCTTATATTTATTTCAAAGTGCATCTTAATTGAATTATAAATGAAAAAATTAAAAGTGTATCTACATTCTTCCCTGAGGTATTGATGTCTAGGAGAGTTATTTCTGCATCTAGCTTTCCTTACAAGTGGTATCAAAGCCTGGCCAGTTGTCTTATCCTTGTGGGTACGTTGGGTTTTTTGTGTCAATTCTGTTCAGTGGGAATCTTGTAGAAGTTTGTTAATTTCTAATTACAGATTGAAATGGCTAGCACATCAGGAAAGATTGAAATAGAGAACTTCAATGGCAACTATTTTGAGTTGTGGAAACTCAAAATCGAGGATCTCTTGGTGGATCGTGATCTTTGGATTGTTGTGTCTAGAGTGAAACCTACAGGCATGAAGCAAGAGGATTGGGACCTAGCAGATAGAAAGTCTAAGGGGCCGATAAGGCTCTGTTTGGCATACTCTATTCTTCTCAATGTGCATGAAGAGAAGACTGCATCTTCCTTGTGGAAGAGACTGGCCTCTATTTATCAGGGGAAGTCTTTGGTGAATAAGTTGTTCCTGAGGAAGAAGTTGTACTCTTTGAGAATGCAGGAAGGAGAGTCTATAGCTGATCATTTGAATGCTTTTAACATGTTTCTTGCTCAATTAACATCTGTTGGTGTGAAGACTGAAGAAGAGGATCGTTGTATGCTATTATTGTGTTATTTTCCAAACTCATGGGATCATCTAGTGATGGCTATTGGGAGTACAACATCTAGCTTCAAGATGGAAGATATTGTTGGTTCATTACTGTCAGAAGAAATGAGAAGGAAATATTTTGAGGTCGTAAAAGAGGCCCTTGCTATTAGAGGAAGGTCAAATGAGAAAGGAAAGAAGAGGGACAAGAAGTCCAAATTGAAATCAAAAGGGAGATCAAAGTCTCCTAGCAAGAATTCCAAGGTGAAGTGTTGGAACTGTGGGCAATCGGGTCATGTCCAAAAGGATTGTAAAGAGGAGAAGAAGAAGAAGAAGAAGAAGAAGAAGAAGGGGTCTTCCGACAATGAGTCTTCTCATAGTGATGGTGACACCTTCATTGTAGCCTTGGATACACAGGCATCAGATGATGTCTGGCTAATTGATTCTGGAGCATATTTCCACATGACATCTCATATAGAGAGGTTCACAATGTATGAAGAATATGATGGTGGAAAGGTGTACTTGGTGAGTGATTCAACTTTGGATACTGTTGGTCGTGGAAGAGTCATAATACAATTCCCTAATGGAAGAGTGAAGGGGATCAATGATGTTATGCACATACCAGGTCTGGCTCGAAATTTGATGTCTGTCAGTAAGCTGAATGATATTTTAGTACAAGTCACGTTCTCTTGAAATGGCTGCAAGATGACTAGAGATTCAATGGTGCTGGCTAGAGGTGCTTGAATTGGTACCTTGTACAAGCTGGATGCACAGGTTGTTCAATGTAACAGTGTCTCTATAAAGTCACTGAAAGTTGCTCATGGAGGTAAAGAGGGAAATATCCCTAATTATGTAAACTCTATAGAAGTAAAAATTCTTGTAGAGAAGACTATGCTCTGGCATCATAGGCTAGGCCACATAGGAGAGAAAGGTTTAAAAACCTTGAAGAACAAAAACTTGGTTGAGGGGCTTGAAGATTGTAATCTTGAATTTGAATTATGTGAACACTGTATATATGGAAAGCAGCATCGTGTTTCTTTTTATTCCAATCCTCATAAATCTTCAGTTTTGCTAGATTATATCCATTCTGATGTATTTGGTCTAGTGGATGTTCCTTCTTTGTCTAATTCAAGATATTATGTGTCATTCATTGATGATTATTCAAGAAGAGCATTTGTTTATTTTTTGAAAATTAAATCAGAAGTGTTTAGTCGATTTAAGGAATTTAAGAACCTTGTTGAAAATCATAATGGTAGAAAAATTAAATGCTTAAGGACTAATAATGGCAATGAATTTTTTTCTGATGAATTTGAGAGGTATTGCAAAGACCATGGGATTAAAAGACATAAGACTACACCTTATACCCCATAGCAGAATCGAGTTGCAGAAAGGTTCAATAGGATAGTAATGGAGAGAGCACAAAGTATGCCATTAGTGCTAGCTTGGAGGAGAAGTTTTGGGCTGAGGGTCAGATCTACTGCATGTTACCTAATAAATCATTCTCCAAATTCTACTCTTGTTGAGAAAACACCTTTGGAAGTGTGGTCTAGTAATAAGCCCTCTTTAAGACATATTCGTGTTTTTGGCTGTGAGGCATATGCTCATGTGCTGGATGTGAAAAGATCTAAACTAGAGAAAAAGGTTGTCAAATGTATTTTTACTGGCTATAGTGTTGTCAAAAAGGATACAAGCTTTGGAATCCTGATATAGAGAAGGTTGTATACAGCAGAAGTGTAATTTCATGAGCTGAAACCTTCCAATTTGGATCTCAGTCAGAGACAAAGACAAAAAACAATAAGGATGTAGCTGTAATTCCTCCTATACCTGAGAAAGAGGAATCAAAAATTCAAAATGTACCGAAAACTGAGGAGAGCTCAAACAGTTCTGAAAGTTTTGAAGAAGGAGAACCTCAGCCTCAGCAAGTGAGGAGGTCAACCCATGAAAGAAAACAACCAGATATGTATGGGTTCTCTTTGATAGATTCTACTTGTGCCTATGCTTTGATTTCTAGCACTGATGAGCCTAGGACTGTGAAAAAGGAATTTAGAATGTCTGATTCAGACTCTTGGTTGGAAGCCATGAATGAAGAAATGGCATATTACTGAAAAATAAAACTTGGAGTTTGGTGCCCTTGCCTAAAGGCAAAAAAGTTGTTCGCTGCAAAGGGGTATTTAAAAATAAAATTGGTCTGGATGGCAGTGTGGAAAAATATAAGGCGAGATTGGTTGCAAAGGGTTATTCCCAGGTAGAGGGAATTGATTATGGAGAAATATTTTCTCCTGTAGCTGCTGACATCTATCAGATTTCTTTTGTCACTTGCAGCAGCGTATGACTTAGAGGTCAAACAGATGGATATGAAAACAACATTTTTTCATGGTGATCTTGAAGAAGAAATCTATATGTCCTAGCCTGAGCACTTTGTTGAAAAAGGTAAAGAGAAACTAGTTTGCAAATTAAAGAAGTCTCTGTATGGGTTAAAGCAATCACCTAGAATGTGGTACAAGAAATTTGATACTTTTGTATTGTCTTTGGGATTTGTGAGATCAAAATTTGATCATTGTGTTTATTACAAAGCTGAAAGTGATCAAGTGCTTATTATTGCTCTCTATGTTGATGATATATTGTTCATAGGCAATAGTAAGCTAATTATTTTTATCTTAAGTCTCAGTTGTCTGCTAAGTTTGAAATGAAAGATCTTGGTGCAGCAAGGTATATTCTGGGGATGGAGATAACTAGGGACAGGGCTAATAGAAAGCTTTGGCTCAGTCAGAGTAAGTATATCAAGACTATTCTAGAGAGATTTTGCATGAATGATTGCAAGCAGTTAGTTGTTCCAGTCTTGCAAGGAACGAAGCAATCTGCTGACGACTGTCCAAAATCTCCTACTAAGATGGAGGACATGACCAATGTACCCTATGCTAGTGTTGTAGGCAGTCTTATGTATGTAATGGTCTGTACAAGGCCAGACATTGCCCAAGTAGTTGGAGTTCTTAGTCAGTTTATGGCTAATACAGGAAGAACACATTGGGATGTTGTAAAGATAATTTTTAGATATTTGATGGGCACTTCAGATTTCGCTTTGTGCTACCATGGGAAATTGGTTGAATCACAGAGGACTCTCAGTATTTGAGGCTATGTGGATTCTAGTTGTGCAGGGAACATTGACATTAGGAGGTCCACCAGTAGATACATTTTCATGTTAAATGGTGGCGAAGTGAGTTGGATGAGTAAGCGGTAGGCTGTAGTCACTTTGTCCACTACAGAGGTTGAATATATGGTAGCTATGCATGCTTGTAAAGAAGCAGTTTGGTTGAAACGTTTGTGTTCTAGCATTGGTTTTCATGCAAGGAAAATAACTATTTTATGTGACAGTTAGAGTGCAATTTGTCTAGCAAAGAATCCTACTTTCCATGCTAGGATGAAACATATAGATGTAGAGTACCACTTTGTACGAGATATGGTGGAGGATGGAAAGGTCAGTTTGGAAAAGGTTGATACTCTGGAGAATATTGCAGATGCATTGACAAAGCTAGTGAGCACAGACAAGTTCAGGTGGTGTACCAATTCAATGGGCCTTAGTGGTCATGATTTTCAATAAGTTTTATTGTGCTCTGGAGGTGCCTGTGTGATCTTCATCAAGTGGGAGATTGTTGGAAATATATGCCTCAATCATCATAGGTTGTGACCTCTACTGGAGAAAATTCGGTATGACATCTATCATGTCTGGCCGACTAGCAGCTTTGATACATTGTGATTTGTACAGGTTGTTGTGACCTAGGTTTTGTCTCACCGAACGTTCCTATCGCTGTGACATTTTGTGTTTTCTATGATCTCTTACCGCGTGGAGATCTCTGGCCGATAGGCCATTCAATCAGGCATCGGGGAGAGTCTTGGATGTTCACTATGAGTTCCAGCGATAGCTGAAGTCTGGCCGATGATGTTTGCTATTTGAAGTCTTCGAGGTAAGTCTTGGAGCTGGGTATGACTTATATTGATAAGGAATGTCTCACCGACGGTATTCACTCATTGAAACACAAGGATCTCAGAGTAGAGTCTCAGTGAAGGACGATAGTCTTGGCGACTGCTAATGGCTTCGGTGTAACTTAAGAGCTCGGTGAAACCTTTGGTGAAAGACGAATGTCTTGGCGACTGTTGTTTGGTGCTCGGTATGATTTGGGAGTATTTCAAGTAACGTCTCAGTGATATGGATGTCTTGCCAAATGTTGAATGTTTTGGTATAACCTTAATGACTTAGTAAGTACTCTCAATGAAGGACGATAGTCTTGGCGACTACTGATGGCTTCAGTGTAACTTAATGTAGCTCGATGAAACATCTTAGCGAGTGGTAAGTCTTGCCAATAGGAATGTTGAGGTCGGTGTGACTTGTGAATAGTGGTATGAATCTTACCGATGAGGAAACTCTTGCTGACAGAAATGAAATGAATTTCAGTGGATTCGGTATGACTTGTGGTGATTGCTACATCATCTCATCGACTGTTGGGACTTACGTCGATATCAACAATGAAGCCTTTGGGCATCGGGGAGACACTTCTTGTGTCTCATCGACATGTCGATACAGTGTGAAGCCATTTGACTGAGTGAGACTATCCTACGTGGCTTGTGCTAGACCAATAGGAGAAGCTGAATGGGAACAGTTGGAAGACAATTGGTTGTGACAGTTATGTGAGGAAGTTCGACAGACAGGGAACGCCATTAATATATTTTGCAGTTTTAGATGCTTGATGGTTGGATGGTTGGTTCGATCAACAAGTGTGTGAATAGTTTGAATTGTATCAGAGTGAATTCTATTTTGTGTAGACTATAACGTGATGGTTCCTATACAAGATTGTTCATGGTGAATGTTGCTATAAACAGACATCAGAAAGATAAGTTTGAAACTTGTATGTAATTATTTGTTACTATAATACAAAGTGACTTCTCTTGGTGTTCTGGGTTTTTCTCCTGTAAGGGTTTTCCCATGTATATTTGGTGTTCATATGTGGTTGTCTAATTCTTTATTTCTGATATTTATTTCAAAGTGCATCTTAATTGAACTGTAATTGAAAAAATTAAAAGTGTATCTGCATTCTTCCTTGAGGTATTGATGTTTAGGAGAGTTGTTTTTGCATCTAGTTTTCCTTACACAGCAAACCGGAAGGTCGTCGATCTACTCTCTCGTGTGTAAATCAGGGCAAGCTATCTCTACACAAAGCCAAATAACGTGTCAGTACCTTCTAGACAACTATCAGTATCATCAAAAGCATTTCAGATTTCAAAAGCATCAGAATCAGCCCTAGTCAAATGCGTCGCGCTGACTGCAATTACATCGCAAAACAACGAATGCGTATTTTTGTACTTTAAATGCATTGCAACATGGCAATTGCATCATCCAGTGGCTCAAATGCATTGCAGTAGAGCTCTTGCATCGCAATATGTAACACTTGCATCGTTCCATTCAAATGCATCACTTCAATACTCGATTGCATCGCAAAATGTTGATTGTAGCATTCTAACTATTGAATGCGACTCAGAAAGGCGAATGCGTCTTGATTTTTGGCAAATGCGTCGCAAACACCGGTCCGGTCTAAATTAGGCTTGCACTTGCATCGCGATACATCAAATGCATCGAATGTGAACTCAAATGTGGCTTACGTGCATGCATATGCATCGCGACATATTCATTGTTCGTCCTAAAAACCTATTTTTGGCACACAAAATGAAAAAATTACAAAGGGGGTTAGGGTTACATACTGCTAGCTCAGAGCCCTCTGGCTACCTAAAGGTTCGTACGATCTCCCCATGATGCTCTATGACTGGAATCACCATCCTCGCTGCACTCCTTTTCACTCTGAGCTCTCGAAATTTACAAAGTGAATAGTGAAAATGAATTGACTTTTACTCCTTTGTCAACCTATTTATAGAAGTCAAAATGACATAGGTCAACTAGCTTATTACTGGAGGCTCATTTGACCACCTTTGACCACCCTGTTGGCTATCTTAAACGTGTCAGAATCTGAAACTTTCTGCGCCATTGTTTTTCTAGTAATCAAATTGACTTATCGAGACCCTTTCCAAATTTTTTTGCCACCCAAAATTTGAAAAATTTCCTGAGGGGGCATTGATACTCCATACCTTCACTGGGGCATATCTTTGACTTATTTTATTATCACAATGCGACATGCTACATTATGACAAAGAGGGGCAAAATGTAGACACATAAAAATGACCTAGGCCTACAAGCTTTGTTTTTAACACTTTCATCCTAGCATAATTATGACATTCAATTATATCTCTAGTCCACATTCGACAATTGATTAAATAATTCATAATTATTTAATTAATTCATGTCCTTTTATTCTTCATGATTATTAGATAAATAAATTTTATTTATTTATTAAATACGTCATTAATGGTCTAAGTCTTCCCTTAATTAAATGAATTTCATAATTTATTTAATTACCCTTCTTAATTTACTTCTTCCTGATTATTAAATAAAATGAAGTTCATTTATTTATTTAATGTCGCTAATCCTCACAATTAAATAAATTCATTAATTTATTTAATTAATTAATCTTATCTTCTAAATTAAATAATTATCTTTAATTATTTAATTGTCACAATTAATATTCCTCTCATTTTAAATAAATGAAATTATTTAAAATGTCATCATATTCTTAACTGACAGTCCATTTTGGTAAATAATCATAAAATCAATTATTTATTATCTCATAAAATCCATATTTTGAATTAATTAAATTCAAAATGGTAACTAATCTTCCAAAAATCAAGTAATCAGGTAGATTAATGATTTTCCAAATCTGATCTTTAGTTCAGCCCTTATCTTCTTGATTTTTTTGAATCTCACAAATCAGGCAATCTTTATCTTCTTGATTTTTGAAAATATTTAATTTTCTAATTAATTATCTCATTTATTCTCCACCGTCAATTTGATTCTCTCAGATGGCATCTTGACTGCTTGTTTAATGATTTTTCCCTAACCCTCATTAGGGATTGTCAGATTTAATCTTGCCCTCTGATTTTAGGTCTCTGTCAAAAGTTGATCTTATCCGTCCAATCAAAATTGCATTTTCTATAAAATTCTATTTTTCTCTCATTTTGAGATTAGACATTTTAGACACTTAGGCATTCGATAGAAGTTGCAACATTTATTGTCATATTTCATCAAGTTTTGGCATATTTAGGCAATAGGCATTTTAATCACTTTGTCATAGGCATTTAGATGAAAATCCTTCAAAGCTTGTGTAGGACTTCATCAAAGATTGCTCGTATGTTCGATCTGAGGGCAACACATCAATCAGCACGTCAAAAGGTGTTAGAAAGGTGAATCATGGAGGTCTCAGCGGTTAGCTGGTATAATCATTTTATTTATGTTTGCTTCCATTGTACTTTGTAATTTCTTTGGGTTTCTTAGTCTTTGTTGATTTGCTAACATTCTAACCTTAATCCAATCCAAAATTGAACCCTTACTTATAGATATGATATGCAACTGTAATGTCGTAGAATTGCAAATAGAGGCAACTCCCTATTTCCACATTCTTTCCTAGTATTTATGAAACTCCAAAAACATTAGTGGCAAAAACCCCCCTTAGTTGGAATGTTGTGATTCTGACATCAAGAGGACAAGTGGCCGAGCAACCAAATCTTAACAAAGTGTTTCCCAAGAATATAGGCCTTGGACGACTCCATGGCGCATACACATTAGCATGGTGTGCTAGCGTCCTTTCCGTTTCTTGAATCTAAAATGTGGAATCTAGAAGGCTAAACCCTATGACATATATCCTAGCAGTTACATTTTTAAAGTAACAGCTCTTTGTCACCCTTGCAAGAATAAGAACCCCCTTTTTCTTCTAATTTGGAGGTTGGAAGATTGGAAGACATCACTCTAGCTCTTATTTTTCTTTAGCAACAACTTTGAGACTTCTCCTTTGATAGCAGTGCATTCATAGGTGAAGCTATGTCAGACTGAGGTACCCCCAACATTAGCAATAGCTCTCAAGCAAGCACTCAGTGGTGCGTTCACGTGCTCTGGAGAGTGCCTTGGCCCATAGGTAATGCTCTCTCTTTTTCTCACTTTCTTTCCACAAGAATTTGTTTACTTTATCATGGCATGGGTTCTACTCCTCAAGCGGGTTTTGCTTTCACCACATGCCTATTGTGGTACAAGTTATACTCCTTAGGTGAGTATTACTTTCACCACATGCTTTGCTTTCCTTTCCAACTTAGTTGTCCATGGAGGTGGGAACACCAAAAAGGGGGTTTGACTGAGGAAGACCCCTATATAGCTGCCCAACAACTTTCTCCTTGATCTCTTGTGTGCGGGTTATGAAAAAGGAACTTGGAGTGAAGATTCAAGCATTCGAGAAAGGGGTAAGCTCTCTCCAAGTATTGTGATATTTCCTTCAACATTTGGATCTCTAGTTAAATTAACCATTCTATTTATATCACTCCTAAGTATGAGAGTAGGATTGTTTTATGTCGATTGAGTTCCTAAGCTCTCTATCACTCGGGGCACTAGTGTGACTTTTAGACAACGCACCATGTTGGCGTCCTAGTTCTATACTGACGTCTTCTAGCCAACAGCACTCCCTTTTGGGATGGTATACTTTTGATTCAGCTTTGTGATCCCTGGACCTTTACCTTAATATCTCCTTTTAGGGAGACCTTGGATCCATGTTATTGGTGCAGTAACCTCTACCTTACATTGTTCTTTGAAATTTGTTGCAAACAATCAAGTGGTCACAGTCAAAAAGGATCCATAAAGAATTCTCCTCTATGAACTAGCTACTCTCGATCATGTTTCAACCATGTCTACCCTCAACAAATTTATTCCTTCCTTAACTGTTGATGTTATGGTGTGTTCTTCATCGATACCCTCTATGGAAATTGTTCCTAGGGTGAGTGTCGAAACTAAAGAAACACCTAAAGCAAAGGATCTTGGTTCTCCTATGTCATCTTCTCAAAAAAATTCTTTCCTTGGAGATGATTGTGGTTCCTTGAACTTTTTTTAATTCTTTATCACAGAGTACAAGGTGGACCCCTCTTGCATAGACTTTCTATGTGTCCCTAGTATGAAGGTGGATAATATTCTCGTGGAGGAGAAGAAGTGCGATCCTGTTTAGGAAATCACTCCTTCCCACACTGAGTAGACCAATCTAGCTCTTATAAAATAAATTAACCATTGTAAATCTGACAAAGGAGGTGAAAGTACCCCTGTAGAGATGTTTGACATTCATTGGTGGAACAAAGCACTCTATGTGGATCTGTCGCCCCCTAAAATTTTACAAACTTGTTATGGATTCAGATATGAGCTTGCTTCTCAATATGGCTATGGGTAGAAGGGCTTGGGACATATTGAGCAGGTCAAGTCCCCATCAATCTTAAGCCACAATGGCGTAACTTGGGGATAGGTTGTTTTATTGAACAATCTAAGCTAAAGCCTTCATGGAGTGTTAGCATGATTTTGGCCAAACCATTGAACGTCATCCATCCTGAGTTAATAGAGGAAAAGGAGTAAGCCGAGAATATTCCATTCGATATCTTCTCTTCAGATGAAGTTTTAGAGGAATTTCTAGGTGCATACTCCTCACTCCCCCCTTATCATCACAAAAGATGTTTCCCTTATCACTTGCATAGCCAAGCATATTTCAACGAATCTATCCTAAATGTTGCTGAGGAGGACCCTCTATCTAACACCAGTGATGACATTCCAACACCTGATCATGAAGACCGAAGTTTCCTTATAAAAGGGGATACTATCTAGATCTAGATATGGATCTCATATCCCCTAAAAAGGTGATCAAAATCAAAAAGTGTCTTTCTTTGGAAGAAGCAAACGAACAGTCTAATATTTTGTCTTCCCATCCTAACATATTCGCTTGGACATATGAGGATATTCCTGGTATTGATGAATTTATAGTGGTTCATAATATCATCCTATGTCCCGATGCCAAGTCAGTTAAGAAAAAAATCTAAAAAATCAATCCTAGAGTAACATTGATGGTTAAGATTGAGATAGAGAAATTGTTAAAAGCAAGCTTTATCCATCCCATCGATTATTCTCCTTGGATTTCAAACATAGTTGTTGTTAGTAAACCTGACAGTTGCATTTGCATATGCATCAATTTCTGAGACCTTAATAAGGCCTCCCTTAAAGATGATTTTTTGTTGCCTAATATAGACATGATTATTGACTTGATTGCAGGCCATGCATTTCTCTCCTTCATGGATGGCTTCTCAGGTTATAATCAGATCTATATTAACCTAGATGATCAGTACAAGACAACCTTTACTACCCCATGGGGTACCTTTTGTTATGTGGTCATGCCCTTTGGATTAAAGAATGCAGGAGCTAATTACCAACAAGCAATGACCCTGATATTTCATGACTTCATTCACAAGATTCTAGAGGATTATGTCAATGATATATTTTCAAAATCTATAACCTATCAAGATCATCCTAAGAACCTTCATCTAATTTTTGAAAGACTTCGACTCTACAAAATAAGATTAAATCCCCTTAAGTGTGTCTTCGGCATTAACACTAAAAAGCTTCTAGGGTTCATAGTCTCTCACTGTGGGATCGAAGTTGACACTAAAAAGATTCATGTTATTGTTAACATGCCTTCACCGAGGAATATTACCAAGTTGCAAAGCTTATAGGGAAAGATTCAGGAAATTTGTAGATTCATATCTCAATTGGTTGATTGCACCCTTCCTTTCATTCGTTTACTAAAGAAGGATGTTTGATTCATAAAGGATAAGGGATGTCAAAAGGAATTTGAGTTGATCAAAGCCTACTTATTCAGCCCTCTTGTATTGATGTCGGCTATGAAAGATAGACCCTTTCGGCTCTACCTAGCTGTGTCACCATATGCTTTAGTAGCTCTTTTTCCTCAATATGATGACTCTGGAAGAGAAAGAGCAGTCTACTTCATTAGCCACGTCCTAGTTGATTACAAAACCCACTATTCCTCCATGGAAAGGCATTTCCTTGCTCTTATCTTTGCTACACAAAAGCTGAGGCATTACCTCCTCCATGCTGAAATGCACGTCATAGTAAAAATAGATCTTTTAAGGAATTTGTTCTCCAGCACCGACCTGGTAGGAAGGTTAGCGAAATGGGTTATATTGCTTTCTAAGTTTGACATAAAGTTAGTTACAAAAATTGATAAAGGGACAAGCGGTTGCCAATCAATTGGTAGACACTCCCTCATCTCGCTCCTTTCCTAGCTTAGATCTGTTTCCTAATGAAAACATTTTCTCGATCAATGAAGATCCTAAATGGAAAATGTATTTCGATGGCTTGAGGTGTCAAATTGGTTCCAAAGTGGGAGTGGTCCTAATATCCCCTGAAGGAAAACCAATTCCTTTGTCCTTTCGATTAGACTTTCTTTGTACTAATAACATCGTTGAGTACGAAGCCTTTATATCTTGCTTACACACCGTGATAGCACTAAAAATTAGACATCTCTATCCTAGGCGACTCTGAACTTATAGTGAATCAAATAATGGGAATTTATCAGGCCAAGAAAAGTAAGTTGTCTTGATATTGAAACCTTTCCTTGTCCTTACTCAAAAATTTCTTCCTTCAAAATAATCAATGTTCCTAGGAGAGAAAATAGGCATGTTGACACCATGGAAAGTGTCGCTTCATTGGTACCTCTTGAAGAAGATATGAAAGAGTACCACTTTGTGGTCCAGGTCCTGTGAAACCCTGTGGTTCCTGAAGAACCTAAAGTAGAATTCCCTATGTGTTTCCATGTGGACTCTGGAGAATGGTTTGCTAATATCTATAACTATTTAAAAATTGGGAACATCCCAGACATTGTGACAAAAAATGACCGCACTCGCATAAGGAAGCTTTTAGTTTCCTACATCATCTTATCAGACATCCTCTCTAGAAAATCCTACAATAGTCTTCTCCTTAGATGTCTTACCAAAACAAAGACACCCCTTACCCTTAAAGAATCCCACGCGGGCTGTGGGGGCAGACATTTTGGTGGTAAATCCCTGACATAGAGAATGATACACATGGGCTACTATTGGAAAACAATGGAACCAGATTCCTTTGAATTTGTTAAGAAATACCCTAAATTCCAGTAACATAGTCGAATCATTCACATTCCCACCCAAGAGTTTGTTGGAAATATATGCCTCAATCCCATAGGCTGAAACCTCTAAGAGAGCCAAGTCAGTGTGACATGCTTTGTGTTTGGCCGACTAGCAGTAGAAACCTTGGTGAATAGTTATGGTTGTTGTGACCTTGCTTCAGTCTTGCTGAAGGAGTCTATCGTTGTGACATTTCATTCGGTGTGACTTTTCTATCTCTCACCACCCATGGAGATCTCTTACCGACTGTTGGCATTTATCGGATATCGGGGAGACTTGGCCGAAAGGTTTATGTTTTAGTATGAAGTCTTACCGATATGAATGTCTTGCCAATAGTTATCTTTTGGAGTCATTGGGGTAACGAAAAGGGTCGCTATGAACTCTTGGTGACACAAGTGAGTCTCACTAATGTTGTGGGATGTGTTCGGTATGACTCCTAGCAAAAGGTGGTCTCGGGGTAGCCTTGAGACTTCGGTATGAAGTCTTAACGAAAGCGAGAAGTCTTGCCGACTGTTGTTTGGTGCTCAGTATGACTTAAGACTTTGGAGTAATGTCTTAGTGATAGTGATAAGTCTTGGTGATAGATGAATACTTCGGGATAATTTCTGAACCTTGGTATGATCTCCTGGTGAAAGCGATAAGTTTTGTTGACTGTTGAACGTTTCGATATAACATAAAGGCTCGGCGTGATCTCTCTTTGAAAGTGATAGGTCTTGGCGATAGCGATACAAGTGATATCATCGATATGAGGTCTTGGCAACATGGTGAAGTCTTAGTGATAGCTCTCTGGACTCGATGTAACGTCTTGTCGATAGTATGGACTCTTGGCAATATCGAATGCTAACTTTGTGGCATCGGGGAGACATAGTTAGTGTCTCAACAGCATGCCAACACAGGATGAACTCCTTTGACCGAATGAAGACTATACTATGTGGCTTGTATTCGACCAATCAGAAAATCCAAATGGGAACCTCTAGTAGTTGGACTATTGTAGCCATTACTGAGAGGAAGCTCGATAGACAGAGGTGACATGGATATACTCTGAAGTTGCATATTGATGAATGGTTTGACAGATTGATGTTGTGGTTGTATGATCAGTGGATGAATTCAATTCTGAGAACATTGTAATGTGAAAGTTTTGTACGAGGTTGATCATAGTGAATGTTGTTGTAAACTGACATTAGAAAGATAAGTCTGATCTCTATATGTAATCTTTATTACTGTAATACAAAGTGACTTCTCTTGGTGTGGTGGGTTTTTCTCCCGTAAGGGTTTTCCCACGTAAATATGGTGTTCATATGTGTATGTCTAATTCTTTGTTTCTATTATCTCTTTCATGTGCATCTTAATTGGACTGTAATTGTAAAAATTTAAAAGTGTTTTTGTATTCTTTCCTAAGGTTTTGACGTTAGGAGAGTTGCTTCCACACTTAGCTTTCCTTACAAGTGGTATCAGAGCCTAGCCAGTTGTGTTATCCTTGTGGGTACGTTGGGTTTTTTGTGTCATTTTTGTTCAGTGGGAGTCTTGTAGAAGTTTTTTTCAAATTCAAATTACAGATTGAGATGGCTAGCATGTCAAGAAAGATTGAAATAGAGAAATTCAATGGCAGAAATTTTGAGTTGTGGAAACTTAAAATGGAAGATCTGTTAGTGGATCGTGATCTTTGGATTGTTGTGTCTGGAATGAAACCTACAGGCATGATGCAAGAAGATTGGGACCTTGCAGATAAAATGTCTAAGGAGCTGATAAGGCTCTGTTTGGCATATTTGGTTCTTCTCAATGTGCATGAAGAGAAGACTGCATCTTCCTTGTGGAAGAGACTGGCATCTATTTATCAGGGGAAGTCCTTGGTGAATAAACTGTTCCTGAGGAAGAAGCTATACACTTTGAGAACGTAGGAAGGAGGGTCTATATCAGATCATTTGAATGCATTCAACATGTTGATTCAATAGTTAACATCTATTGGTGTGAAGATTGATGAAGAGGATCGTTGTATGCTGATATTGTGTTCTTTGCCAGATTCATCAGATTGCCTGGTGATGGCTATTGGGAGTACAACATCCAGTTTCAAGATGGAAGATGTTGTTGCTTCTTTTTTATCAGAAGAGATGAGAAGGAAATCTTCTGAGATGGTGAAGGAGGCCCTTGTTGTTAGAGGAAGGTTGAAAGAGAAAGGCAAGAAGAAGGACAAGAATTCCAAATCAAAATCAGAGGGGAGATCAAAGTCTCCTGGCAAGAAGTCCAAGGTGAAGTGTTGGAACTGTGGGAAACCTGCTCATGTTTGAAAGGATTGTAAAGAGGAGAAGAAGAAGAAGAAGAAGTATTCTTCTGACAATGATTCTTCTTAGACTGATGTAGATGTCTTCATTGCAGCCTTGGCCACACAGGCATCAGATGATGTCTGGCTGATTGATTCTGGAGAATCTTTCCACATGACATCTCATAGACACTGGTTTATGAAGTATGAAAAGTACGATGGTGGAAAGGTGTATTTGGTAAGTGATTCAACTTTGGAAATTTTTGGCCGTGGAAGAGTCAGAATCCAATTCCCTGATGGAAGAGTGAAGGGAATCAAGGATGTGATGTATATACCAATTCTGGCTCAAAATCTATTGTCTGTCAGTAAGCTGAATGATATTGGAGTACAATTCACATTCTCTAGAAATGGCTGCAAGATGACTAGAGGCTCTATGGTGCTAGCAAGAGGTGCTCATGTTGGTACCTTGTACAAGCTGGATGCACATGTTGTTCAATGTAACAGTGTCTCTGAAAAGTCACAGAAAGCTACTCATGGAGGAAAAGAGGGAAATGTCCCTAATTGTGTAAACTCTATGGAAGTTAAACTTCCAGCAGAAAAGACTATGCTCTGGCATCATACGCTAGGCCACATTGGAGAGAAAGGTTTAAAAACCTTGAAGAATAAAAAACTGGTTGAGGGACTTGAAGATTGTAACCTTGAATTTGAATTTTGTGAACATTGTATATATGGAAAACAACACCGTGTTTTATTTTACTCCAGTCCTCACAAATCTTTTGGTTTGCTAAATTATATTCATTCTAATGTATTTGGTCTAGTGAATGTTCCTTCTTTGTCTAATTCAAGGTATATGTATCATTCATTGATGATTATTTGAGAAGAACATTTTTTTATTTTTTGAAAAGTAAATCAGAAGTGTTCAGTCAGTTTAAGGAATTTAAGAACCTTGTAGAAAATCAGACTGGAAGAAAAATAAAATGTTTAAGGACTGATAATGGTGGTGAATTTTGTTCTGATGATTTCGAGAGGTATTGTAAAGATCATGGGATTAAAATACATAAGACTACACATTATACTCCATAGCAAAATGGAGTTGTAGAAAGGTTCAATAGGATAGTGATGGAGAGAGCATGAAGTATGCTCAGTAGTGTTGGATTGGAGGAAAATTTTTGGGCTGAGGCAGTTGCTATAGCATGTTACTTGATAAATCATTCTCTAAATTTTGCTCTTGTTGAGAAAACACCTTTGGAAGCATGGTCTAGTAAGAAGCCCTCTTTAAGACATATTCGTGTTTTTGGCTGAGGCATATGCATATGTTTCGTATGAGAAAAAATCTACGTTGGAGAACAAGGCTGTTCAATGTATTTTTATTGGCTATAATGTTGGCATAAAAGGATACAAGCTTTGGAATCCTGATACAAAGAAGGTTGTATACAGCAGAAGTTTAATCTTTCATGAGTTGAAACCTTCTACCTTGGATCTGCAGTCAGACACAAAGTCAAAAAATAATAAGGATGTAGTTGAAATTCCTCCTACACCAAAGAAAGAGGAATTGAAATTTCAAAATGTACCTGAAACTGAGGAGAGCTCAAGTAGTTCTGAGAGTTCTGATGAAGAAGAACAACCTCAGCCTTAGCAAGTGAGGAGGTCAACTCGTGAAAGAAAGCAACCTGATAGGTATGGGTTTTCTTTGATAGATTCTACTCGTGCCTATGCTTTAATTTCTAGCATTGATGAGCCTAGGACTGTGAAAGAGGCATTTAGAATGTATGATTCAGACTCTTGGTTGGAAGCCATGAATGAAGAAATGGCATTAGAAAAGAATGATACTTGGATTTTGGTGCCCTTGTCTAAAGGTAGAAAAGTTGTGGGATACAAATGGGTGTTTAAGAAGAAAATAAGTCTAGATGGTAGTGTGGAAAAATACAAGGCGAGGCTGGTTGTGAAGGGTTATTCCCAAGTAGAGGGAATTAATTATGGGGAAATTTTCTGTCTTGTAGCTAAGCTGACATCTATCAGATTTCTTTTGTCACTTGCAGTAGCATATGACATAGAGGTCAAATAGATGGATGTGAAGATAGCATTTCTTCATGGTGATCTTGAAGAAGATATTTATATGTCCCAACACGAGCACTTTGTGGAGAAAGGTAAAGAAAAACTGGTGTGCAAGTTAAAGAAGTCTTTGTATGGGTTAAAGCAATCTCCTAGAATGTGGTACCAGAAGTTTGATACTTTTGTATTGTCTTTAGGATTTGTAAGATCAAAATATGATCATTGTGTGTATTATAAAGCTAAAAGTGATCAAGTGCTTATTATTACTCTCTATGTTAATGATATGTTGTTCATAGGCAATAGTAAGTTGATGATTTCCGATCTTAAGTCTCAGTTGTCTGCTAAGTTTGAAATGAAAGATCTTGGTGCAGCTAGGTATATTTTGGAGATGGAAGTAACCAGGGACAAGAATAGTAGAAAGCTTTGGCTCAATCAGAGTAAGTATATCAAGACTGTTCTAGAGAGATTTTGCATGAATGATTGGAAGTAGCTAGTTGTTCCAGTCTTGTAGGGAACGAAGCTATCTATTGAAGACTGTCCAAAATCTCCTACTAAGATGAAGGACATGACCAGTGTAACCTATGCTAGTGTGGTTGGTAGTCTTATGTATTCAATGGTCTATACAAGGCCAAACATTGCTCAAGTAGTGGGAGTTCTTAGTCAGTTTATGGCTAATCCTGGAAGGACACATTGGGATGTTGTAAAGAGAATTTTCAAATATTTGAAGGGCACTTCAAAGTTTGCTTTGTGTTACCATGGGAACTTGGTTGAATCACAAAGGACTCTTAGTATTCGAGGCTATGTGGATTCTGACTGGGCAGGGGACATTGATAGCAAGAGGTCCACCAGTGGATATACTTTCATTTTGAATGGTGGTACAGTGAGTTGGATGAGTAAGCGGCAGGCTGTAGTTGCTTTGTCCACTACAGAGGTTGAATACATGGTAGCTACACATGCTTGTAAAAAAGTAGTTTGGTTAAAACATTTGTGTTCTAACATTGGTTTTGATGTAGGGAAAATAACTATTTTTTGTGACAGTCAAAGTGCAATTTGTCTGGAAAAAAATCCTACTTTCCATGTCAAGACGAAACATATAGATGTACAATACCACTTTCTACGAAATATGATGGAGGATGGAAAGGTCATTTTGGAAAAAGTTGATACTCTAGATAATGTTGCAGATGCATTGACAAAGCCAGTGAGCACAGACAAGTTTAGGTGGTGTGCCAATTCGATGGGCCTTAGTGCCCATGAATTTCTATAGTTTTGTTGTGCTCTGGAGGTACCTGTACGATCTTCGTCAAGTGGGAGATTTTTGGAAATCTATGCCTCAATCCCACAGGCTGAAACCTCTAAGAGAGCCAAGTCGGTGTGACATGCTTTGTATCTAGCCAACTAGTAGTAGAAAATTTGGTGAATAGTTCTGGTCATTGTGACCTTGCTTCAGTCTTGCCAAAGGAGTCTATCGATGTGACATTTTTTTCGGTGTGACTTTTCTATATATCACCACCCGTGGAGATCTCTTACCGACTGTTGGTGTTTATTGGATATTGGGGAGACTTGGCCAAAAGGTTTATGTTTCTGTATGAAGTCTTACCGATATGAATGTCTTGTTGATAGTTATCTTTTGGAGACATCGGGGTAACGAAAAGGGTTGCTATGAACTCTTGGCGACACAAGTGAGTCTCACTGATGTTGTGGGATGTGTTCGGTATGACTCCTGGCGAAAGCTGGTCTCGGGGTAGCCTTGAGACTTTGGTATGAAGTCTTAGCGAAAGCGAGAAGTCTTGCTGACTGTTGTTTGGTGCTCGGTATGACATAACACTTTAGAGTAATGTCTCAGCAAAAGCGATAAGTGTTGGCGATAGATGAATACTTCAGGATAACTTGCGACCCTCAATATGATCTCTTGGAAAAAGTGATAAGTTTTTTCGATTGTTGAACATTTCGATATAACATAAAGGCTCGGTGTGATCTCTTAGTGAAAGCAATAGGTCTCGGCGATAGCAATACAAGTGATGATCATCGGTATGAGGTCTTGGCGACATGGAAAAGTCTTAGCGATAGCTCTTTGGATCTGGTGTAACGTCTTACCTATAGTATGGACTCTTGGCAATATCGAATACTAACTTTGTGGCATCGGGGAGACACGGTTAGTGTCTCACTGACATGCCAACACAGGGTGAACACCTTTGATTGAGTGAAGACTAACCTATGTGGCTTGTATTCGACCAATCAGAAAAGTCGAATGGGAACCGCTAGCAATTGGACTATTGCAGCCATTACTAAGAGGAATCTCAGCAAACAGGGGTGACATGGATATACTTTGAAGTTGCAGATTAATGAATGGTTTGATAGATTGATGTTGTGGTTGTATGATCAGTGGATGAATTCAATTCTGAGAACATTGTAATGTGAAAGTTCTATACGAGGTTGATCATAGTGAATGCTATTGTAAACTGACATCAAAAAGATAAGTCTGATCTCTGTATGTAATCTTTATTACTCTAATACAAAGTGACTTCTCTTGGTGTGGTGGGTTTTTCTCCCGTAATGGTTTTCCCATGTAAATCTGGTGTTCATATGTGTATGTCTAATTCTCTATTTCTATTATCTATTTCATGTGCATCTTAATTGGACTGTTATTGTAAAAATTTAAAAGTGTCTCTACATTCTTCCCTAAGGTTTTGACATTAGGAGAGTTGCTTCCGCACTTGGATTTCCTTACAGAGTTACAAAACCAAGCTTCCCCTTGGTCATTCGCTAAATGGGGGTTAGCTATTATCAGAAAGATATCACCTCCCTCTTCCAAAGGACATGCTTTCATCATTACTGCTACGGATTACTTCACAAAATGGGTCAAGGCTATCCCACTCTGATCCATGAATGTTGAAGCTATATGTAGCTTCTTTATGAACAACATCATCTCTCAATTCGGATTGTCCACTACACTTGTTTCTGACAATGGTACACCATTTAAGAACAAGGAAGTGAAGCAATTCCTTGAGAATTTCCACATCCAGCATAGGTTTTCCACACCCTACTATCCTCAATCTAATGGTCAATCAAAAGCATTGAATAAAACTCTTGAGCTTATGCACCAAAAAATAGTTAATAAACATGGTAAAGACTAGCACATTCAACTGACATATGCTTTATGGACCTATCGAATGAGTGTCCAAACAGATATAGGGACAACACCCTATAACCTCGTGTATGGTGTCGAAGCTATCATTCCCTTAGAATTGGAAATCTCATCTTTACGAGTTTCCCTGAAAGGGCTAATTGATAATGAGACATATCGAGTCAACTGCCTACATCAGCTAGAGATGCTCGATGAGTGTTGTTTACGAGCCCTCAAACATCTTAAAGCTTATCACCATTGGTTATCTAGACAATACAATCAAATTGTACTCCCTTGAACCTTTAAAATAGGAGATTTGGTTCTTTGTGAGTATCAGAGAAATGTAAATTCTTTGTGAGAATCAAAGAAATGTAAATGCATCGCTTGACTAGAGAGGGAAATTCAATCCTAACTGGTTAGGCCCTTAAAATTGTGATTTATGTCTACGGCTCAGGCGCCTATGGATTATCATCTATGGATGGAAATCCTTTGAAGGAACCTATTAATGTTATGCATCTTCATTGTTACTACATGTAATGTCCTATGTGTCACCTATGTGGTGCTCTCTCTCTACAAAAAATATTAGTAGTATTGCATGAGTTGGCATTGTTCATTAACACATTATGATAATCTTGTGTTATGAGTAACCATGTGTGTGTGTGGTCATCAAATCATTATTGCATTTGAATTAACATACAACCATGTGTGTTTAATTAAATCTATTAGCATCTAGTATAAGCATACATTCACATGAAAATAGAACATCCATAGCATGAACATATGAGAAATAAAAAACATACACATCTAGATAAACAATGCCATGAAACCAAAATCAACGTATCCATATATGTATATATATCCACAATGTATGTATCCAATGTCATGTACATGTATCGGGCCACTACTACAAAAATGAGTGGCTATTGAATATATGTCTATACAAAAGGATCTGCAAGTATGTATGAACATGTATGTATCTCGCTACCAAAAATGGTGTACACAAAAAATGATAGTGATCTCTAATCACTGAGGCACATGGCTCCCAGACCCCTTTGGCTCTAGTGGATGCTCTAGAAGACGGGGGAGGGGCTAGATGATAGTCATCAAGCATGAAAAATGAGAGCGTAACATGGACAAGGTTGTCCACATCCCTCTAATCTCCCCCTGCAGGGAGGATATATCTAGCTCTACCTACCGCAACTGGTCCCACAGTTATTGAACCTTTGTCAAGCTCACATCTTCTAGTTTCCCACCATGGTCATCGAGATGGCTTTGAAGGGTGTCATGTGCCTACTCAGTAGCATCGACCCTCATCACTACCATGTCTTGCTTGGTGAGCATTGTTCGTAGCTCCCCCAACAACTAGTCACGCTTCCCTCGCATGATCATCAACTCTGTTGTCAGCTAGACAACCTTTACATCCCGCTCCTCATAGGTAGTCCATAGGCATGCAACCGGCTTGAAGCTGGAGGCATGACATCCCATGGACACCGGTCGAAATTCCTCTAGGAATGACCCCTGAATCTTTTCAACAGGGGCCACCTCTTATATGCACTGAGATATGATCTGAATCCAACTCTGTGCATCCTCTATAACCATAGAAAAGGAAAGGATATCAATATCATATGGCATATATATAAGATACATATATCATCAGATTAAAAGTACAAAGTATGGAACAACAAATCATGAATACTTGTGTCCCCCAGCTGCCATGTTGGGTCAGGGTGAGGCTCGGTGCTTGGACCTGCACTACCAGTCTTAGCGGCCACTCTTGGTGTTGAAAGTGATGTAGCCACAACAAAAGACAGTGGCACCAAAGAGACAAGAGTCGTCTATGGGGGATCTGATCTCCTCCATCACCTTGACCTCATTGGTGGAACCTCCTCCTCCTAGGGTGCCTCCTCCTCCTCCTCCTCCTCCCTGGCCTGCTACCGGCCTCTCCTCCTATCCTATGGTGGTGGAGCTGGTAAGTCCCCCTATGGACCAGGGTCCCCTCCCCAAGCACCCTCACCGAACATAGGAGCTAGCTGGTGCCTCTCCCACCACTACATAAAATCTACGGCTACACCTACATTATCCCCCACCACTAAAGGTGGAAAATCATGATCAGGCTCATCATCATCAGATGGGACTA
>VDFB02193867.1:610201163-610219785 GCA_007258455.2 Sequoia sempervirens
TTTTAAAAATGACCGAAAATAGGCAACATGAGGTCAACAACCAAATAGAATGTTACAAATAGTTATAATGAATTTAAAACCCTAAACCCCCATATAAGAACCATACATCCAGATGTAACGAAGGTTCAAGATGGAACAAAATTTTAGGGTTCAATATGGGCATTTCAAATTTCACAAATTTGAAAGTTCCATTAGTGGCTCCGATTGGGGATTTATGCCCCTTGTGGGAATAGCAAGAATTCAGTTCCTCTAGAGAACTAGACCAGGTGCCTACTTCATCAGGTGACAGATTCAAAAGGTCATCTCTTCCTCCAACTGCTCTTGGTTTGACAAGTCAAACCATATCTGATTGCCCAAGGCCACCAAAAACTGTAGGTCTCTTCTTACCTCTATCATAGACAAAGTTTTTATCACATTTCACCAAAACCAATCTGAAAACATCACTACAATCTACCTAATTAAACATGCTAGCATCTCTCAATACCTCAACATATACAATATTATCAAAAAATTCAAAATTACCATGCATGTGAAATTTAGGAATACTCTTAAAATGTTGATTATCATGTGGAAACAACTTATGAAATTTATCATGTAAAACATTAGCAAGCTGAAAACAACCTTCTTCAATGTTTTGAACATTTCCACACTTTATTAAAACTTCATCCAGTTGAAAATAGCAGCACTCATATTCTGCCACATAGCTAGTACCTGTTGATGGGTCGGATGGGCACACCAAAAGTAAACAAAATATTACTATTATGCTCTCTTGAAAGAGAAAGAATAACACATGGATATCTACCAAGGTCTTGGTATCCCGGTTCTCGAATGTCTTTGTTCACTCAATGGTTGATGTGAACTATAGTAATTTCAAGGGAACTGGTGTTGAGCTTATGAATTTCTAGATCAAACATATTTCTTTATAAGGTTTAAAGCGAGAAAAGATAGATCAAAGCTTTGGAACTGAAGAGAATGCTAATTCATCCAACTTAACCAGACTTGTTACCTTTCAAGGAACTCCTAACTAAAACTGCAGAACAAAATTAACTTGTGATTAACACAGTTTCATTCATTCACAGTGCTAATTTCAACAGTAGATTGCAAATCACCATTTAAACAAAACATAAAATAAAATTTGATTCCTTGAAAGCTTTTCAAATCAAATGATTAACTCAAAATAAATAACATTCTGGAATACAATGTGAAGTAGATTTAAATCTAGTTGCTTCTACTGTTAGTGAAACAGATAAGCAACATTTACAAATCTGGCACAATCACCAGTGTACAAAAAATCCATGTTTTCAAATCATCTCCATCTATCTAAGAAAACTTGAAAGATACATCACTACCTTCTGTTGAATCTAACTCCTACTCTATTCTACTCTTATGTTTTTCTACCTTCTTATTCCTCTACTAGACCTCTTTTTATGTGTGTCTCTGAAATCTATATCTCTATATCTCTCTCTCCCTTTTTTCACAAAGAGGAAAAAGTGCAATATATACAGAACGTGCCAAAAAGAATGTGTTGGCCACTGTTTTAGGGTTTACAAAAATATCCCGCTTTAGAAGGGTCGGCCCTCATATATTTTTGGAATAAAGTTAATGCTCCATTCAATGTGGATCCCCCGTATCAATCTTTGAGAGGTTCATAGCTGCTTTGAATGCCCTAAAGAACCATCATTAATGTCGATCTACCTTTTCCAATAGACACCATAGCTATCACTGAGACTTAATGTGGCTCCATCTTACCTTTCAACTTTCTTGTTGCTCCAAATCTTCCTGCACATTGACCTCCCCTTGAAATAAAACATCAGATTTCTCTTGTTAGATCCCTTTACAAATGACACCATTGGATACCGAACCAATCCATCATCTTTGATCACAGAGCAGATCCATGTCGTTTAGGCTCCACTAGTCTTCTTCACAAGAATAGTCAATCAGTCAAACTGCCAATGGTTCACCTTTAGCTTCCTCTGATTGGTTGAATAGACACCACGTAAGATTTTCATATAGTCAAAATTCCTTCAAACATAATCGCATGTCGGTGAGACACTAGCAGTGTCTCCCCGATGCGATTATTCTTCTCAGCAGCAATCGGCATAGCATACAACTGTTGGTAAGACTTCATATCGAGCTGCAAGAGTTATATCGATATCCAAAATTGTCGTCCAGACTATCACTATCAGCCAGACATCATAGCGATCCCCTAAGAGTCATACCATTGTGTTCCTCCATTGGCAAGACAATCCATTCAGCAAGACATCATTCAATCGGTAGGTCATAATGAGTTCCCATAAGTTACACCGAAGAGTTAAATCATCAGCGAAACTCTTCAATCAACAAGACTTCTTGTCGAATGTAAAACCTTCGGCTAGGAGTCCTACCAAAGCCACATACCTATCGGCGAGACTTCATTCTTTCGGAAAGACATCATTCGATCTCAAATCATTCAACCTAGAGTCTCCCCGATATCCATCTTGTGAACAAACATTGGTGAGACATTATCAGGTTGGCCAGACATCATAGCAAACAAGGGTTCCTCTCCCCTACGACAATCCCTTTTGGAGAGACTGCACCCATTCGGTAAGACATTGTACCGAGACCATTCCACTTTGGCAAGACATTATTTGATCGGCGGAACATTATACCAAAGCCCCCAACTTCGGCGAGACTTCCATTGATCGGTGAGACATTACACTGAGTCACCCTTCTTTCGGCGAGACTCCGGTGACTCAGGAAGACTTCTCCCCGATGACACCTCCTCTCAGCGAGCCCAGACCACTTTGGGGAGACTCCACCCTGTCGGCCAGACCTTACCCTGAAGCCACATTCCTTCAGTGAGACTTCACCCCGTTGGTGAGACATCTCCCTGAAGCAAACCTTTTCACCGAGACTTCCACCATTCGGCCAGACATCACACTGAATGTAAATATTTATCCCCGATGCAGCCTTGTGAACAACTGTTGGGGAGACTTCCTCTAGTCAGAGAGATACATAAAAACTCATGGCGACCGTAATGTCTTGGTGATATGAGGATTTCAAATGAATATAACACAACAGCCAGTCGGCAAGACATCTAGCTGGTCTTGGTGACTTTCTTCCTTGAGGAGTTTAGTGCCAAATCTGATTGAGGCATGCTTTCCAACTGACTCCTTTGAGAAATAGCATCAAATGTATAATTTAATCCTACAAAATAATACCTCCATTGGTCCCCAAAAGCATATAAAATACATCATTCTTGATCATTCCATTCAATTTTTAACAAAAAGAAACCCAACTCTAGCTAAGGCAGAACCAAATCAGACAGAACAAAAGATAGACTTAGGAGGAAAACAGAAAAACTCCTAAGACCCAAACAAACAACCAAAGGTGATGAAAGCAAAAGAAAAAAGGGGGAACCCATTTTCTTCTAGAATAAAATGGGGTGGTTATGCAAGGCATAACAAATGGTGACTCGGCTGGGAAAATGGTTTAACCATTTTCAAGAAACTGAAGGAATCAACTACCTAGAACTCATGGTTTATGAACATCACAACTCCAGTTGGGTCAATTTTAACAACCAAGGTTGAGCTAGAATCTCAAATGTAAATCAACACTAGCTAGCCCTAAATCTATGTGTGTGCTTGATGGTGCATCACCCTTTTATAAAGTTTTCCTCATCTTTTGAACAAGAATGTGCAAGATTTGAACTACATGAGTTGATTCAATTTAGCTGTTACACAATGATATCCTCGGCATTGCTCCACTGCCAGTCAAGCATCCATAGCCCTGATGTAGATACCTCTAGTTTTCTCACAGCATTGCTCTACTACCAATTAGGCATCCATAGCCTCGGTAGAGATACTGGAATCACCCATTCATATTGAGTCTTCTTTTCTTTTAGATAATTCTCTTTCTTTTCTTTTTTTCTTTTCTCTTTGGAGTTTCAGATATTTCATTCAATTCTTTTTCTCAATATGTCAGATGTCTAACATCTGTTCTGGGTTGAAAAGTACCATGGACCTCATAACAGCATCTCGGGAATCAGATTTTTCACTCAAATCTTACAACACTATCATCCTAGGACAAATATACCATTACAAAGCGAGATGATCTTGATGATTTGTGACAGATTTAGAGGTATTTAATGAAGATTGTTTACTTTGCACCTTGTTTTCAAGATTTTCCACAACTCCTATTGATAATGGGCATAAAACAACGAATTTAGGACAAAATCATCCAATCAGAAAACTTGAAAAATATCTAAACCACTTCTCTCCTAATAACCAAAGTACACTTCAGATAACAACCCACCATTTCAAGATGGAAAGAACATATAAACCCCAAAGAACTAAACAAAACAGACACAAAACAACAAAGGAAACGAAAGGACATAAAGAAAGAACAAACAAACTATTTACATACAGAACAGCCCAGCAAAATACCCAACTTTACGACTCAAAATAATGTTTAAGAAACCGTCCATTGACAGGTAATGGAACAGGTTCTCATGTTAAACTACTCAACTGGAAGGAATTTTCTCCTAGGATCTCAACAATTTGATAGGGACCTAACCAGAGCTTATCAAATTTTTGGTGATTACCCTTCTTTTCATTAGCTTTATCCCATAGCAGCATAAGGTTTGATATTCTGAAAGCCTTGATTTTGGCTCTTTTGTCAAACCAACATTTGACAACAGCCTGGTGTCTAAAGAATTGTTGCAAGGAAGCATCTCTCTGCTCTTCTAATTTCAACAAGCCATCTAATCTTACTTCTATCCTATCATCACTAGAGTAAAAATTCTGCATAAACTTAAGGATAGGTATTTGCAAGTGAATAGGGAACACAGGCTCTTGGCCATATACTAGCTTGAATGGTGAAGTCTTTAAAGCAGCCTTGATCCTAGTTATATCTTCCCATAACACAAATCTTAGCTGGGTATGTCAATCCCTAGGATTGTTCTCTAACATTTTTTTAATTACCCCTAAGAGATTCTTATTGGTTGATTCTGCAACTCCATTTCCTTGTGGGTAATAGTTTGAAGAATACTTTAAAACAATTTTGTGATCATAAGCCCATGAAATGAAATCAGCAAAAGAAAAGGAAGAGATATTTTCACATACCAATGCGAAGGGTACTCCAAAACTAGTTGTGATGCATTCAGTGAGGAGCTTGATTACTACCTCTGTTGTGTTATTCTTGTAGGGTATAGCCTCAGTCCATCTCATGCAGTAATCTATGGCAATCAAAATAAATTTGTGTCCTGCAAAATAATTCGGGTTAATTACCCCAATAAAGTCCAACGCCCATTGGGAAAATGGTCTCACCTCATAAACAGGCTGCAATGGCATGGTTGAATGGCATTTTTTGGATGTAGAAATTTGGCATATGTGACATGTTCTTACATGTTGGTGTGAATCCTTGAACACACATGGATAGTACTAACCAAATCTAAGGATCTGATGTGCTAATGAATCTACAGAACCATGACCTATGCCATGTTTCCCATGAAATTCAACAATCATATGTTTAGCCTCTTGCTAATCAAGGCATCGTAACTAAACTCCCTCAAAATTCTTCCTGTATAGCAATCCTCCTTTGAGCATATAATGGGAGCTTTTCATTCTCAGTGCTCTCCTCTGAGTTGTGTTCATTCTCTTTGGGTACCGATTGTTGAGCATGAAATAGATGATATCAGCATACTAAGGGTCGTTGGAGGACTAAGTTGTGTATTGCTGAAAAATAATGTTCTCACCAGAATCTGCTATGGATTTAGACAGTCCTAGACCTCAGAAAAGTTTCATAGGGCGAATCTCCAGATTGAACTCCTGCAATATGGCCATCCATTTCCCTCTTCGCTCTCCCAGCTCACTCTGCATAAGTAGAGACTTCACAGCAGCATCAGGAACTACAACAATAATCTGACTTCAAAGGATGTAATGCCTAAACTTTTTGACAGCTCTAAACAATGCAAAAGCTTTTTTTTCAAGAGGTGGGTACTTGACTTCGACATTCTTAAATGGGGAACTCATGAAGGCAATTGGCCTCTCATCTCCCTCCTCTCTTCGTTGAGTTAGGACAACTGCACACGAGTGTTTAGAAGCAAAAGAATAAATATAGAATGGCTTCAAGTAGTCAAGGCTGGTGAGGACTGGCACTTCCGAAATGGATTGTTTGACTTGAGAAAACATGGCCTTTGCCTCATTACTCCATTCTATTTTGGCCTCTTTCTTCATCATTTCATTCAATGGCTTAACAATTTCTACAAAACCTGTGATAAACTTTCTCACAAAGTTGATCTTTCCAAAGAAATATCTCATCTCCTTCTTACTTCCTGGGATGGCTATCTTCATAATGGACTCAACTCAGTCTAGATCGATCGATATTCCTCTCTCTGAGATTGTGTCCCAAAAGTTTCCCTTCAGAAACCCTGAACACACACTTTTTAGGATTCAGGGAGACACCATACTAGATACATCTTTCAAGAACTTTAGCCAAGTCTATGGCATGATTTATTGTATCTTTAGAGAATACTATCAGGTCATCCATGTAGACTTCCATGGCACGCTAAAAGGTTGCTTCAGCGTTTATCAAACCAAATGGCATCCTTCTGTAACCAAATGTTCCCCACTTAGTAGTGAAGGCTATATTCATTTTGTCTTCATAATTAACAATAACCTGATTGTATCTAGAATAACCATCCAGGAATGATATCATCTGAGATCCATTGATAGTTTGCAAAACATCGTCTAGAGAAGGAAGTGGGTAGTTGTCTTTTACTGAAGCTCTATTCAGATTCCTGAAATCTACACATGGCCTGATCTCTCCATTTTTCTTACAAACTAGAACTAGGTTAGCCACCCATGTTGAATGTCGTACAGGGAAGATTATTCACAAACTCAGTTTTCCAAGTCATAGGAGATTGAATTGCTAACAACCTTTTCAAAAGCATGGTCACAATCTATCATAGAGGATAGGCTATCCATTTGTTCATTCTTGCTTACTTCTGGGTTGTTATGACAACAATCTACATATTTTTTCATTTGAACGTTGAATAGGGTGTTATCATTGAGTTGGTCATTTACACTCTCTTGAGGATAGACACAAACATTTTCACTATCATGAACATCAAGGGTAGACATTGCATCACTCTTAACTTGTTCCTTCTCAAGTATGGACTTGTCTAGATTTAAATTTGAAGACATCTAATCATTGGTATTCATACAGTTGCTAATTTCATCAGCATGTTTACTAGCAACTAAAGACATCAGACTTTGCACATATTCATTCCTCATTTTTTCCATATTGTCTAAACATGTGTAAGCCATCTACATACTCAATATTTCGAAATCCTTTAACAATGCACTAGATCCCTCCTCAAAAGCTTCAAAATACATATGAATGCAATCTGAGGTACTAGGTCTAAAATTTTCAGGGATTAGTGAAAGAGCAACAACAAATCTATGATTGAAGTAAATACTTGACTCTTCATCTTGTTTTTTAATATGCTTTAACCTTATGACAAGGTCAAAAGTTTCTTTTGTAAATTATTTTCTATAAGCATCCATTAGTTTATCCCAGCAAGGGAAGGACTTCTCAGGAAAACTTAAGTACCAATCCCTAGCTCTTGCTTGAAGAGATCTGACAAAAAATCTCATCCACATATCTTGATCTCCAAATGAATTTTTTACCATGAATCTATAAAAACTTTGGACATGTGCATCTCCTTCAAACACATTGTATCCATTAGATCTAGGCATCTACTTATAGACTCAAGATGTCATACTTTTAACCTTGTAATCAATCCATGACAAGTCCAATTGGTCATAGAATGAGTCAAAAGAATTGACAAAAGGTGCAACAATTTGGCTAGTAGATCTATTATGATTATCTCTTAATTGGACTTGTATAGCCATTAGGTTCCTTCTGTTCATATCTTTAATTCCCCTTTTAAACACAACTTTCCATTCTGACCTTAGCCTAGGCTTGTTCACACTTGGGTTTATGCACTTTGTGGTGTCAACTATTTGAGGATTACTAGACTTCTAAAGTTTCTTGACAATATGCATCAATGTTTCTAATGGCATGGTTATTTCCCTTTGGTAATCCATAGATGTATGTAAATCTAGGTTTAACTAATTATGCATAATCATAACCATGACAATATGAAAGATCACTAGGATAATTGCTAATATGATGGTAACCTAGTACTTGAAACATATAATAATGCAAATGGATAGAAATCCCTAGGGTATACAAATTCATTCTAACCATCTATACTAGAAAATTTGAGAATAATTAGACAAACACTTTAAATGGAACAATAATAGCATTCAATATGATAGGTTCAACAAATAAAAATATGTAGAGAACCATGTATGTTCACACCTCCAGTTGTTTCAACTTTGAATAAATCACTATTAGGTTAAAATAACAAACAACAACCCTTCATGTGTATAAATTGTAGAGAAAAGTCACCACCTCTTCAACAAGAGGAAAACCTTTGAATCAAGGATATCTTTCTCTGAGTTCTTCTAGCAGAGTCACTTCACAATATTTAGAATTTGGGGCTATTATGAATCAATTTGCAGATCTGGAACTTCTTCAACTTCTGAACCAGACATTTATTTTCTTTAACTCTTTCCAAATGGACTTCAACAAATTTTCACCGAAGATTCAAAGTTGTCACCAACGGAGTTGCCAATTATATTGGTAATTTTTTAAGAACCAAACCTAATCTCAATCCTTACCTATGAATTTTGCACAACTCAATCATCAGCAAGGTTGAGGATTGGCCAACACTTAAGTAAAGAACTGAGTACCTCACTTCTTCTCTTTGGGCTCTATGAGACCCAGGAGGGTAATCCTATGCATGCTCATAATATCTCAAATGTAGTGAAGAGAATTTCCTCACACATATGCATTTCCTCAAGAAACTCACTTCGTCAAAGGATTGGCAAACCTCGGGTGAAAGTGTCATTTGTTTTAGGGAATGTGTTTACATACTGAAAGTTGGGGCAGTGTAGTTTATAATATGTTATGAATTTGTCTTCATATTGAATCTTAGGCAAGATTCATTACTAGCTCAATTGGCCATGAGATAAATTAATAAAGAAATCAATGCCATATCTGAGGGAAAAATGGATCCCTAACTTGCAATCAATCAATAATACAATTATTATTGAACATAAAAAATTAATTGAGTATTATTATGCCACTTTGTAGCATCAAACTCACTGTGTTTCAAAATATTGCTTCCTTACTAAATCCTATATCCCTTTCCTATAAACTGATAACCTCATTTTAGCATTTGATAAATTCATTGAACTGAAGCATAAAACAAACTCATCCATTCAGTGCAAATGATAGAAGACAAATGGAATTATACTTAATAACTTCATTCATAATTTAGAAGAAAGATACAAAGGAGAGAAATATTTTGAAACTAACTTTCTTTCCAATGCTAATATTTACTTTGTAAAACCATATTTAAGATCTTCATACAGTATAAATTTTACCCTACATTACATCTGATATATTTTCTAATTTATCTATTTACATTCTATTTACTCTGAGAGCACAACACTCACCTTGACCTATTCTGGACTCAAAAATTTTGAACTCTCTCATATCAGCCATGAAATACCCTTTGTAAAAATAGGGGAGCAACAAGCATCTGACTGAATTACAATTTCATGTTCATCATTTCATTTCAAAAACCTAATTTCATTTTTTTCCTCAAAGAACTCCCCAGGCAATTTCTTACGCAATCATTTGGGAACAGGGGAGGACAAAAAGAAAAATACATGTGCAGGATACCATTATTCGTTGTCACCACATTCATTGTTTAAACAAAAAGATTCCATATCATATCAGTTGAAGAACTTCTACATCAGCATGGAAGAGCAAAAGAGACATCATGGACATAAGAAAAAAAATACCTCCTATGCAAAGACCATGGTGTTATCAAAAACAAAAACAAGGCAGTGACCCTATTCAAAGTCGTCAGCATTAGAGAATGGCCGCCTACTCCTTGTCCTCAATGAAATTGGAGGGACCATTACCACATCATCATCAGAGCTCCCATATGGCACCAAAGAAAGGAGATACTAACCATATCCTAAGTCAGTGTCACCTTCAGCATCCAAAGGAGTATCAGAAAGCACAATAGAAGTATTGTGTTTGCCCAGGTAGGCCCTATGACTTTTATCTTTTGTCCTGGCCTTCTTCACTGGCTGAGCCAATTCCTTACCTTTGAACTTGACTATTTCTCTTGGAATAGTCATGTTTCTCAAGCTGTATATACTTTACACAATTGATTTCTTCTTCTGACCACTAGCCCTCCTTTTACCCTTTTAAACCTCAGAAGAAGCCTGGGATTCCTGCTCAATTATATCCTCATTATACTCAAATAAATTGAGTTGGCTAGACATTCTCACATGCTAAATTTTCACACCAATTTTCCCCATTTCTAGAACAAGCATAATTTAACAATTCTAGACAGAGCTATAGGGAGACACACCTACAAACACAGACACTTGTAACCAACCTAGCACAAAACTTCCTAACTGGACCAAAGAACCCAATTTAAAACCAACTTACTCAGGACAAGAATACTCAATATTCAACTTAGGAAAAACAAATAGCCTCTCACTCTTCTTCACACTTCTCCTTACATTCACTACAGACTAGAAAGATGGTGAAAATGAACATTGATCAACCTGCATTAAATAGACAAGTCGAGCATGCAGAATTAATGATTGAAGAACTCTTCATGCGAGCGAGTTGATAACTTAACAACTCAGCTTTGAATCTGGGTCGTTGATCTTGAAACAATTAAAACTTCATATAAGGTGGCCATGAGAATCATTTTTCGACCATTAGAAACTTGCTCCTAGAAAAAAATGATGCTATCTTAAATGTTGCCACATTCTTCTTTAATCTTCATGATAAATCATATGCGATCTAATAATTAACATGTATCACCAACCTAATCCATGATCCTTTATTAATATCGGTGAAGTACATAAGACCAGTGTTGCTTTTTTAGAGAGAATATTTCCTTATACACTTCATCACTCATCGCTGATCTTCCCCAAATTTTAGGGTGCAATCAATGATGAAAGTATTGTTGCGATGAAGTTTAGTCCATTGGATCACCTTGTTTTAAAACTACATCAATGGTTCCCCAGTCATCTCGCTACTTTCCTTTTTCTTTATGTGAGGTCCTTGAGATTTTTCCATGTTGCTTGTTCCATCAATAACCATTGCCTATCACAGATGCATCTCATCCTTCATTGGCCTCATCAATGATGTACACATCCCCATGATGAAATATCAGCCCTTGGATATGCAGCCCATTCCTTGATCATGTGCATTGTGCATCTCTAATTGAAACTTTGCACCTTGGATCCTATCAATGACAGGGGATGTAGTGAAGAAATCATAGTTAGACACGTACACCTGCATGAAAATCAATAGAGCAAGAGGCATCACACATAAGATCTCATCATATTGGAAAAATAAACCTATCAGAGAATACCATCACTCATCACTAATCTAAAACTTAAGCTTTGAAATGAACCCGTGATGAGCGATAAAACATAAGGCCATCACTCATCGCTAATTCTCCTCATACAGTTTGCAAGCAATTAGCAATGAGAGGATTTACACAGTTACAAAGTGTATCACATATCGCTAATGTGGAACTTAGCACTCAAAACATATCTACAATAGGCGATGAAAAATATGAACATAAGGCCAAGGGCATCACTCATCACTATTACAATTTTGATTGCTTAAAAGCCATTAGTGATACATGATCCCTCAAGGAACATCGCTCATTGTGCATTTAATTTAAGAGCTCCGACAATTATTTGCAATGAGTAATATCAAAGAAATACATTTCATCACTTGTCACCAATTCAAAACATGTACTTCTGAATAAATCAACAATGAGTGATAAAGCAAGATGATCATTGAGACTTAAGTGAAAACCCTAAGCATGTGCATTTAAGTTGTTCTAATGAAGGGGATCCTTGAGGATGACATGAGAAAATGGGCTCAAAAACTTCTAAGTCAAAGAATGTAAAGGATGTAAAGGCCAAAAAGTCCCTTACCTTAACTTTATAAAATTTTAGAAATTCAAACCTAGGTGATAGGGACCGGTCACTTCACGACAGTGATAGACATGAGAGTATTTTAAAAATGACTGGAAACGGGAAACATGAGGTCAATGACCAAATAGAATGTTACAAAGAGTTATAATGAATAAAACCCTAAACCCTCGTATAAGAACCCTACATCTAGATGTAACGAAGGTTCAAGATGGAACAAAATTTTAGGGTTCAATATGGGGATTTCAAATTTTGCAAATTTGAAAGTGCCATCAAGGCCAAACTAATGCTATTATGTAAACAAAATATTCTCTAATATGATAAAGTGAAAATGTGAGAGTTAAGGTGGCAAGAATGATCTCACAAAGAAATGTATTTGCGAGCTAGCTCTCCAAAAGCATGTTCACCTATACACAAAGAGGAGGAAAAATTTTGGGTGGCTGCATAGGGGCCTCCAATAGTCATACCCCCATTTAGGTGTTTCCACCTACACAGACAACCAAGAAAGTGAGTGTGATAAAGAAAGTAATACAATAAAGAACACTAAAAAATTGCAAAATAGTAAATGTGCTTACTCGACCAAGTAATAGTGGAGAGGAGTGCACAAGTGTTGCTAAAAGTGCATGGAATGCTTGGAGTGAGTGCAAGAGAGTGAAGAAACTAAACTAAGAGCTTGGAAGAAGATATGAAGAAGTTAGAATGCATGTAGAAGGGGAATTTGAAGGAGAGATGAAGAAAATGGTCATATTCGGCTCGGTCAGCCGAAGGGGGCATTACAAGTCAACTGCCAATGAGAAGTGTAATGCCTCTATAGCTCCCATCGCAAGAATCTACCAGGGATGTATGCACGTTGCGTGGGCGTCCCTGATAGAAATTCCTTTGCTGATGCTCAAAATAGGCACCAAGTGGGATGAAATCAGTGAGCTTAGGTGGAATTAAGCCTCCGAACTTGGTTTTCTAAAGTGGAGAAAGGGAAAAAGGGGAATTTGCATAAGGGATGCAAATTCGCTCCTATACACATACTAGAAGTGTTTACTGTTTAGCAATTGTGCACTAATTTTTTTGGTGAGAACTCCATATGATATTGTAAGCACCCCACTGACTATTTTCCAGTGGCAGATGGCAAGGAGCTAAACTCTCAATTGCAAATTCTTGCTAGATTGCTTTTGATTGTTCTTGAATGAATTTACATTCTTTGCATCTTGTTGTTTTGTGCTTCACAACTTATTATTTTAGTTCTTTCTATACTCCAAAATGAAAATCTTAATTCATAATATTAAAGAATTAGAAAATGTAGAGTAGAGTTCTACTATTACATCTCTATAGATTTACATCAAAACTAGTAAAAAAAATTCATTAGATATCTTAGATGAAATTGGATGCACTAGAGACAAGAGTAAGTACAAATATAGTGTTTCAACAAAACTATAGGTACACTTTGATTACAAACATGGGCAAGTAGTTTCCTTAAACAAAGCATTAAAGTAACAACTTATTTGGTTTAACATCTCATCTTATGCCTAGGTTGTAGTACTTGGCACCCAATCAACTAATTTATTTATTTCTAGATAAATCTTGCATTTATTTTTTTTTGCCTTCACTCCAAGATTCAACTTAGTTGCTCAGATCTTAGAGTGTTGTTAAACCATAAATCAAATTTCCAGATAGAAAACTATGGTATGAATCTTCTCATGCCATTCAGTGTATGTTAGGTTTTGTCACATAATAATAGATTGCATCTCTTTCATCTCTAGGGATTTTAGATTTCACTGTCTGGTAGTTTTCTCTTAATCATGTAGGAGATTCTTGTATCAACCACTAATGGAATTTTGTGTGAGCTTTAGGGAAAACATTCATATGAAGGAGATAACAAAAAAATTTATTTCCTTCCAATATATCTTATAAAATCTATAAGATGTTAAACCCATTTAGATGTCAAACCAATATTCCAACGCCCATCTCTCCTTTTAAGCTTTTCATCAGAAGTCTCATCTCGGTTTTTAAGTTGTTGCTATCCAAATGAGATAACTCACTATCAGTATCTAAAATATGATTTTCAAAACTAACATTATAAATAATATGATTATCAGTACTTGAAGTCATCAAGAGGATGGTCACAAATATTATTCTTTGATTGAGATCTTTCATGTATAGTATCTGAAGTTATTTCAGAAATAAATCTACCAGAACTAGAAAGATCGTGAGTGAAGCTCAAAGACCTATTAAGTTTGTGTTCAGAAACTAGACACCCTATCAGATTCTTGATGAAACTGGGAGAGACTGAATCATCACACATTTTTCTTATTCTCTCACTGGAACAAGGGATAAGATTCATTGCATCTACAAGGGAGGTGACTTGATTCACAATATTTTCAGAGGAAATACTGATTCATCCACAGGAGCTTCATGTATCTGAGTTGACATAATTTGGTAAAGAATTTGTATGTGTACTACAAGAATGAGATATTGTACTTTGGCATCCATGCTTGTCACTCATGGGAGAAGTCTTTGTAGAGACATGTTTTGAGATGCTACTTGATAAATGGATATATGAGTTGTTTACTTCAGAATCAACAACAAAAATAGTTGGTTCTCTAGGTTCAGTTGCATTAGAAACCTCAATCTCTAAGATTTCTTCTATTGCTTTAGGATTAGTCTTCTACAAATCAATTGCTCTTGAATTAGATGTTTTAGAAACTTCAACACTAAGAGAACCCAGCATTTGGGATTTAGAACTAAATTTTCTCACCTCTTACAATATATTCACATCAAAAGATTTAACTTCCTCCACCTTGAACAAAATTGGAAAATCAGATTAGTGTTGTTATCTAGTGGCTAACATTCTTTCTTGTGACCTTTTCTCTAGTGAACTATCTGGCACTTTCCAAAGCTACAAATAGAAAAAGGTATTGTAAGGCTATGAGAAAAATAAATCAAGTATTTTAAGGCATTTTAACTGGTGGTAGGCCTCATGACGGAGTGTTCACTGAAGCAACTTTTAATCAAATTTTTTTGTATAAGGTTGACATTCAATCATTTGTACAACTACATGGGCCTTTATGTCCCATTTCCTATCACCCAAATAGGCCATGTCCTATCACTAAATGCCCAAGGGCTATCTCCCTCAACCAACTTCATACCACATTCTACTCCAGGCATTACAAACTTATATTTTATCTCTAAAACAATAATGAATTTTGATAAAGGAACTCACAGATAAGAAAGACACTAAAAATTAAAAGGACGTTATACCTTATGCTTATTAGTTACTTTAATTGCTTGTTGTGCACCAAAGTTCACTTCCAAGAGATATTTTTTGGTGTTCTAATAAACTATTTGATCCAGTGAATGGATTTGACCATATGAATTGGGAAATATGAATTGACAGTGATTAGAAATATGCAAAGCAATTTTCAAGTGTGCAACACTAAAATAGAGGGTTGCAAAATTCTTCTACAAAGAGGTGATAATGACAAGTGTTAAGCATGAATGTCTTTGAATGGTGATTTAATGATGTTGTTATAACAAAGATCACCAAATATGTTTAAAGAGAGTCATGAGTTAGAAGAACAATGAAAAGACAGAGTAGATCATTCATTTATCTCATAGTTATTTTGTCATAAAACTCAAAGTCACAATATTTAGGACAGTCACAATGGATTTCAATGAAACAAAAGGAAAATTTTCATAGATTCACTATTCTATATATGATTGTAATACTTTGCTTGGAGATCACGAGAGTAATTTTATAAAGGAATGTTTTGGAAAACATTTATGACATTTGCATACATCTTTAGAATACAATATAAATATGATATCTAGTTGAGAATAAAAATATTGAGGGATATCCTCTAACTTGATCTAAATCCATGGAATTATGGCCATTCCATGCAGAAACTATAGGCTTAACAGAGGCAACCAACTGCGAAAATTTCTCAGTGAGACTGTGTAAGCAATTCATTATATGTTGGTACTCTTCATTTGAGTTGACATGATTTGGAGAGGCTCTTATTAGGCATTCAACAAATGGCTATGAAATCTTTGTTGACAAACTAGATTTCCACTTCATACTACTCTTAGATTTAGTACGATCTAGTGCTACCATATAATTGACAATATCTTCTACACCTACTTCCCTATTATTGTTTTCCACCTAAAATACAATGTCAATTTCAACATATAGTCAGTTTAATAAAAAATTGAAATGAATAACACAATGTAAATTTAACCAAAAATCCATACACTTACTCCAAATTTGTCCATTTTGGCTTGCAACCCGCCTCGTCCAAATGTATATTCAGCCCTCACATTATCTCTCTTTCCTCTATTACTCTTTGTCTAATATTCTTCGGAACACATAATTTATTTCAATGCCTCCCACTGTTTGGGAGATAGAGTGGAGTCTAACCTCTCTTTTCCCTCCATGATTTTTTTTATGCAATTGTATCTAAAATTGTTCATTGGAAGTCTCATCTTTTACTTGTAATATTTTCTAGATATTTTTCCACCAATAGTGTCAAAGGAATTTTCCATTTTTTGTATAACATATTCCACATTTCGTGGATCTTTCTCTACAAAATTTGATTTGCAAATATCCAAATGGTCCCTACATCTTACACCCAACTCAGAGGCCCACCTTGCAGCAGTTTGTCCAATGGGTTCACCATCTCTTGATACCTCAACCAAGAATGGATTCTTCCCTTCTAATATTCTTTCTTTTGCATTCCTCTCTATAGATTTATATAAATCTTGAATCAATCTTTGTCTTTTAATAAAAGCAGGCACATCTTCTATTGAACCACTACTAATATTTATGGATGATCCAATAATTCCATCAAAATTTGGAGATGCAACAAGTGCACTCTGAGGCAGATCAGATGCAAGCGAACTCTCTTCATGAATTTCATTAATTGGAACTTCATGCTCCTTGGCCACATTAGGTGTGGCATGAGTAGGTAGATCATCACAACTATTTTTTTCACCAACTACATTTGTTGAATCACAAAAGTATTGTCTTTTACAAGTTGGAAACACTGTATCTTTACTTTCTTTTTGTTTTTTCTTTGCATTTTCTCTGTACTCTTTTTCTTGCCTATAAAACAAAAAAATATATCATAGCATGTCTTATATACATAAAGCTCTTGCCTATAAAATTTCATTAAACAATATTAAACACATAATATACTACTTAGTGGATTTACAACTTGCCTATTTGTCAAACCAAGACGCGATAAATATTTATTATTCTTGGCCATACGTTTTTCATGAAAGAACTCATAATTTGTCACTAGAATTTCAGCATTATGATCACTATCATCTAATTTGTGCCTTAAATTATTTTTCCTCATTTCCTGATTTCCAAAAATAAATAATGTATAAATTAGCAACTTGATACAGAGATAAAATGAGGTCTATGTTTTAATGAGTAGTCATTAAAACATGTAGGAATTCTAAAGTACTGCAAACAACAATAGTCATTAGATGTTGTGGGTATTTTAGTCAATGGATATTAAATCATGGTGTCTGTAGAAATTCCAATTGCATAAAAAACTTAGCAATGTATTTGAATCAATCCATCAAATATTTAGCAATAATGTTTTCATTCATAGTTCAATAAAAAAATATGTATTACCAAATTTTAATTGGACATGAACTTGTATCATGGCAACCATTTTGTACAACTAAACCAATGCTTTTCTTAGTTGATAGCACCATCACTAAGAAATGTCTATGGTATTTGGTGATTCTTAGTTCTATTGTTCTATTATGTAATAATTTTTTCGTAACATCCACATGCATTCATGAAGGGGTAGATTTCATGAAAAATAACGGATATGTTGGAGTAGATAGTGAGTTACAAGCAAGGAACACCATGATTTGATGAATAATAAAAGGTTTTTAAAAGAGGTAAGGTTACATGAAACCTATGAACCATAGAAGAATGAATGCGTTCCTTAAGTATTTACTTCATAAGAATGATTCTTCCATTAGCTACATCTTTTCACTATTATCATATGTGGCATTCACTGTTTGATAAATAAGAGATTCATTTTCATAAATGGGATGTTCATTTTTTATGAAATCTCCACTCTCTATTTGAAGAAGCATGACTCTTCTATAGAACCTCTTAACAATGATTTTTGTACTATGTTCTCATCTCATATCTAATAGTGATGTTTATTAAGAAAACATTCTAGATTAGTGAACAACTATTCATATATTATAGACCCTACTTTAAACATGGGATTGTGAGGCCTTGTGTGCTCTATGTTTCAAACAGTCATGTAAACTAGGAATATAATCAATTCTAGCCATCTCTAAAAAATAAAAGAGATTTTATTTTAATGCATATTACATCAAACAAAGATTAGCTAACCAATGCCAATATTGTCAATCAAGGGAGGTAAGAAAAGACAATTAATTTTAGCTATTACATCAAACATATACAATGAAAGACAAACCAAAAGAAAAACTCAGCAATACAAAGAGGCGAGATATCTTAACCTATAGGACCAATTCACTATTTC
>VDFB02193867.1:610219885-610419245 GCA_007258455.2 Sequoia sempervirens
AAATAAAGGTTAGTTTATTTAATTTAAAGGAGATGAAATATGATTTAATCAAATAAGGTGATTTATTTAATTAAAAGAGGAACATTAGGCATAATTAAACAAAATGATTTATTTAATTAATAGGAGATAATGATTTAATCAGATAAAATTGGTTTATTTAATTAAAAGATGAAATAGGATGAATTTAATCAAATAAAGATTATTCGATTAAAAGGGTTAGCAAAGAAGATGATTTAGGAAAAACTGATGTTAGTAAACCAAGATCAAGTGCACGAGATCAATCAGTATATTTTACGTGTCTACTTTTTGCCCCTCTTTAAACAAATGTACCTATTATGTTGGTTCAAAGAATAACCTTGTCAAGATCAAAATTAGAAAAATTTCTAATTTTTTTGGGTGCCCCACTGCTGCCCCAGTGAAAGAATTATGCTGGTATACTGCCCCCTCGAGAGATCAGATAAAAATTTGGATTTTTGGGTGACCTTGCGAAAAAAAAGAGAGGACAAGTTGCCCAACAGGTCCAGAAAGACTCTAGGATTCCAAAAATGTGCTAGAACATGGAAAAAAGATGCAAAACAAGCTTTGGTTGGACAAAGATGAGGTTGGGGGCACAAAACCCTAGTTTGATGGCTAAACAGGGTCAAAAAACCATAATTTTCATAGTTAAATAGCCCTCAAGGGGTCACTTTCAATTCATCTGCACACTCAAGCCTTTAGAATTTCTTGTTTTTGAGCTTTGACCTTCATGCAAGATGGCACAAAGAGTGCTTTCCCAACACATTTCGGAGCAAGTGCAAGTCTACCAGTGACTTCCAAGTGCGGGACCACTGGTATGTGACCCTAACCCAAATTGTTTCAATTTTTGTGTGCATTTATTAGGGTTTGAAATTCAAACTTGTCCAAGGGCATTGTTTAGCACCACTAAAAGGGTAGAATCGACGACGGTAGGCCTCAAACCGCACCGCTATTGCAACTTGTGATGTCACATCGCAGTTTAGGATTTGGGGGGGGAAACACTAAAGGTCGACACATATGCAAATAGCACCGTCACAATCCAGTTAGGTCATTAGGGTTTTTAGGTTAAATAGGCCCACAGTCAAACAGTGTCACCACAGTGTATTTTTCAATTTGAGGGTTCCACCGGTGCAGTTTGGCATTTCTAAACAGCGACACCTTTGTGAATAGTGACGCCTTTAATGTTTTGGTTGTGAAAACTTCAAACAAGATCTAATTTTTTACAAAACTTGACAATGTGGCTTTATTGGTGCAGGAGGACATAGAGCCTATGCATTCACATGAGCACCGGTCCTCGGTGCTTAGCAAATTGACCGAATTACATGAGTTGCTTTAGGAGTACCTTGGAGTAATTAGTCTATGGTACATCGTGTATGCACCTCTTGTCAGGACACACTTAGCTATGATAACCGCACTAGCCGAGCAATGGTATAGTGAGACGTCATCATTTCATCTTCCCACCAACGAGGTGACTATCACACTAGAGGAAGTCTGGTAGATTTTATGATTTCCCATCCATAGAAAGAGGGTGATATATGAAATGGTCACTGGCACAGATGCGTGCTATGAGATCATGGGGATGGATGAGATTGTTTTCGTTGAGGGTCAGATTGAGATTGAGTACTACAGAGGTCGGGTGTCAACATTTTGACTAATTGTGGCAACCATTATTTTAGGACTTGTAGCTCCAGATCAGTAGGGTAGGTATTTCAGTTAGGGATGGGGTCTAGCTTTAGAGCGGATGCTCTTTAGGAGGTGTTGCTTTGTTTGGGGGCTAGTGATGCTAGCCTCACTTTACCATGATTTGCACGAGTTCCCATATTGCGACAATAGAGCCCTTGGGACTAGGGTCACACTTCTTCATATCTAGGCCTAGGAGCACATTGTCGTGCTTCAATCAAGAGTCACAGTGGTTGATGTGGAGCCTGACGACCCAACAGTTTGGCGGTACAGAGGTGGACTTACAGTCACTCACATAGGTCAACCTAACATTCCTCACTAGCGAAGGGTTATTGATGAGATGACCACATTTACCTGGAGGATTTTTCTAGGGATGCTTGCATGGTATGATGATGTTTAGCAGCTTTTTTATGTGAGGTAGGACTAGCTCATGCAGTGATGTGAGCACACTATGATTTAGCGCTACTTGCCTGATTGAGTATCCAAATAGTTCAGAGACGTCCAAGATAGGCCAGAAGACCAATATGTGGTCATTTTTTCCCAGACCACTAGAGAGATGTGGTCGATTCATTTAGATAGCTAGTAGCCAAACCTTGGGCTTATGATCAGGGTTAGGTAGACCTTGGTACCACATAGGCTTATGATGATTGGTTTAGGCCTCTAGCCTGATTGATAGTTCCAGGGATAGTTTTTCTCTGGCGAAGACCCCAAGACTGGACAGCAGGGTGGGGGCGGGGATGAGGACGAGGAGACAAAGATGGAGATGGAGGAGGAGGAGGTGGACCACCTCCACACCAGCCAAATTAGGGGGATGGGCATTAGTAGAGAGATGCACCCAGGCACTAGCAACCACCTATGAGGGACCAGCAGCCCCCACAGAGAGATCAGCCACTACCACCACCACCTCTGCCACCTTAGACCGATCAGAGGGATGCATTGATTCAGTAGCTCTAGGCCCAAGTGCAAACATTGATGGCAGAGAGGGACTAGGCCCGACAATAGGTCCAGGCCCTCACAGTAGAGCGAGATCATGAGAGGTAGCAGTGTCAAGCTCTAGAGCTCCAGCTAGCACAGGAGGTGGGTAGATGCCAATTGTTGGAGAGCATGCCAGTGACATCATAGGGCAGGATAGTCCTAGCATGGATGTATCGAGACGAAATGAGAGAGGTTGAGTATTATCAGTTTCACTATCGATAGGTGGTGCCTCCAGCGACATGGGTGGCAAAGTACTCCTAGTAGAGTGGGATGAGGCAGGATTAGCCTAAGAGACAAACATGCGAGGGGAGCAACCATCTAGGCTAGCTCACACATTTTTTATCAGCAAAACTATTCTTTTTAAGATCCATGGGCTCTATTTTTTTATAGCCCCATGGGAATTTGTATGCATTGATTGATACACATGATATTTGATCCTGATTTTGTACCATGACAGTTACATTATTGATATATATGATATGATCGATTTGATTTATGAGATTTGTCCTATTTTATTTATGCATTATGGATGCATGTATTTAATTTTCTATATGTGATGTGATGACATGATGTGACTCTATATTATGTAATGTGATGTATGTATGATTCTATATTATGTGATGCGATGTATGATTATGTAGATGCTTATGAATGGATGGATGCATTTCTTTTTCAGTATCATTTCTATGCACTGTTTATGATGATGATGTATGGATGATATAGATGAAAATGTTATGATACTAACAGATCTATATTATGCACCTAATGGATGATGTATTTTATGATTATGAGATGTATGGAATGTTATCATATGCTCGTTTCTTTTTTAGTATCCTTCTCATGTATGATATGATAATGTATGTACAGATGCATATATGGATGATATGATGAGGTGATGTATATGTATGCACGATGCAAGAATGTGATGTTTTTAATGATGCTTATGTGATGATATGATGATGCATATATGGATGACATAATGGTGTTTTTTGTGATGATGATGATGCATATAATGATGCTTTTATGAATATGCAATGGATGCAAATGTATGGTTTATGAGATGCTTAGAGTAACGAATCTATATTATGATGATGAAATCCAATGCATGTGAGATGATCAGTGTTTCCTATATGATATTGTAGACACATAAAAATGACCGAGGCCTGCAAGCTCTCATTTTAAGATTAGACATTTTAGACACTTACACACTTACACACTTAGGCATTCGACAGAAGTTGCAGCATTTATTGTCATATTTCATCAAGTTTTGGCATATTTAGGCAATAGGAATTTTAATCACTTTGTCATAGGCATTTAGATGAAAATCCTTCAAAGCTTGTGTAGGACTTCGTCAAAGATTGCTCGCATTTTGATCTGAGGGTAACACGTCAATCAGCAAGTCAGAAGGTGTTACAAAGGTGAATCATGGAGGTCTCGGCGGTTAGCTGGTATAATCATTTTATTTATGTTTTATTCCATTGTACTTTGTAATTTCTTTAGGTTTCTTAGCCTTTTTTGATTTGCTAACATTCTAACCTTAATCCAATCCAAAATTGAACCCTTAGTTACATTGGTGAACCCGACTCTGTACTTTTTTATTATTATTATTCTTGTATGTTTTCTTTTTGTTTTCTGTCATTTTTTGTAGGTACAGGTACAAAGTGATGCATTTTTCTTTCATCATGATACAGCTGCTGTGTTGCAACACATTCAAAGTCTCAAACACCACAATCACTCTATCGTGCTACAATCGCAATCTGGAAAGCCGCATATGAAGCCCCAAGCCGCATGTGAAGCACAGAGTAATGCATTCACCATGTCATGACGCGTTTTCCTGGTAATGTTTTATGTTTATTTGCATTCAGGTCTTTGATGCTTTTTCTGTTCTTTTTCTTCTAGTCTTCTTCTGCATTCTGCCTAGCATAGGTTTTTGTGGTACTAATTCTAATTTGCAGTGTGTGGCAGTTACTTGTTGTGGGTCCAAGACTGGTGTTTAAAACTTCTAACTTGTGGTCTTGCAGATTTGAATGTTGAAGAATAAAAACTAAAACATTATGCTTATCTTTTTCTGAGATTAGTACACATTTACTTTCAGTGTAGTTAAAAAGAACATGTCTTCTAATTTGCATGATTGTGTTTGCAAAATGGTAGGTGAGTATGGTCTCACCTTGTGAAAACTCGGTGATCAAAAAACTAGACCTATTTTTATGTGTTATTACCATCACGACTTAGTAATCGAAGTATCCTCTCCCCTTGTGCTTTCGGGCGATCCTAGGTGTAAGACAAACGGTTACTAACTCTAGAACATGGGCTTGTTCTGGTGGGAAAAAGTACTCACCCTAGGACAACTCAGACTGGTAACACCCTGAAACTGAGGGACTTCCAACTGGTATACAAAAGTGGATTCTTGGGGAAAGCCCAAGAATCACGCGTGTGGTTCTAATGAGATGGATCCGAAAGGGGACTCTCACCGCATGGATCATGCCCTATGAATGGAATGCCCGTATTAAACACCTTTTGTTCTAGTATCCAACCGTTCTTTGGTCGTTGCTTGGTATAGTGCAGGGTACAGTATCATGCCCAAAGACACTACTAATCCCCTTGAGTAGAGATAAATGTTCTTGGGAAGTCACTACCCAAGAATTTGAATTTGGTGTGCTCGAATGATGTTAATGAGTCGTGGAGGGGAGCCAATGCCACCAAAATTATAAGCTATCCTCTCTTGAGAAGGAAAGGTGTTTAGCACCAATCCGGGGTATATCGGTGGGCTATACCAAGCATACAAACCCTTGGCCTATTGGCCTTTTAGGACTATACTTGTCTTATGTGTGCTTGCTTACACCCAAAAAATTGTGTTTTTCAAGTGCTAGCTGGATTTCTCAAACATTTTTCACCACATTTACAATTCTGGACAAAAAATTCCCCTTTAGACACATCAAATTTTCTCACAATACATCAAGACAACAAACTATGTCGCATATGTTAAACCGTATTCGTGTTTCTGAGATGCAATCGCACTGTTAAACCACATTTGATCTCTGAAACACTGCATATGTATGCGTCACAACGCATTTGAACCTTCCAGAGCCGCATCTAAAAAATTGAGTCACATTTTTCAGTCCCTGAGCCACATATGCTAAAACCAAACTGCATTCCCAAAACTATGACGCATTTGAAGCTTCAAATGACGCATTTGCATGTCACAAGTAAAACCCTCATACAAAGTCAAAACTGAGTCTACACTTTGTCACTCTTTTGTCAAACACTATTTTCATAGGAATTCTATCAAAAACCAACTTTGAATTTGCTCAAAACTTTCGACCATTAGGTTGCATTCTTCATCATAGGTTTCATCTGTCATCTTTTTTTTTTTAGTTGCATACATTAGGCATTAGCTTGTCCCTAGGTTTTAATACTTGCATACTTTGGATTAGGAAAATCTCAGCACACTCTACAATGTCATTGTTTTCAAAACTCGGTTACCTTGGACTTAATCATCATTCCTTTCTTCAGTCATTACCCCTTTTGTGAGATCTTCCAACTCAAAAGTCTAGTTAGGAAAACTCACTAGTCATTTTGGCCTTGTCATCTTGTCATCTTCAAAAAGTCCTTTATTAACCAAAATCAAAAACAAAGATTGAGCTTAGAGGTGTTTAGGTATCCTTTCACCAAATTGCATTCTAGGTCATACCTTGCATATTTTATTCCTAAAAATCCTAAAATATTATTCATCCTAGTTGTCATTTAGCATATTAAGTCCTTAGTCCTCATTCGACATTTTGGCTTTAGCAACCTCATCATCTTACGACAACATCATCATCAACTAGTCATCCTTGCATTTAGTTATCATTTTCATTTGAGCAATCTCATTTTATGGTGGAAACTAGACTCCAAAAATAGAAAAGACAAATGGAAAATTTTGGACAAAACCCCACTTCCACTATCAACAATCCCATGTATGACCCAAATTGGACATTTGATGACCCATTTGGCAACGCGAACAATCAAACTTTCACATCCTCATCAAATAATCCCTTCGAACCTTTCTTACGCAAGGATGAATATAGAAAAATACTGGAGGAAAATCTAGAGGTAGCGGCAAAAGATCCAAAGGCCTCTCAATTTGTGGAACAAATGGTCCTATACGATAGACACATATACTTAGCCATACTCTTAATTCAAGGAGCTAAGTTACCACACAGATTTGACATCAACACGTTGAGACCAACATCTTCTAACCCTAATGACAACAACGCGCATAACATGTCACATAGTGGTCAGCCTCAAAACACTGAGCAATACTTTCTTTGATGCTACAACGACCGTCCATGCTACCTCCAACATCCCAAACACCTCTAATACAATAAACACTACATCCATTGGAGGATCACAATCTGCCTAAATTCCCACACTATTCACACCACTGTCACAATTGGCTGGAACCACCTTTGGCTCCTCGGCAATGTGGGCAAGTTATTCAAACCCTCTTTTTACCACGACAGTAAATGCCATAGGGGCATCATCAAGTCATAATATTCCCCTCTTGATAGCTACATCTATTACCATGAGCACACCTTTGACATATCCGCTCATTGGTATTTCACAAAATCCTTTGGGAGGAGGAAAAAGATGTATCTTTATCCAAGGACAACAAAAAAATGTTAACACGACAACACAATCACATGTCATCGTCTCCCAAGGACAAAATACAAACATTCCCCTTGTACAAACCCAACAATTTGGACAAGGAGGCCAAATAACACAACCCATGGCATCATTAGTACATCGCAATGTTCATGGTCACCATATTCCCCAAATAATGACACAAATGGCTAGGGGACATTTCCCAACCTACTCATCTCAAGTTCATACTCACTAACATACACCCAATCCAATTTTTCAACATCAACAACACACAATTCTGACCACATCACACATATCACAACATTTCATTCCTCCACAATACACCAATATCCACGCACAACAAATGGGGACCTATGGTGTACCAATCAGTCCAACATATGGGACCATAAATGACCCTGTTATCGATGCCTTACAAACAAAACTGATGGGTCTAGAGAAGAAAATACAAAACATACAGATATCTGGCAACAAATCAGAAATGTCATATGATATAAACGTATATCCCTTTGACATGAGCTTATACATGCCACCATTTCCTATGGGATATGTGTCACCCAATTTTACAAAATACAGAGGCAAGACAAATCCCATCGAACATGTACGCGAATTTACAACCAACTGTATGGACGTCACTTATGAACAAACGTACTTGATGAGACTTTTTTCTAAAATTCTGGCAGGTCCTGCCCTTGAATGGTTCTCCACCCAAAAGGATATCCACGCATGGGATGAGCTTAAACAAAAATTCATAAATAATTACACGTACAACATCGACATGGACACTTCTATTACTAGTTTATGCAATCTCACACAAGAGGATGCTAGAGAAACATTCATCCCATTCTTTCAAAAATGGAGAAGTCTAGCTAGTTGGTGCCACATTGACATACCCGAAAAGGAAAAGGTGGACATGTTCATTCAAACACTTCTAGGACCCCTAAAATATGCATCGCAAGTGCATTGTTGCACAACCTTCATGGACCTAGTCGAAATAGGTGTCCCCTTATCGCAAAGGGAGAACTAAGATATGTTCCTAAAAACACAAATGCCAATCCTCCCACCAACAAAAATAAATACTGGGTAAAAAATAAACATGTTACAAATGACGGTGTTGTTGACGCCAAGGCTGTGAACAATATGGGTCGTGTACTAGCCCTGAAAGGGGTTCAACTACAAAACAAACCAACAACGATATTGACACCCCCTACCAATGTCCCTTCAAACAACCAGAGTAGCCAAAATAATTAAGGACAGTACCGTCAGATGAGACAATTCCCTAGGGGTCGTACATACACTCCTTTGGGTGAACCCATTGAAGAAGTCCTCAAGAAATGCCTTGAGAATGGTGTCATCACACTTCAAGAACCAAAACCCTATGATTCAAGATAATTCAAACCAGCATGGTGGGATGATAATGCATTTTGCGATTATCATCGGGCAAAAGGACATAAAACTTCTACCTGTCGACAACTGAAAAAATTGGTGCAAGATCTTATCGAAAGTTGTATCATCGAGGTAGGTGGACCACAATTTTCCTCTAATTCAAATCATACCATTCATAAGAACCTGCTGCAGGACCATGGTTCCAATAATGCTTCCATGTCAAGTCCAAAGATAAACAATAACCAAGCAAATTTTGCTCACACTAAATATGACTATTCTAGTGGACCTATTATAAATAATGTCTGAACTGATGACGAATACATCAATACCATTACGGTCAAGAGATTACCTCAATGCAATGCCACTACTCAAAGTGGCAAGGTCACCATAGCTGGCCCACCTCCCTCTAGGCAACCCAAAATCACCATACCTGGCCCATCTATTAAACGGTCACAACCCACCTCAACCACAAAGCAATGGCAACCAAAGAGTCAGTTCAACCTTATTGACCAGCTTGGAAAAACTCCCGCGCAAATTTCTATACTCGAGCTGCTTCGCATCTCTCCCACGCATAAGGCCATACTAGATAAAACCCTACAAGAGTCATTTGTCCCTAATGATATTGATATCAGCCAGTTTGAGACCATGGTGGGATACCTCACTACGCCTCACCATGTCACCTTCTCTGATCAAGACTACTTGTCACCTAAAACCAACCATAACGATGCATTGCACATCAAAACTTGTCCATAAGCACAAAGTTAGACAGGTTTTAGTAGATGGTGGAGCAAGATTGAACATATGCTCCCTCAAACTAGTTAAGGCTCTAGGATTCTATGATGCATGTGTGGACTCTACAAAGAGTATAGTGATCAAAGCATATGATGATGAAGAATGCTCTTCATGTGGCATCATTTCTCTTCTTATCAGAGTGGGACCAATCATTGTGGACACAACCTACCAGGTCCTAGATTTAGAATTACCATACAACATCTTGCCCGACCGTCCTTGGATTCATGCCTTAAAATTCATCCCATCCACATATCATCAATGCTTAAAGTTCCCATTTGATGGCATAGAAATAACCATATATGGAGACCCCAACCCTTTCCAATATTGTACCAATCTAAGGGGTATTTCTAAAAACTAGGTGCCTATCAATCGAGAGGTTTCTGGCCCCTCGTCTTCTAAATACATTGACCCATCCATGCTCACATCATCTTCCACATCCATTATGTCCACGTCTTCCATCACACCACCATCTTCCGCAAACTCAAAGGATAAAACTACTGTCAAGATCTAGGACCTCAGCTTTGGAGAGTTCAAACTACATACAACATATAGCATAACAACAATACCCAAGTCTCCAAAGGTCTATGGTAGGCCATGTTTCAGAATGGAACCCAAAGTAATTTTTAAAGTTCCACCAAAAATAGTGTTCATCAAATGGGGAGACATGAGTAATGAGGACCTTTCTGACATCACAGGATGTCTCTATAAAGATATGGCCGAACTACCCTCATTACCAGTTGAGAAATATGGTAAAGGATATGACATAATGAAGGCTAAAGGCTACGATGGCACTAGTGGCCTAGGAAAAAATAAAACTGGGCGAAGAGAGCCCATAGAACCTTTCAACATACCAAAGTATCTTGAATTAGGGTTTGGATCACTCCACAATGATGATTGATGTACCAATGGACTTTCGAGTGAGTGAGGGCATGCTTGGGAAAGTGTCGAGACTGCTAAGGAAACCCTCACCGAAACTGACTCCCAAGAGTGGGAATTTGGCTCAAAACGATCCTTAAGTGACTATTGCCTCGATGATTTGTTTGTCGAAACGGGGGTACCGACCTCTGAACAAAGATTTCGGAAAACATTTAAAATTGATCAGGAACCCAATAGCCAAAGTCTGATTACCACTCCCCATGACCTACAAACCCCACCATCTGATTCCCATCAATCCAACCCATCTGAATTACCAAATGACATTGACAATCATGACTCTGAATCCTTCACCCCTTATTTTGACAACGAATATGAGACAAGCAAAGGGGAATATTGGATAGAGTTCGATGTGGAGTTGGATGATCATAATCTCATCTACAATATCTTTGAATCTGTTTGTATTCTTTTTGCATCCTCCCCTCAATTTTCCAACACTGATGATGGCATTTCCCTAGTTTATCCTCAACTAGTCAATTAGAACCAACAAGTCCCGCCAGTCCTGGACACCTTCCAAAATGATGAGGCAATTGCAGAGTTTATGGGATTACGTGAGAGCATACCCAGTGGTGATCACAAGTTAGGATTCACCATTGATCTAGATTGTGTGGCCTACTTCGGTGAGACTGCTCCGTCCTCCAGTCGCAAAATAAAATTAAAAATTAAAATAAAAAATGAAACGTCTTTAGGTGAAAATCGAAAGGCACCTTTTGACAAAAAAAAGGTAAAAACAAAGGACGTATCTGTAGGTGAAAACCTCTCTGAGGTGCCCAAAGATGGAGGACTGGACTTTCTTCCCGTGACACAAGAGAAATCAGCTATGCTTATTGAAGACACCATAGAGGACAACATATCAACAGCAGAAGATCCCAAAATAGTCCTCTTTGCTGCATCATTGACTGAAGAAAAGAGACCGAAATTTCACAAATTCTTTGCAGAACGTAAATTCAACTTTGCATGATCCTATGCTGACATGCCAGGATTAGAACCAGAACTGGTTCTACACCATCTGTCATTATTACCTAATGCCAAACCAGTTAAGCAGAAGCTACGCAAAATGCATCCTCAAGTTGCTCTATTGGTCAAGGCTGAGTTGAAGAAACTTCTGGACGCTAGATTCATACGGTCTATTGATTATGCTGAATGGATATCTAACCTGGTGCCAGTAACAAATCCAAATGGGATGATCCACGTCTGTACAGGTTTTTAGAGACCTAAATAAGGCATGCCCAAAGGATGACTTCCCTTTACCGAATATTGATCTCATAGTTGACCTCACGATAGGATATGAGATGTTGTCCCTCATGGATGGTTTCTCTGGCTATGATCAGATTCACATTGCCCTAGAGGACCAGCACAAAATGACATTTACTTTCCTGTGGGGTACATACTGTTGGAATGTCATGCCATTCGGTCTCAAAAATGCAAGCGCCACATATCAAAGAGCAATGACCACAATATTTCACGACATGATGCATAAAATAATGGAAGATTACGTGGATGACCTTTTGGCTAAATCACTGACAAGGAAAGATCATCTAAAGGTCTTAGACACAATTTTCAAGAGGCTAGAAGAATATAAGGTCAAACTGAACCCTAAGAAATGTGTCTTTGGTGTCACATCAGGAAAATTGTTGGGATACATGGTGTCTCAACGAGGCATTGAGGTCAATCTAGTGAAAATTAAAGCCATTATAGACATGCCTCTGCCAAGAGGAATCAGTGAGCTCATAACCCTACAAAGTAGGGTATAATCCATTCGGCGCTTCATAGCCCAATTGGCTGATAAATGTCAACCATTCTAATATCTCTTGCGCAAGGGTATCCCCTTTGTGTGGACAGATAAATGCCAAGAAACGTTTCAGAAAATCAAAGACTACCTAATGTCACCACCAATCCTTATGCCTCCCATTCAAGGAAATTCATTGATATTATACATATCTGCCACTACTTCAGAACTGGGGGCATTACTAGCACAGAATGACCAAGAAGGAATAGAAAGAGCTATATATTACATCAGTCGGACATTAATCAGGTATGAATTGAACTACACGCCAATTGAACGGGCTTGTCTAGCCATGGTCTTTGCAGCATAGAAGTTAAGACATTATATGTTAAGCCATCAAACACAACTAGTAGCAAAGATCGACCCCCTCAAATATATGTTAAGTCGGGCAACATTAACAGGACGTTTGGAAAAATGGGTCATGATTCTGAGCAAATATGACATTCAATATGTAGAAAGAAAGGCAATAAAAGGACAAGTCATAGCAGATCAGCTGGCGAATGCATCTCTACAAAGTGATCACCCGTTAGTGGCAGATTTTCCAGATGAGTCAATATTCCATACAGAACCTAAGTCACCTTGGAAACTCTACTTTGACGGATCACACACAAATCATGGCTCGGGGGCAGGAATACTATTCATCACCCCTCGAGGAGATTCCATTCCTAAGTCTTTCCGCATAGCTTTCCCATGCACAAACAATGTGGCAGAATATGAGGCACTGGTTACAGGACTTAGGATGGCAATAAAATGGAAAATCAGAGTACTACATGTCTATGGGGATTCCCAACTTGCCATCAACCAGGTTAATGATGACTATGACACAAAAGATGAGAAGTTGATGCCGTACAAATGGATGGTTGACAGCTTCCAGACATACTTTCACATGGTGACTTTTGAACAAGTTCTAAGAGCACAGAACAAGGCAGCAGATGCAATGGCCACAATAGGCTCTCTTCTTGACATCCCAAGCAATATGCCTTAGCTGGAATTCCTAATAGAACAATTGTTGGTCCCCGCTTATGACATTCCAGAGTCAGAAATGGTCTGCGAACTCGTTGGTCCCAATTCTCCCTAGTACTAGGATATTTATGACTACCTTAAGTCTCAAACCATTCCACCTAACATGTCCAATAACTAGAGGAAGTCCTTCATCTGAAAAGCCACAAGATACACCATCGTCAGTGACACCCTTTACCGCTATAGCTTTGACGACACCCTCCTTAGATGTCTCGACACCAACGAAGCACATATAACCTTACGTGAAGTACATGACGGTATATGTGGGTCTCATTCGAGTGGTCCTACTCTAGCCAAGAAAGTAAGGAGACTTAGGTACTATTGGCCAACCATTGAAAAGGATGCAATAGAATATGTCAGGACTTGTCGCAAATGCTAGATGCACAGTGATTTGATTCACGCTTCAGCACAAGAACTTCGGTTGATCACTTCTCCTTGGCCCTTTGCTCAATGCGGACTTGACCTCGTGGACAAGATTCATCCTACCTCATCAAAGGGCCATAAATTCATTATCACTGCCACTGAGTATTTTACGAAGTGGATCAAAGCTATCCCTCTGACATACATAACCGGCAAACAAATATCTAAATTCATTCTCAACTACATCATTTTCTGGTACGACCTTCCACAATCCATCATCATAGAAAACAGACGTCTATTTAAAAACCAAGACGTTCATGAGTTATGTGAGCGATTTCACATCCAACACCATTTTTCATCTCCTTATTACCCACAAGGAAATGGTCAAGCTGAGGCGTCAAATAAAACCATCATTAAAATCCTAAAAAAGACTGTCAATGACGCTAGTCGTGACTAGCATATTTAACTCAATCCAGCTCTGTGGGCTTATCGCACTAGCATTCGTACGCCTATAGGAGCCACTCCTTTTTCCCTAGTCATTATATTTGAGGCCATCTTTCCCATTGAGGTCAAAATTCATTCTTTACGAGTCTCCCTGAAGGGTCTAACCGATGATGAAGAGTATAGACAATTGCGCCTGCAGGAGCTAGAGATGCTAGAAGAAAGAAGGAAAAATTCCCTCAACCATCTACAAGTGTATTAGAACCATATTTTTCATAGTTACAACAAGAAAGTTATGGTCAGGAAGTTTGACATTAGTGACTTAGTCCTCATGCAGAACCCTAAGAACCAGGCTGACAAATAAAAACTGAGAAAGTTTGAACCAAACTAGTTGGGTCCTTACATCATCATATCTTCTTTTGGTTCTGGAGTGTATCATCTGGCTACTCCAGATGGAGAACAACTGACTGAGCCTATCAATAGTATACATCTCTAAAAGTTCTACACATAGCATCAGGAGAATCGAGCTGAAAATTGTAAAATACAAAAAAAAAAATGAAACATAATAAAAAATCATTGCCTTCATGAAAATCTGGCAAATAGGCATCTTGGCAACACCAAAAAATAAAAATTAAAAAAATTGGCAAAATAGTAAAGAAAAATGATTCATCCAATAGTGAAAACTTGGCAAACAGGCGCTTTGGATAAGTACCATGGTGAAAACCTGGAAAACAGGTGCCATGTGTAATCAATCATTGCTTTGCCATCTACTGTTACTTCATCTGTCTTGGCCTAGGATGAAATATATTTTCCCTCACCAACACACCATACCCTTTCTTTCATGGTTGATAACAGGTTGACGTCAAGTCCTTTATCCTGTCCATTCGACACCGCAAGTATATTCCTTTCACGACCTTTAAAATTGGCTAAGTCTTGGACCTGACTGGAGGCAAAAAATTTATCATGTAACTGTAGCGGATGTCATGCATGGTTCGGAAATTGCCAGAAAATGTCCTGAAAAAGGACAAAAACATCCACAAAAGCCCTGAAAAAAGACAAAAACATCATAAAATGTCCTGAAAAAAGACAAACATCATAAAATGTCCTGAAAAAAGACCAAAATATCAGAAAATGTCCTAAAAAAAGACAAAAATATTGAAAAATGTCCTGAAAAAAGACAAAAACATTAGAAAATCTCCTGAAAAAAGACAAAAACATTAGAAAAATGTCCTGAAGACAGACCTAAAAATTGAGAAATGTCCTGAAGAAAGACATAAAAATTGAAAAACGTCCTGAAGAAATTACAACAAATGTCAAACTGTCTCAAAATCACAAAAATAGAGTCATTCCTGGTCAATTCTGTCAAATCAACTATTCTTCATCATTTGTCTGAACTACGTTGTCTCTGTGCATTTGCTACATAGGCAAGACTCATTTTTGAGTCCCCGAGACATTAGGTCAGCCCTTTTAGGTTTGTCAAAATAAAATCATAATTCAATCTTTGGTCATCAAGAAAAAGTCATTGGTCGTGTCGAACTACGAGGTCTCTGAGTGTATGACGTAGGCAAGGCCATCTATCAATGAGCCCCCGAGGCCGCACTAGGTCAGTCCATTAGGGTTCATGGCATGACATTGGCACACACGTCAAAAGTCTACAGGTCAAAAAAAATCATTCAAACAAAGTATGACAATCACTTGTTCAAACATGACAACCATATTACCATGACAATATTGACATATAGCCACACACAAGTCAAACTCGGTCAAAACAAGTCAAAGGATCATAACCTGTCAAAACTTTCAACTCTTGGTTCACTTTCAGATGTTTCCTTATGAAAGATAACCTCTTTCATTCATGCCTTAGGATGTGTCCTTCCTAGGCATCGTCACTGTCATTTGACATTTTGAGGGATCCTTTTGATATGTAAGGGTCACTCCTCTTGACATCAAAGTTCTTTCAGATGTGTCCTTCTGAAGAACAATCTCTATCATTTATTCCTTAGGATGTGTCCTTCCTATGCATCATCATCATTTTGAGGGATCCCTTTTAGCATTTAGGGATCAATCCTCTCGACATCAACATTATTCAATATGTGTCCTTCTTGAATTTGGTAATCTTTGACATTTGTCATCTTGGCATCGTCAAAACTTTGACACCCTGGCATCTCAACATCATCAAACCTGACATCTTCACATCAGAACAATGGATATCCAAATGCACTTGGAAAACACTTGACACTTGTCTTTTAGCTTTCTATCATGATATTAGTTTTTCAGTGAGATCCCACTAACAGGATTTAGAGAAGTCGCGACGTATCATGACGATTGACACGCATGATCACTAGTTTCTCAGCGAGATCCTGATTCTAGGATTTAGAAAAACAACGATGTATCATGATAAGGGTTTTGTTTATATTTTGACAATCATGCCGCTAGTTTCTTAAGGATGTCCTGGAAACAAGATTTAGAGAAGCAACGACGTTTCATGAATTGTCCTTCTTGTCTTTTCTACTTGTGGTTGATTATGACAAAAAGACTGGGGCAATCACACTCTTAGTATGAGTTATGATCATCCTTGTCTGTGACTACTTTTGTTATGTGATGGTACGACCTTCCACACCTTGATCTATGTCATATCATGGTGTTTGTTGGCCATCACAACAATCTACTCAATGATGATTAAAGAGCAATAAATAGTAAAGTCCTATGGCAAAGTTTTGAAAGATTTGGTCTAGGCACTAACATGCATCTCCTTTGGTCTGGTCATCTTCTCTCATCTATCTCATGATGATATCCTGTGACATACAAAAACATACGTGCATACATAATCATATAAACATTGCATTAGGTCCATACACACATCATGCATAGCATTAAAACATATAACATTTCATTACATATTGCATTTGCATAATCATAAATATGGCATCCATTCAAAATAAATACATTACGCATATCATTATCATCAGCATCACAAAATCAACATAATATATAAATAAGCATTGCATCATCATGGCATCATAATTATAGCTAAGCATCATAGAACATACATAATACCATCATACATCATAAATTAAAATCATACATAGGGCATCACATTACATATATCACAATGCATAAATCACATAACATCGCATAACACACATGTAGGCCACATCAAAACTGCATCATCATATAATATCATCTCAAAAATATACAATCTCAGAGGATGGAGTCAACAGATATCCCAAAAATGGAGCTCGCCAGCTCAATAGTCTATACATAATGTGTCATAACATAAAAACAAGTATAAGTAAACATGCCCCTAGGGGAGGCTCTCATCATCCCCTCATGGTGAAGAGTGTGGCGGCTGAGGATCTGTAATTGGTGCCGAGATAATGGGTGGACCAGTGGCTGCCTCTATCTATGCGACCAATGGAACTGACACTAATGGCATCATCTCCACACTAGCGGATACATGTGATGTCACAACACCCTAACTTTGTGATGCTGATGGATCTGTCACTGGCGGCTGCCTATGTATTGATCTCTGCCCTGAACTAGTTGACCCATGACTGTGGCTCAACTGGTGACTCAAGGCATGCATGTGAGAGTGATGGGACCTGTGCCCTGATGTCTGCCCTAATGAGGTAGACCCTCCTGCACTTGTGTGACTCTTGCTGCTGCTCCCACTCCCTAATCGGTGACCATTGCCTACCCTCGTCTATGACCATGACAATGTAGGATCTCGTCGCTCCGGAGGCACCTCCTGCTCATATAGGGTCCTATACTATCCCAGCCTCATGCTCACCCTAGCCATCTCATGAGCAATATCCCTAGAAGGCCCTGTGCATAATGCTGCAAAATCTATGCACCACTGAGCTGAGTCCTGCTGACAGATCACTACCTGATCTCGCTCTACCTGAGCCACCTCTAGCTTTGCCTCCAATACCCTAACTTGTGTCGCTCTCTCATCCAGCCTCCTCTGTAGATCGGCCACCCTTTGATCTATTGTGGCATCCTGGGGAAATGTCGAGGAGGATGGTATCTCCTCCTCACCCTCCACCATCCACCATCTGAGTAGTCTCTCCGCCTCAACCATGGCATCATCCTCATCATCATCCTCCTCCTCCTCCTGTCTTGCCACCTCCACCACATCCTCGTCCTGCCTCAGTTGCTCCTCCTCCTGCCTCAGCTACTCCTCCTCTTGTCTCTCCACCTTTGCCACATCCTCCTCCTGTCTCGCCACCTCTGCCACATCCTCCTCCTGTCTCTCCTCCTCTCCCTCCTATCGTGGCTGCTCCTCCTCCTCTCTGACCATCTCTTCGCCACCATCATTCGTCTCCTCCATTATCCCCATCACCCTCATCATCCCCACCCCGCCCTCCGTCTCGGCCTCCATCTCTCCCCCGGCCTCTGCCTCTGTCACCACCTCTGCCTCCTCGTCTGGCCCTCGGCACACAAGGTATAACTGATCATCTATCCATAGGTGTTGGCCCGTCTGAATCTATCAGCAGCACTAGTCTATGTGCCTGCCACCATAATTCATAATCTGTTGTGGTCCCAGGGTCTGTAATCCCACCTCTCCATCCCCACGGCTGGGCTCCTAGCCCATTGATCTGTTGCTCTGCAAAGGCTACTGGAATGGTCGGCCCCCACACATACTCTTTGGAAGAGCGCGCATACTCAGCTATCCCTGCAAGTACACCCTGCTTCTCTCTGAACTGTCTGAGAACACATTGTGGTAGATACATCTCTATGATCAGCAAGCTCTACACTGTCCTACCAATCAAATACTAATACTATCTACATAGGCTGAGATGGTACACCTCATCTTCCCACTGCTAACAGTCTTTGTATGGCCTCCAGATAAAGGACACCATGGTGTCAATCTGATGACGCCACCAACCTATCTCGCCCATCTGTGTCTATTGTAGGGTGTCAGCATAGTAGTAGGCATAGGGCATCCCCTCCACCAACTGCGGTCTCTGAATAGGTGGTCGAAATATGGCTATGTGCTCCCAGGCCCAAATCATCATCAGCGTGGTCCTGCAGGAGATACTCTCTGCCCTCTGGTAAGCAACCTCATGTAGCTAGTGGTAGAGTGTGCCCAATAAACAAGGGCCCCAAGCATACATTGTCTTGTCTTGTCTCATCCCGACCAAGACATCTCCCCAGCCAATAGGGAACCCATGTCTGCGACAATCGGGAATAAGTATCTCACCAATCAGTGTCACTAGGAATGCATCAAAATGAGCATAGTGCTCTACCATAAACTCCCAGCGGATCTCATACCCTTGGATGCCCAGTCCTGCGCCCTCATCTTGATAGTATGGCCTAAAGGTCTGCTCACCATGGCAAAGGTCATAGACAATCCACTCTCCTCAGATCGGCATGCGTAGAATGTGGTACACATCCTCCAACGTAATGGTCACCTCACCCATTGACAGGTGAAAGGAACATGTCTCGGAATGTCAGTGCTCACATAATGCAGTCAGTAGTCCCCTATTTTCTCGAATGGCGGGAATATACGCGACATAGAACAAACCTAGCCGCATCAGTCATCGTTGCTCCTGTGGAGTCAGCTAATCAGCATGTTGGAAATATATGCCTCAATCATCACAGGCTGTAACCTCTACTGGAGCAAAGTCGGTATGACATCTATCATGTCTGGCCGATTGGCAGCTTTGATACATTGTGATTTGTACAGGTCGCTATGACCTAGGTTTTGTCTCACCGAACGTTCCTATAGCTGTGAAATTTTGTGTTTTGAAGTCTTCGGGGTAAGTATTGGAGCTTGGTATGACTTATATCGATAAGGAATGTCTCACCGATGGTATTCACTCGTTGAAATAGAAGGATCTCATAGTAGAGTCTCAATGAAGGATGATAGTCTTGGTGACTATTGATGGCTTCGATGTAACTTAAGAGCTCGGTGAAACCTTTGGCGAAAGACAAATGTCTTGGCAACCGTCGTTTGGTGCTCAGTATGATTTGGGAGTATTCGGAGTAACGTCTCAGCAATATGGATGTCTTGCCGAATGTTGAATGTTTTGGTATAACCTTAATGACTCAGTAAGTACTCTCAGCGAAGGATGATAGTCTTGGCAAGTACTAATGGCTTCGGTGTAACTTAATGTAGCTCGATGAAAACTCTTGGCGAGCAGTAAGTCTTGCCAATAGGAATGTTGAGGTCGGTGTGACTTGTGAATAGTGGTATGAGTCTTTCCGATGAGGAAACTCTTACCGACATAAATGAAATGAATGTCAGTGGATTCGGTATGACTTGTGGTGATCGCTACATCATCTCATCGACTATTGGGACTTACACTGATATCAACAATAAAGCCTTTGGGCATCGAGGAGACACTTCTTGTGTTTCACCCACATACCGATACAGTGCGAACTCATTTGACCGAGTGAGACTATCCTACGTGGCTTGTGCTCCACCAATAGGAGAATTCGAATGGGAACAGTTGGAAGACAATTGGTTGTGATAGTTCTATGAGGAAGTTCGACAGACAGGGAACGCCATGAATATAGTTTGCAGTTTCAGATGCTCGATGGTTGGATGGTTGGTTTGATCAACAGGTGTGTGAACAGTTCGAATTGTATCAAACTGAATTCTATTATGTGTAGACTATAACGCGATAGTTCCTATACAAGATTGTTCATGGTGAATGCTGTTGTAAACAAACATCAGAAAGATAAGTCTGAAACTTGTATGTAATTATTTGTTACTATAATACAAAGTGACTTCTCTTGGTGTGGCGTGTTTTTCTCCCGTAAGGGTTTTCCCACGTATATCTCGTGTTCATATGTGGTTGTCTAATTCTATGTTTCTGATATTTATTTCAAAGTGCATCTTAATTGAATTGTAATTGAAAAATTTAAAAGTGTATCTACATTCTTCCCTGAGGTATTGATGTTTAGGAGAGTTATTTCTGCATCTAGCTTTCCTTACAAGTGGTATCAGAGCTTGGCCAGTTGTCTTATCCTTGTGGGTACGTTTGGTTTTTTGTGTCAATTTTGTCCAGTGGGAATCCTGTAGAAGTTTGTCAATTTCTAATTACATATTGAAATGGCTAGCACATCAGGAAAGATTGAAATAGAGAACTTCAATGGCAACTATTTTGAGTTGTGGAAACTCAAAATGGAGGATCTCTTGGTGGATCGTGATCTTTGGATTGTTGTGTCTGGAGTGAAACCTACAAGCATGAAGCAAGAGGATTGGGACCTAGCAGATAGAAAGTATAAGGGGCCGATAAGGCTCTATTTGGCAGACTCTATTCTTCTCAATGTGCATGAAGAGAAGACTGCATCTTCCTTGTGGAAGAGACTGGCCTCTATTTATCAGGGGAAGTCTTTGGTGAATAAGTTGTTCCTGAGGAAGAAGTTGTACTCTTTGAGAATGTAGGAAGGAGAGTCTATAGCTGATCATTTGAATGCTTTTAACATGTTGCTTGCTCAATTAACATCTGTTGGTGTGAAGACTGAAGAAGAGGATCATTGTATGCTATTATTGTGTTCTTTTCCAGACTCATGGGATCATCTAGTGATGGCTATTGGGAGTACAACATCTAGCTTCAAGATGGAAGATATTGTTGGTTCTTTGCTGTCAGAAGAAATGAGAAGGAAATATTCTGAGGTCGTAAAGGAGGCCCTTGCTGTTAGAGGAAGGTCAAAGGAGAAAGGAAAGAAGAGGGACAAGAAGTCCAAATTGAAATCAGAAGGGAGATCAAAGTCTCCTGGCAAGAATTCCAAGGTGAAGTGTTGGAACTGTGGGCAACCGGGTCATGTCTGAAAGGATTGTAAAGAGGAGAAGAAGAAGAAGGGGTCTTCCGATAATGAGTCTTCTCATAGTGATGGTGATGCCTTCATTGTAGCCTTGGATACACAGGCATCAGATGATGTCTGGCTGATTGATTCTGGAGCATCTTTCCACATGACATCTCATATAGAGTGGTTCACAACGTATGAAGAATACGATGGTGGAAAGGTGTACTTGGCAAGTGATTCAACTTTGGATACTGTTGGTCATGGAAGAGTCATAATACAATTCCCTAATCGAAGAGTGAAGGGGATCAATGATGTTATGCACATACCAGGTCTGGCTCAAAATTTGATGTTTGTCAGTAAGCTGAATGATATTTTAGTACAAGTCACGTTCTCTGAAAATGGTTGCAAGATGACTAGAGATTCAATGGTGCTAGCTAGAGGTGCTCGAATTGGTACCTTGTACAAGTTGGATGCACAGGTTGTTCAATGTAACAGTGTCTCTATAAAGTCACTGAAAGCTGCTCATGGAGGTAAAGAGGGAAATATCCCTAATTATGTAAACTCTATGGAAGTAAAAATTCTTGCAGAGAAGACTATGCTCTGGCATCATAGGCTAGGCCACATAGGAGAGAAAGGTTTAAAAACCTTGAAGAACAAAAACCTGGTTGAGGGGCTTGAAGATTGTAATCTTGAATTTGAATTATGTGAACACTGTATATATGGAAAGCAGCACTGTGTTTCTTTTTATTCCAATCCTCATAAATCTTTAGTTTTGCTAGATTATATCCATTCTGATGTATTTGGTCCAGTGGATGTTCCTTCTTTGTCTAAGTCAAGATATTATGTGTCATTCATTGATGATTATTCAAGAAGAGCATTTGTTTATTTTTTGAAAAGTAAATCAGAAGTGTTTAGTCGATTTAAGGAATTTAAGAACCTTGTTGAAAATCAAAATGGTAGAAAAATTAAATGCTTAAGGACTGATAATGGCAGTGAATTTTGTTCTGATGAATTTGAGAGGTATTACAAAGACCATGGGATTAAAAGACATAAGACTACACCTTATACCCCATAGTAGAATTGAGTTGTAGAAAGGTTCAATAGGACAGTAATGGAGAGAGCACGAAGTATGCTCATTAGTGCTAGCTTGGAGGAGAAGTTTTGGGCTGAGGTTGTATCTACTACATGTTACCTAATAAATCATTCTCCAAATTCTGCTCTTGTTGAGAAAACACCTTTGGAAGTGTGGTCTAGTAAGAAGCCCTCTTTAAGACATATTCGTGTTTTTGGCTGTGAGGCATATGCTCATGTGTTGGATGTGAAAAGATCTAAACTAGAGAACAAGGTTGTCAAATGTATTTTTACTGGCTATAGTGCTGTCATAAAAGGATACAAGCTTTGGAATCCTGATATAGATAAGGTTGTATACAGCAGAAGTGTAATCTTTCATGAGCTGAAACCTTCCAATTTGGATCTGCAGTCAGAGACAAAGACAAAAAAACAATAAGGATGTAGCTGTAATTCCTCCTACACCTGAGAAAGAGGAATCAAAAATTCAAAATGTACCTAAAACTGAGGAGAGCTCAAGCAGTTCTGAAAGTTTTGAAGAAGAAGAACCTCAGCCTCAGCAAGTGAGGAGGTCATACCGTGAAAGAAAACAACCAGATATGTATGGGTTCTCTTTGATAGATTCTACTTGTGCCTATGCTTTGATTTCTAGCACTGATGAGCCTAGGACTATGAAAGAGGCATTTAGAATGTCTAATTCAGACTCTTGGTTGGAAGCCATGAATGAAGAAATGGCATATTAGAGAAAAATGAAACTTGGAGTTTGGTGCCCTTGCCTAAAGGCAGAAAATTTGTTGGCTGTAAAGGGGTATTTAAAAAGAAAATTGGTCTGGATGGCAGTGTGGAAAAATATAAGGTGAGATTGGTTGCAAAGGGTTATTCCCAGGTAGAGGGAATTGATTATGGAGAAATATTTTCTCCTGTAGCTAAGCTGACATCTATTAGATTTCTTTTGTCACTTGCAGCAGCGTATGACTTAGAGGTCAAGTAGATGGATATGAAAACAACATTTTTTCATGGTGATCTTGAAGAAGAAATCTATATGTCCCAGCCTGAGCACTTTGTTGAAAAAGGTAAAGAGAAACTAGTTTGCAAATTAAAGAAGTCTCTGTATGGGTTAAATCAATCACCTAGAATGTGGTACCAGAAATTTGATGCTTTTGTATTATCTTTGGGATTTGTGAGATCAAAATTTGATCATTGTGTTTATTACAAAGCTGAAAGTGATCAAGTGCTTATTATTGCTCTCTATGTTGATGATATATTGTTAATAGGCAATAGTAAGCTAATTATTTTTGATCTTAAGTTTCAGTTGTGTGCTAAGTTTGAAATGAAAGATCTTGGTGCAGCAAGGTATATTCTGGGGATGGAGATAACCAGGGACAGGGCTAATAGAAAGCTTTGGCTCAGTCAGAGTAAGTATATCAAGACTATTCTAGAGAGATTTTGCATGAATGATTGCAAGCAGTTAGTTGTTCCAATCTTGCAAGGAACGAAGCAATCTGTTGACGACTGTCCAAAATCTCCTACTAAGATGGAGGACATGACCAATGTACCCTATGCTAGTGTTGTAGGCAGTCTTACATATGTAATGGTCTGTACAAGGCCAGACATTGCCCAAGCAGTTGGAGTTCTTAGTCGGTTTATGGCTAATACAGGAAGAACACATTGGGATGTTGTAAAGAGAATTTTTAGATATTTGATGGGCACTTCAGATTTCACTTTGTGCTACCATGGGAAATTGGTTGAATCACAGAGGACTCTCAGTATTCGAGGCTATGTGGATTCTGGTTGGGAAGGGGACATTGACATCAGGAGGTCCACCAGTGGATACATTTTCATGTTAAATGGTGGCAAAGTGAGTTGGATGAGTAAGCGGCAGGCTGTAGTCGCTTTGTCCACTACAGAGGCTGAATATATGGCAGCTACACATGCTTGTAAAGAAGCAGTTTGGTTGAAACATTTGTGTTCTAGCATTGGTTTTCATGCAAGGAAAATAACTATTTTATGTGACAGTCAGAGTGCAAATTGTCTGGCAAAGAATCCTACTTTCCATGCTAGGACGAAACATATAGACGTATAGTACCACTTTGTATGAGATATGGTGGAGGATGGAAAGGTCAGTTTGGAAAAGGTTGATACTCTAGAGAATATTACAGATGTATTGACAAAGCTAGTGAGCACAGAAAAGTTCAGGTGGTGTGCCAATTCAATGGGCCTTAGTGCCCATGATTTTCAGTAAGTTTTATTATGCTCTGGAGGTGCCTGTGTGATCTTCATCAAGTGGGAGATTGTTGGAAATATATGCCTCAATCATCATAGGTTGTAACCTCTACTGGAGAAAAGTCGGTATGACATCTATCATGTCTGGCCGACTAGCAGCTTTGATACATTGTGATTTGTACAGGTCGTTGTGACCTAGGTTTTGTCTCACCGAACGTTCCTATCGCTGTCACATTTTTTGTTTGCTATGATCTCTTACTGCGTGGAGATCTCTAGCCGATAGGCCATTCAATCAGGCATCGGGGAGAGTCTTGGATGTTCACAATGAGTTCCAGCGATAGTTGAAGTCTGGCCGACAGCGTTTGCTATTTGAAGTCTTCAAGGTAAGTCTTGGAGCTAGGTATGACTTATATCGATAAGGAATGTCTCACCGATGGTATTCACTCATTGAAACACAAGGATCTCAGAGTAGAGTCTCAGCGAAGGACGATAGTCTTGGCGACTGCTGATGGCTTCGGTGTAACTTAAGAGCTTGGTGAAACCTTTGGTGAAAGACGAATGTCTTAGCGACCGTTGTTTGGTGCTCGGTATGATTTGGGAGTATTTCAAGTAACGTCTCAGTGATATGGATGTCTTGCCGAATGTTGAATGTTTTGGTATAACCTTAATGACTCGGTAAGTACTCTCAACGAAGGATGATAGTCTTGGCGACTGCTGATGGCTTCGGTGTAACTTAATGTAGCTCGATGAAACCTCTTGGTGAGCGGTAAGTCTTGCCGATAGGAATGTTGAGGTTGGTGTGACTTGTGAATAGCGGTATGAGTCTTACCGATGAGGAAACTCCTGCCGACAGAAATGAAATGAATTTCAATGGATTCGGTATGACTTTTGGTGATCGCTACATCATCTCATCGACTGTTGGGACTTACGTCGATATCAACAATGAAGCCTTTGGGCATCAGGGAGACACTTCTTGTGTCTCACCAACATGCCGATACAGTGTGAAGCCGTTTGATCGAGTGAGACTATCCTACGTGGCTTGTGCTGGACCAATAGGAGAAGCTGAATGGGAACAGTTGGAAGACAATCGGTTGTGACAGTTCTGTGAGGAAGTTCGACAGACAGGGAATGCCATTAATATATTTTGCAATTTCAGATGCTCGATGGTTGGATGGTTGGTTCGATCAACAAGTGTGTGAATAGTTTGAATTGTATCAGAGTGAATTCTATTCTGTGTAGACTGTAACATGATGGTTCCTATACAAGATTGTTCATGGTGAATGTTGCTGTAAACAGACATCAGAAAGATAAGTCTGAAACTTGTATGTAATTATTTGTTACTGTAATACAAAGTGACTTCTCTTGGTGTGCTGGGTTTTTCTCCCGTAAGGGTTTTCCCATGTATATTTGGTGTTCATATGTGGTTGTCTAATTCTCTCTTTCTGATATTTATTTCAAAGTGCATCTTAATTGAACTGTAATTGAAAAAATTAAAAGTGTATCTGCATCCTTCCTTGAGGTATTGACGTTTAGGAGAGTTGTTTTTGCATCTAGTTTTCCTTACACAGCAAACCAGAAGGTCGTCAGTCTACTCTCTTGTGTGTAAATCAAGGCAAGCTGTCTCTACACAAAGCCAAATAACGTTTCAGTACCTTCTAGACAACTGTCAGTATCATCAAAAGCATTTCAGATTTCAAAAGCATCAAAATCAGCCCTAGTCAAATGCGTCGCGCTGACTGCAATTACATCGCAAAACAACGAATGCGTATTTTTGTACTTCAAATGCGTTGCAACATGGCAATTACATCATCCAGTGGCTCAAATGCATTGCAGCAGAGCTCTTGCATCGCGATATGTAACACTTGCGTCGTTCCATTCAAATGCATCACTTCAATACTCGATTGCATCACAAAATGTTGATTGTAGCATTCTAACTGTTGAATGCGACTCAGAAAGGTGAATGCGTCTTAATTTTTGGGAAATGCGTCACAAACACCGGTCTGGTCTAAATTAGGCTTGCACTTGTGTCGCGATGCATCAAATGCATCGAACGTGAACTCAAATGCGGCTTACATGCACGCATATGCCTCGCGGCGTATTCGTTGTTTGTCCTAAAAACCTATTTTTGGCACACAAAATGAAAAAATTACAAAGGGGGTTAGGGTTACATACTGCTAGCTCAGAGCCCTCTGGCTACCTAAAGGTTCGTATGATCTCCCCATGATGCTTTATGACTGGAATCACCATCCTCGCTGCACTCCTTTTCACTCTGAGCTCTCAAAATTTACAAAGTGAATAGTGAAAATGAATTGACTTTTACTCCTTTGTCAACCTATTTATAGAAGTCAAAATGACATAGGTCAACTAGCTTATTACTGGAGGCTCATTTGACCACCTTTGACCACCCTGTTGGCTATCTTAAACGTGTCAAAATCCAAAACTGTCTGCGCCATTGTTTTTCTAGTAATCAAATTGACTTATCGGGACCCTTTCCAAATTTTTTTGCGACCTAAAATTTGAAAAATTTCCCGAGGGGGCATTGATACTCCATACCTTCACTGGGGCATATCTTTGACTTATTTTCTTTATCACAATGCGACATGCTACATTATGACAAAGAGGGGCAAAATGTAGACACATAAAAAATGACCTAGGCCTACAAGCTCTGTTTTTAACACTTTCATCCTAGCATAATTATGACATTCAATTATATCTCTGGTCCACATTCGAAAATTGATTAAATAATTCATAATTATTTAATTAATTCATGTCCTTTTATTCTTCATGATTATTAGATAAATAAATTTTATTTATTTATTAAATACGTCATTAATGGTCTAAGTCTTCCCTTAATTAAATGAATTTCATAATTTATTTAATTACCCTTCTTAATTTACTTCTTCCTGATTATTAAATAAAATGAAGTTCATTTATTTATTTAATGTCGCTAATCCTCACAATTAAATAAATTCATTAATTTATTTAATTAATTAATCTTATCTTCTAAATTAAATAATTATCTTTAATTATTTAATTGTCACAATTAATATTCCTCTCATTTTAAATAAATGAAATTATTTAAAATGTCATCATATTCTTAACTGATAGTCCATTTTGGTAAATAATCATAAAATCGATTATTTATTATCTCATAAAATCCATATTTTGAATTAATTAAATTCAAAATGGTAACTAATCTTCCAAAAATCAAGTATTCGGGCAGATTAATGATTTTCCAAATCTGATCTTTAGTTAAGCCCTTATCTTCTTGATTTTTTGAATCTCACAAATCAAGCAATCTTTATCTTCTTGATTTTTGAAAATCTTTAATTTTCTAATTAATTATCTCATTTATTCTCCACCATCGATTTGATTCTCTCGGATGGCATCTTGACTGCTTGTTTAATGATTTTTCCCTAACCCTCATTAGGGATTGTCAGATTTAATCTTGCCCTCTGATTTTAGGTCTCTGTCAAAATTTGATCTTATCCGTCCAATCAAAATGGAATTTTCTATAAAATTCTATTTTCTCTCATTTTGAGATTAGACATTTTAGACACTTAGGCATTCGACAGAAGTTGCAACATTTATTGTCATATTTCATCAAGTTTTGGCATATTTAGGCAATAGGCATTTTAATCACTTTGTCATAGGAATTTAGATGAAAATCCTTCAAAGCTTGTGTAGGACTTCATCAAAGATTGCTCGCATGTTCGATCTGAGGGCAACACATCAATCAGCACTTCATAAGGTGTTAGAAAGGTGAATCATGGAGGTCTCGGCGGTTAGCTGGTATAATCATTTTATTTATGTTTGCTTCCATTGTACTTTGTAATTTCTTTGGGTTTCTTAGTCTCTATTGATTTGCTAACATTCTAACCTTAATCCAATCCAAAATTGAACCCTTAGTTATAGATATGATATGCAACTGTAATGTCGTAGAATTGCAAATAGAGGCAACTCCCTATTCCCACATTCTTTCCTAGTATTTATGAAACTCCAAAAACATTAGTGGCAAAAACCCCCCTTAGTTGGAATGTTGTGATTCTAACATCAAGAGGACAAGTGGCCAAGCAACAAAATCCTAACAAAGTGTTTCCCAAGAAAATAGGCCTTGGACGACTCCATGGAGCATACACATTCGTGTGGTGTGCTAGCGTCCTTTCCATTTCTTGAATCTAAAACGTGGAATCTAGAAGGCTAAACCCTATGACACATATCCTAACAGTTACATTTTGAAAGTAACAGCTCTTTGTCACCCTTGCGAGAATAAGAACCCCCTTTTTCTTCTAATTTCGAGGTTGGAAGATTGGAAGACATCACTCTAGCTCTTATTTTTCTTTAGCAACAACTTTGAGACTTCTCCTTTGATAGCAGTGCATTCATGGGTGAAGCTATGTCAGACTGAGGTACCCCCAACATTAGCAGTAGCTCTACAGCAAGCACTCAGTGGTGCGTTCACGTGCTCTGGAGAGTGCCTTGGCCCATAGGTAATGCTCTCTCTTTTTCTCACTTTCTTTCCACAAGAATTTGTTTACTTTATCATGGTATGGGTTCTACTCCTCAAGCGGGTCTTGCTTTCACCACATGCTTATTGTGGTACAAGTTATACTCCTCGGGTGAGTATTACTTTCACCACATGCTTTGCTTTCCTTTCCAACTTAGTTGTCCATGGAGGTGGGAACACCAAAAATGGGGTTTGACTGAGGAAGACCCCTATATAGCTGCCCAACAACTTTCTCCTTGATCTCTTGTGTGCAGGTTATGAAAAAGGAACTTGGAGTGAAGATTCAAGCATTCGAGAAAGGGGTAAGCTCTCTCCAAGTATTGTGATATTTCCTTCAACATTTGGATTTCTAGTTAAGTTAACCATTCTATTTATATCACTCCTAAGTATGAGAGTAGGATTGTTTTATGTCCATTGAGTTCCTAAGTTCTCTATCGCTCGGGGCACCAGTGTGACTTTTAGACAACGCACCATGTTGGCATCCTAGTTCTATACTGACGTCTTCTAGCCAACAGCACTCCCTTCTGGGATGGTATACTTTTGATTCGGCTTTGTGATCCCTGGACCTTTACCTTAATATCTCCTTTTAGGGAGACCTTGGATCCATGCTATTGGTGCAGTAACCTCTACCTTACATCGTTCTTTGAAATTTGTTGCAAACAATCAAGTGGTCACAGTCAAAAAGGATCCATAAGGAATTCTCCTCTATGAACTAGCTATTGTCGATCATGTTTCAACCATGTCTACCCTCAGCAAATTTATTCCTTCCTTAACTATTGATGTTATGGTGTGTTCTTCATCGATACCCTCTATGGAAATCGTTCCCAGGGTGAGTGTCGAAACTAAAGAAACACCTAAAGCAAAGGATCTTGGTTCTCCTATGTCATCTTCTCAAAAAAAATCTTTCCTTGGAGATGATTGTGGTTCCTTGAACTTTTTTTAATTCTTTATCACACAGTACAAGGTGGACCCCTCTTGCATAGACTTTCTACATGTCCCTAGTATGAAGGTGGATAATATTCTCATGGAGGAGAAGAAGTGCGATCCTGTTTAGGAAATCACTCCTTCCCACACTGAGTAGACCAATCTAGCTCTTATAAAATAAATTAACCATTGTAAATCTGAAAAAGGAGGTGAAAGTACCCCTGTAGAGACGTTTGACATTCATTGGTGGAACAAAGCACTCTATGTGGATCTGTCGCCCCCTAAAATTTTACAAACTTGTTATGAATTTGGATATGAGCTTGCTTCTCAATATGGCTATGGGTAGAAGGGCTTGGGACATATTGAGCAGGTCAAGTCCCCATCAATCTTAAGCCACGATGGAGTAACTTGGGGATAGGTTGTTTTATTGAACAATCTAAGCTAAAGCCTTCATGGAGTGTTAGCATGATTTTGGCCAAACCATTGAACCTCATCCATCCTGAGTTAATAGAGGAAAAGGAGTAAGCTGAGAATATTCCACTAGATATCTTCTCTTCTGATGAAGTATTAGAGGAATTTCTAGGTGCATACTCCTCACTCTCCCCTTATCATCACAAAAGATGTTTCTCGTATCACTTGCATAGCCAAGCATATTTCGACGAATCTATCCTAAATGTTGTTGAGGAGGACCCTCTATCTAACACCAGTGATGACATTCCAACACCTGATCATGAAGACCGAAGTTTCCTTATAAAAAGGGATACTATCTAGATCTCTATGGATCTCATATCCCCTGAAAAGGTGATCAAAATCAAAAAGTGTCTTTCTTTGGAAGAAGCAAACGAACAATCTAATATTTTGTCTTCCCATCCTAACATATTCGCTTGGACATATGAGGATATTCCTGGTATTGATGAATTTATAGTGGTTCATAATATCATCCTATGTCCTGATGCCAAGTCAGTTAAGAAAAAAATCTAAAAAATCAATCCTAGAGTAACATTGATGGTTAAGATTGAGATAGAGAAATTGTTAAAAGCAAGCTTTATCCATCCCATTGATTATTCCCCTTGGATTTCAAACATAGTTGTTGTTAGTAAACTTGACAGTTGCATTTGCATATGCATCAATTTCTGAGACCTTAATAAGGCCTCCCTTAAAGATGATTTTTTGTTGCCTAATATAGACATGATTATTGACTTGATTGCAGGCCATGCATTGCTCTCCTTCATGGATGGATTCTCAGGTTATAATCAGATCTATATTAACCCAGATGATCAGTACAAGACAACCTTACTACCCCATGGGGTACCTTTTGTTATGTGGTCATGCCCTTTGGATTCAAGAATGCAGGAGCTAATTACCAATAAGCAATGACCCTGATATTTCATGACTTCATTCACAAGATTCTAGAGGATTATGTCAATGATATATTTTCTAAATCTATAACCTATCAAGATCATCCTAAGAACCTTCATCTAATTTTTGAAAGACTTCGACTCTACAAAATAAGATTAAATCCCCTTAAGTGTGTCTTCGGAATTGACACTAAAAAGCTTCTAGGGTTCATAGTCTCTCACCGTGGGATCGAAGTTGACACTAAAAAGATTCATGTTATTGTTAACATGCCTCCGTCGAGGAATATTACCAAGTTGTAAAGCTTATAGGGAAAGATTCAGGAAATTTGTAGATTCATATCTCAATTGGCTGATTGCACCCTTCCTTTCATTCGTTTACTAAAGAAGGATGTTCGATTCATAAGGGATAATGGATGTCAAAAGGAATTTGAGTTGATCAAAGCCTACTTATTCAGCCCTCTTGTATTGATGTCGGCTATGAAAGATAGACCCTTTCGGCTCTACCTAGCTATGTCACCATATGCTTTAGTAGCTCTTTTTCCTCAATATGATGACTCTGGAAGAGAAAGAGCAGTCTACTTCATTACCCACGTCCTAGTTGATTATGAAACCCACTATTCCTCCATGGAAAGGCATTTCCTTGCTCTTATCTTTGCTACACAAAAGCTGAGGCATTACCTCCTCCATGCTGAAATGCACGTCATAGTAAAAATAGATCTTTTAAGGAATTTGTTCTCCAGCACCGACTTGGTAGGAAGGTTAGCGAAATGGGTTATATTGCTTTCTAAGTTTGACATAAAGTTAGTTACAAAAATTGATAAAGGGACAAGCGGTTGCTAATCAATTGGTAGACACTCCCTCATCTCGCTCCTTTCCTAGCTTAGATCTGTTTCCTGATGAAAACATTTTCTCGATCAATGAAGATCCTAAATGGAAAATGTATTTCAATGGCTTGAGGTGTCAAATTGGTTCCAAAGTGGGAGTGGTCCTAATATCCCCCGAAGGAAAACCAATTCCTTTGTCCTTTCGATTAGACTTTCTTTGTACTAATAACATCGTTGAGTACGAAGCCTTTATATCTTGCTTACACATCGTGATAGCACTAAAAATTAGACATCTCTATCCTAGGCGACTCTGAACTTATAGTGAATCAAATAATGGGAATTTATCAGGCCAAGCAAAGTAAGTTGTCTTGATATTGAGACCTTTCCTTGTCCTTACTCAAAAATTTCTTCCTTCAAAATAATCAATGTCCCTAGGAGAGAAAATAGGCATGTTGACACCATGGAAAGTGTCACTTCATTGGTACCTCTTGAAGAAGATATGAAAGAGTACCACTTTGTAGTCCATGTCCTATGAAACCCTGTGGTTCCTGAAGAACCTAAAGTAGAATTCTCTATGTGTTTCCCTGTGGACTCTGGAGAATGGTTTGCTAATATTTATAACTATTTAAATATTGGGAACATCCCGGACATTGTGACAAAAAATGACCGCACTCACATAAGGAAGCTTTTAGTTTCCTACGTCATCTTATCAGACATCCTCTCTAGAAAATCCTACAATAGTCTTCTCCTTAGATGTCTTACCAAAACAAAGATACCCCTTACCCTTAAAGAATCCCACGCAGGCTATGGGGGCAGACATTTTGGTGGTAAATCCCTGACATAGAGAATGATACACATGGGCTACTATTGGAAAACAATGGAACCATATTCCTTTGACTTTGTTAAGAAATACCCTAAATTCCAGTAACATAGTCGAATCATTCACATTCCCACCCAAGAGTTTGTTGGAAATATATGCCTCAATCCCATAGGTTGAAACCTCTAAGAGAGCCAAGTCGGTGTGACATGCTTTGTGTTTGGCCGACTAGCAGTAGAAACCTTGGTGAACAGTTATGGTTGTTGTGACCTTGCTTCAGTCTTGCTGAAGGAGTCTATCATTGTGACATTTCGTTTGGTGTGACTTTTCTATCTCTCACCGCCCGTGGAGATCTCTTACCGACTGTTGGCATTTATCGGATATCGGGGAGACTTGGCCGAAAGGTTTATGTTTCAGTATGAAGTCTTACCGATATGAATGTCTTGCCAATAGTTATCTTTTGGAGTCATTGGGGTAACGAAAAGGGTCGCTATGAACTCTTGGCGACACAAGTGAGTCTCACTAATGTTGTGGGATGTGTTTGGTATGACTCCTAGCAAAAGGTGGTCTCGGGGTAGCCTTGAGACTTCAGTATGAAGTCTTAGCGAAAGTGAGAAGTCTTGCCAACTGTTGTTTGGTGCTCGGTATGACTTAAGACTTCGGAGTAACGTCTCAGCGATAGTGATAAGTCTTGGCAATAGATGAATACTTCGGGATAACTTCTCAACCTCGGTATGATCTCCTGGTGAAAGCGATAAGTTTTGCTGACTGTTGAATGTTTCGATATAACATAAAGGCTCGGTGTGATCTCTCTTCAAAAGTGATAGGTCTTGGCGATAGCGATACAAGTGATATCATCGGTATGAGGTCTTGGCGACATGGCGAAGTCTTAGCGATAGCTCTCTGGACTCAGTGTAACATCTTGTTGATAGTATGGACTCTTGGCGATATCGAATGCTAACTTCGTGGCATCGGGGAGACATAGTTAGTGTCTCAATAGCATGCCAACACAGGATGAACTCCTTTGACCGAGTGAAGACTATACTATGTGGCTTGTATTCGACCAATCAGAAAAGCCAAATGGTAACCTCTAGTAGTTGGACTGTTGCAGCTGTTACTGAGAGGAAGCTCGATAGACAGAGGTGACATGGATATACTCTGAAGTTGCATATTGATGAATGGTTCGACAGATTGATGTTGTGGTTGTATGATCAGTGGATGAATTCGATTCTAAGAACATTGTAATGTGAAATTTTTGTACGAGGTTGATCATAGTGAATGCTATTGTAAACTGACATTAGAAAGATAAGTCTGATCTCTATATGTAATCTTTATTACTGTAATACAAAGTGACTTCTCTTGGTGTGGTGGGTTTTTCTCCCGTAAGGGTTTTCCCACGTAAATATGGTGTTCATATGTGTATGTCTAATTCTTTGTTTCTGTTATCTCTTTCATGTGCATCTTAATTGGACTGTAATTGTAAAAATTTAAAAGTGTTTTTGTATTCTTCCCTAAGGTTTTGACATTAGGAGAGTTGCTTCTGCACTTAGCTTTCCTTACAAGTGGTATCAGAGCCTAGCCAGTTGTGTTATCCTTGTGGGTATGTTGGGTTTTTTGTGTCATTTCTGTTCAGTGGGAGTCTTGTAGAAGTTTTTTTCAAATTCAAATTACAGATTGAGATGGCTAGCACGTCAAGAAAGATTGAAATAGAGAAATTCAATGGCAGCAATTTTGAGTTATGGAAACTTAAAATGGAAGATCTGTTAGTGGATCGTGATCTTTGGATTGTTGTGTCTGGAATGAAACCTACAGGCATGATGCAAGAAGATTGGGACCTTGTAGATAGAAAGTCTAAGGAGCTGATAAGGATCTGTTTGGCATACTTGGTTCTTCTCAATGTGCATGAAAAGAAGACTGCATCTTCCTTGTGGAAGAGACTGGCATCTATTTATCAGGGGAAGTCCTTGGTGAATAAACTATTCCTGAGGAAGAAGCTATACACTTTGAGAACGTAGGAAGGAGGGTCTGTATCAGAACATTTGAATGCATTCAACATGTTGATTCAATAGTTAACATCTGTTGGTGTGAAGATTGATGAAGAGGATCGTTGTATGCTGATATTGTGTTCTTTGCCAGATTCATTAGATCGCCTGGTGATAGCTATTGGGAGTACAACATCCAGTTTCAAGATGGAAGATGTTGCTTCTTTTTTATCAGAAGAGATGAGAAGGAAATCTTCTGAGATGGTGAAGGAGGCCCTTGTTGTTAGAGGAAGGTCAAAAGAGAAAGGCAAGAAGAAGGACAAGAATTCCAAATCAAAATCAGAGGGGAGATCAAAGTCTCCTGGCAAGAAGTCCAAGGTGAAGTGTTGGAACTGTGGGAAACCTGGTCATGTTTGAAAGGATTGTAAAGAGGAGAAGAAGAAGAAGAAGAAGTATTCTTCTGACAATGATTCTTCTTAGACTGATGCAGATGCCTTCATTGTAGCCTTGGCTACACAGGCATCAGATGATGTCTGGCTGATTGATTCTGGAGCATCTTTCCACATGACATCTCATAGACACTGGTTTATGAAGTATGAAAAGTACGATGGTGGAAAGGTGTATTTGGTAAGTGATTCAACTTTGGAAATTTTTGGCCGTGGAAGAGTCAGAATCCAATTCCCTGATGGAAGAGTGAAGGGAATCAAGGATGTGATGTATATACCAGGTCTGGCTCAAAATCTATTGTCTGTCAGTAAGCTGAATGATATTGGAGTACAATTCACATTCTCTAGAAATGGCTGCAAGATGACTAGAGGCTCTATGGTGCTAGCAAGAGGTGCTCATGTTGGTACCTTGTACAAGCTGGATGCACATGTTGTTCAATGTAACAGTGTCTCTGAAAAGTCACAGAAAGCTACTCATGGAGGAAAAGAGGGAAATGTCCCTAATTGTGTAAACTCTATGGAAGTTAAACTTCCAGCAGAAAAGACTATGCTCTGGCATCATACGCTAGGCCACATTGGAGAGAAAGGTTTAAAAACCTTGAAGAATAAAAAACTGGTTGAGGGACTTGAAGATTGTAACCTTGAATTTGAATTTTGTGAACATTGTATATATGGAAAACAACACCGTGTTTTATTTTACTCCAGTCCTCACAAATCTTTTGGTTTGCTAAATTATATTCATTCTAATGTATTTGGTCTAGTGAATGTTCCTTCTTTGTCTAATTCAAGGTATATGTATCATTCATTGATGATTATTTGAGAAGAACATTTTTTTATTTTTTGAAAAGTAAATCAGAAGTGTTCAGTCAGTTTAAGGAATTTAAGAACCTTGTAGAAAATCAGACTGGAAGAAAAATAAAATGTTTAAGGACTGATAATGGTGGTGAATTTTGTTCTGATGATTTCGAGAGGTATTGTAAAGATCATGGGATTAAAATACATAAGACTACACATTATACTCCATAGCAAAATGGAGTTGCAGAAAGGTTCAATAGGATAGTGATGGAGAGAGCACGAAGTATGCTCAGTAGTGTTGGATTGGAGGAAAATTTTTGGGCTGAGGCAGTTGCTATAGCATGTTACTTGATAAATCATTCTCCAAATTTTGCTCTTGTTGAGAAAACACCTTTGGAAGCATGGTCTAGTAAGAAGCCCTCTTTAAGACATATTCATGTTTTTGGCTGAGGCATATGCATATGTGTTGTATGAGAAAAAATATAAGTTGGAGAACAAGGTTGTTAAATGTATTTTTATTGGCTATAATGTTGGCATAAAAGGATACAAGCTTTGGAATCCTGATACAAAGAAGGTTGTATACAGCAGAAGTTTAATCTTTCATGAGTTGAAGCCTTCTACCTTGGATCTGCAGTCAGACACAAAGTCAAAAAATAATAAGGATGTAGTTGAAATTCCTCCTACACCAAAGAAAGAGGAATTGAAATTTCAAAATGTACCTGAAACTGAGGAGAGCTCAAGTAGTTCTGAGAGTTCTATGAAGAAGAACAACCTCAGCCTTAGCAAGTGAGGAGGTCAACTCGTGAAAGAAAGCAACCTGATAGGTATGGGTTTTCTTTGATAGATTCTACTTGTGCCTATGCTTTAATTTCTAGCATTGATGAGCCTAGGACTATGAAAGAGGCATTTAGAATGTATGATTCAGACTCTTGGTTGGAAGCCATGAATGAAGAAATGGCATTAGAAAAGAATGATACTTGGATTTTGGTGCCCTTGTCTAAAGGTAGAAAAGTTGTGGGATACAAATGGGTGTTTAAGAAGAAAATAAGTCTAGATGGTAGTGTGGAAAAATACAAGGCGAGGCTGGTTGTGAAGGGTTATTCCCAAGTAGAAGAAGAAAATAAGAATTAGTGTGGAAAAATTAAGGGTTATTCCCAAGTAGAGGGAATTAATTATGGGGAAATTTTCTGTCTTGTAGCTAAGCTGACATCTATCAGATTTCTTTTGTCACTTGCAGTAGCATATGACATAGAGGTCAAATAGATGGATGTGAAGATAGCATTTCTTCATGGTGATCTTGAAGAAGATATTTATATGTCCCAACACGAGCACTTTGTGGAGAAAGGTAAAGAAAAACTGGTGTGCAAGTTAAAGAAGTCTTTGTATGGGTTAAAGCAATCTCCTAGAATGTGGTACCAGAAGTTTGATACTTTTGTATTGTCTTTAGGATTTGTAAGATCAAAATATGATCATTGTGTGTATTATAAAGCTAAAAGTGATCAAGTGCTTATTATTACTCTCTATGTTAATGATATGTTGTTCATAGGCAATAGTAAGTTGATGATTTCCGATCTTAAGTCTCAGTTGTCTGCTAAGTTTGAAATGAAAGATCTTGGTGCAGCTAGGTATATTTTGGAGATGGAAGTAACCAGGGACAAGAATAGTAGAAAGCTTTGGCTCAATCAGAGTAAGTATATCAAGACTGTTCTAGAGAGATTTTGCATGAATGATTGGAAGTAGCTAGTTGTTCCAGTCTTGTAGGGAACGAAGCTATCTATTGAAGACTGTCCAAAATCTCCTACTAAGATGAAGGACATGACCAGTGTAACCTATGCTAGTGTGGTTGGTAGTCTTATGTATTCAATGGTCTATACAAGGCCAAACATTGCTCAAGTAGTGGGAGTTCTTAGTCAGTTTATGGCTAATCCTGGAAGGACACATTGGGATGTTGTAAAGAGAATTTTCAAATATTTGAAGGGCACTTCAAAGTTTGCTTTGTGTTACCATGGGAACTTGGTTGAATCACAAAGGACTCTTAGTATTCGAGGCTATGTGGATTCTGACTGGGCAGGGGACATTGATAGCAAGAGGTCCACCAGTGGATATACTTTCATTTTGAATGGTGGTACAGTGAGTTGGATGAGTAAGCGGCAGGCTGTAGTTGCTTTGTCCACTACAGAGGTTGAATACAATTTGTCTGGAAAAAATCCTACTTTCCATGTCAAGACGAAACATATAGATGTACAATACCACTTTCTACGAAATATGATGGAGGATGGAAAGGTCATTTTGGAAAAAGTTGATACTCTAGATAATGTTGCAGATGCATTGACAAAGCCAGTGAGCACAGACAAGTTTAGGTGGTGTGCCAATTCGATGGGCCTTAGTGCCCATGAATTTCTATAGTTTTGTTGTGCTCTGGAGGTACCTGTACGATCTTCGTCAAGTGGGAGATTTTTGGAAATCTATGCCTCAATCCCACAGGCTGAAACCTCTAAGAGAGCCAAGTCGGTGTGACATGCTTTGTATCTAGCCAACTAGTAGTAGAAAATTTGGTGAATAGTTCTGGTCATTGTGACCTTGCTTCAGTCTTGCCAAAGGAGTCTATCGATGTGACATTTTTTTCGGTGTGACTTTTCTATATATCACCACCCGTGGAGATCTCTTACCGACTGTTGGTGTTTATTGGATATTGGGGAGACTTGGCCAAAAGGTTTATGTTTCTGTATGAAGTCTTACCGATATGAATGTCTTGTTGATAGTTATCTTTTGGAGACATCGGGGTAACGAAAAGGGTTGCTATGAACTCTTGGCGACACAAGTGAGTCTCACTGATGTTGTGGGATGTGTTCGGTATGACTCCTGGCGAAAGCTGGTCTCGGGGTAGCCTTGAGACTTTGGTATGAAGTCTTAGCGAAAGCGAGAAGTCTTGCTGACTGTTGTTTGGTGCTCGGTATGACATAACACTTTAGAGTAATGTCTCAGCAAAAGCGATAAGTGTTGGCGATAGATGAATACTTCAGGATAACTTGCGACCCTCAATATGATCTCTTGGAAAAAGTGATAAGTTTTTTCGATTGTTGAACATTTCGATATAACATAAAGGCTCGGTGTGATCTCTTAGTGAAAGCAATAGGTCTCGGCGATAGCAATACAAGTGATGATCATCGGTATGAGGTCTTGGCGACATGGAAAAGTCTTAGCGATAGCTCTTTGGATCTGGTGTAACGTCTTACCTATAGTATGGACTCTTGGCAATATCGAATACTAACTTTGTGGCATCGGGGAGACACGGTTAGTGTCTCACTGACATGCCAACACAGGGTGAACACCTTTGATTGAGTGAAGACTAACCTATGTGGCTTGTATTCGACCAATCAGAAAAGTCGAATGGGAACCGCTAGCAATTGGACTATTGCAGCCATTACTAAGAGGAATCTCAGCAAACAGGGGTGACATGGATATACTTTGAAGTTGCAGATTAATGAATGGTTTGATAGATTGATGTTGTGGTTGTATGATCAGTGGATGAATTCAATTCTGAGAACATTGTAATGTGAAAGTTCTATACGAGGTTGATCATAGTGAATGCTATTGTAAACTGACATCAAAAAGATAAGTCTGATCTCTGTATGTAATCTTTATTACTCTAATACAAAGTGACTTCTCTTGGTGTGGTGGGTTTTTCTCCCGTAATGGTTTTCCCATGTAAATCTGGTGTTCATATGTGTATGTCTAATTCTCTATTTCTATTATCTATTTCATGTGCATCTTAATTGGACTGTTATTGTAAAAATTTAAAAGTGTCTCTACATTCTTCCCTAAGGTTTTGACATTAGGAGAGTTGCTTCCGCACTTGGATTTCCTTACAGAGTTACAAAACCAAGCTTCCCCTTGGTCATTCGCTAAATGGGGGTTAGCTATTATCAGAAAGATATCACCTCCCTCTTCCAAAGGACATGCTTTCATCATTACTGCTACGGATTACTTCACAAAATGGGTCAAGGCTATCCCACTCTGATCCATGAATGTTGAAGCTATATGTAGCTTCTTTATGAACAACATCATCTCTCAATTCGGATTGTCCACTACACTTGTTTCTGACAATGGTACACCATTTAAGAACAAGGAAGTGAAGCAATTCCTTGAGAATTTCCACATCCAGCATAGGTTTTCCACACCCTACTATCCTCAATCTAATGGTCAATCAAAAGCATTGAATAAAACTCTTGAGCTTATGCACCAAAAAATAGTTAATAAACATGGTAAAGACTAGCACATTCAACTGACATATGCTTTATGGACCTATCGAATGAGTGTCCAAACAGATATAGGGACAACACCCTATAACCTCGTGTATGGTGTCGAAGCTATCATTCCCTTAGAATTGGAAATCTCATCTTTACGAGTTTCCCTGAAAGGGCTAATTGATAATGAGACATATCGAGTCAACTGCCTACATCAGCTAGAGATGCTCGATGAGTGTTGTTTACGAGCCCTCAAACATCTTAAAGCTTATCACCATTGGTTATCTAGACAATACAATCAAATTGTACTCCCTTGAACCTTTAAAATAGGAGATTTGGTTCTTTGTGAGAATCAAAGAAATGTAAATGCATCGCTTGACTAGAGAGGGAAATTCAATCCTAACTGGTTAGGCCCTTAAAATTGTGATTTATGTCTACGGCTCAGGCGCCTATGGATTATCATCTATGGATGGAAATCCTTTGAAGGAACCTATTAATGTTATGCATCTTCATTGTTACTACATGTAATGTCCTATGTGTCACCTATGTGGTGCTCTCTCTCTACAAAAAATATTAGTAGTATTGCATGAGTTGGCATTGTTCATTAACACATTATGATAATCTTGTGTTATGAGTAACCATGTGTGTGTGTGGTCATCAAATCATTATTGCATTTGAATTAACATACAACCATGTGTGTTTAATTAAATCTATTAGCATCTAGTATAAGCATACATTCACATGAAAATAGAACATCCATAGCATGAACATATGAGAAATAAAAAACATACACATCTAGATAAACAATGCCATGAAACCAAAATCAACGTATCCATATATGTATATATATCCACAATGTATGTATCCAATGTCATGTACATGTATCGGGCCACTACTACAAAAATGAGTGGCTATTGAATATATGTCTATACAAAAGGATCTGCAAGTATGTATGAACATGTATGTATCTCGCTACCAAAAATGGTGTACACAAAAAATGATAGTGATCTCTAATCACTGAGGCACATGGCTCCCAGACCCCTTTGGCTCTAGTGGATGCTCTAGAAGACGGGGGAGGGGCTAGATGATAGTCATCAAGCATGAAAAATGAGAGCGTAACATGGACAAGGTTGTCCACATCCCTCTAATCTCCCCCTGCAGGGAGGATATATCTAGCTCTACCTACCGCAACTGGTCCCACAGTTATTGAACCTTTGTCAAGCTCACATCTTCTAGTTTCCCACCATGGTCATCGAGATGGCTTTGAAGGGTGTCATGTGCCTACTCAGTAGCATCGACCCTCATCACTACCATGTCTTGCTTGGTGAGCATTGTTCGTAGCTCCCCCAACAACTAGTCACGCTTCCCTCGCATGATCATCAACTCTGTTGTCAGCTAGACAACCTTTACATCCCGCTCCTCATAGGTAGTCCATAGGCATGCAACCGGCTTGAAGCTGGAGGCATGACATCCCATGGACACCGGTCGAAATTCCTCTAGGAATGACCCCTGAATCTTTTCAACAGGGGCCACCTCTTATATGCACTGAGATATGATCTGAATCCAACTCTGTGCATCCTCTATAACCATAGAAAAGGAAAGGATATCAATATCATATGGCATATATATAAGATACATATATCATCAGATTAAAAGTACAAAGTATGGAACAACAAATCATGAATACTTGTGTCCCCCAGCTGCCATGTTGGGTCAGGGTGAGGCTCGGTGCTTGGACCTGCACTACCAGTCTTAGCGGCCACTCTTGGTGTTGAAAGTGATGTAGCCACAACAAAAGACAGTGGCACCAAAGAGACAAGAGTCGTCTATGGGGGATCTGATCTCCTCCATCACCTTGACCTCATTGGTGGAACCTCCTCCTCCTAGGGTGCCTCCTCCTCCTCCTCCTCCTCCCTGGCCTGCTACCGGCCTCTCCTCCTATCCTATGGTGGTGGAGCTGGTAAGTCCCCCTATGGACCAGGGTCCCCTCCCCAAGCACCCTCACCGAACATAGGAGCTAGCTGGTGCCTCTCCCACCACTACATAAAATCTACGGCTACACCTACATTATCCCCCACCACTAAAGGTGGAAAATCATGATCAGGCTCATCATCATCAGATGGGACTATAGCTCTAATACTCGGGTGAGGGTGGTCCCTAACCCTCGTTGCGCTCCTATGGGCCCTAGTATATGTGGGAACATCTAGTCGTATAGCCTGTGGTCGGCCATGTTATCGCATGACCCAACTCCACTAGTAGGGCACAATAATATAGTCCCTATGCCCTATCAAAAAATGGTCTCTCTGTAGGTTCCTCAAATACCTGCCATCATCCACCCACGTAAAAAATTTATAGGGCCTCCATCGGACCCTATCTACTATGAGGGTATCAAATTTTAGCTGCCAAAACTATAGGTCTCTGAACCTCCACTAGCCCGTCATATCATACTAGTGGGCCATGGGGACCCTATAAGGTTGAAGCTAGGGAAAATCAACCAGCCAAGTGCACATGATGTGGGCAAAGGCCCACACCTACAAAAGTGTGCACGTTGTCAGGCTACCACACTCATAGCGTACATACTAGCCCATCTCCTGGTAAAGGTGCGCCAATATGTTGCACCCCTAAGAAAAATGGTCCTATGCTCTATCATCTATCTAATATTTTAGACAAGGCCCCCATGTAGGTGTGATCCTTTCCCATCAATCGTGATCCAAAATGCAACGGTCAAGACCATAACTTGAATGATCAATGGAACTGTGGTCCTCACATGGTCATACCAACGTGTTTAGATGTGGCCCATGCCATCACCTCCATCCATTCTCCCCATGTAGTAGTGGATGCCCTCTAGGTGCTCCCATGCAGATCGTGTGTCGTCCAAGGTCACCTGTTGTCCACAGATGGGTAGTCTAAGGATCCAATAGATGCCCTTGAGAGTGATACTCATCTCCCCAACTGGTAGCTAGAAAGATGAAGTAGTGGCATCGCACCACTTCATAAGGGCCATCAGCATGCGCTCATGGTACCTCATCTCTGGCATAGTGAAAACATGTCAGAGACTGATGCGCTTGAAGAATGCAACCTCGTCCACCAATAAGTGATCCCTCTGCTCATGGACCAGCTAGAATGTTCACCCTCTAGGATGTTCCTGAATCTTTGAGTACTCCTGCCAATAGCATAAAAATCTTGAATTAGAACACTAACACTTATCATCAAAAAATTACAAAAAAATCACTAAGACTCATGTGTGACGTACAAACGTCTGCACACCACACATATGTCCCCCACCGCCATGGTCGCCTTAGAGTCGACAATGCATATCTGAGATGACAACGTGGAAGAGGGATGACAGCGCTCATCGTCAATGATAGCATGAGATGGGGATGCAAGAACATGAAAAAGACACATGCGCACCTCGCCACCAGAAAAAATTGAAAAAATGCATGAAAAATTGCTAAAAATGAGAGTTTGAGACTCACCTGGTCCACCTCATGACCCTCGGCAACATCCCGATGTAGCTGCTCCAACCTCAGCTCCTCATACTCTCTCTTTCTAGGAATTTTTCAAACTTTTCTCTCACAAAAGTCAACAATTTCCTCTCGATGAATAGTGAAAATGACCCTTCTAGAGGCCCACCTAGGTATATATAGGCCCCACCAGGGCTCATTTTTCCCTAGGACTCGTGGCTACCTAGTTTCTCCTGAGTTCAACCCACTAAGCTAGGGGAAAACTCATGGGGAGGCATAAGGTCATCTCTTGATCATATTTTCTTCTGAATCGATGACTTTTTTCTTGATCAATCCTCTCTATGTGGTAGCTTTCTTTTGATTTTTTGAAGCTAACCTAAACATTAAGTTTTGTTGGATGAAACATTTAACAAATTCATGACTGCTTAGATGTTGTTGGTCAAGCTCGGATGCTGGGGGCATCTTCATTCCCAGTTATTTTGACTATGATAGTCACTATGGTATCTTTTTAATAGCACATAAATGTGTAAAAATTTAAAAATTTGGGTGAAATTTTTCTTTTCTACTTTAGTGAGGCTGATTTTTTCAAAATCAAGCCCACTAAAGTGGGGGAAAAATGTAGTGTCATAGAATCGCACCTAGAGGAAGTTCCATAGTTCCACATTCTAGCCTAGTATTTATGACACTCCAAAAACATTAGTTGCAAAAACCCCCCTTAGTCAGAATGTCACGATTCTGACTTTAGGACGACAAGTGGCCGAGCAACAAAATCCTGACAAAGTTTTTCCTGAGAATATAGACCTTGGACGACTGCGCGGTGCGCAGATGTTCACATGGCATGCTAGAATATTATTCATTTCTCGAATCTAAAACATTGAATTTGGAAGGCTAACCCCTGTGACATGTATCCCAGTGGTTACATTCTGAAAGTAACAGCTCTTTGTTGCCCTTGCAAGCATAAGAACCTCCTTTTTCCTCTCATTTGGAGGTTGGAAGATTGGAAGACATCACTCTAGCTCTTATTTTTCTTTATCAACAATTTTACGACTTCTCCTTTGATAGCATTGCATTCATGGATGAAGCCATGCCAAACTCAGGTCCCCCCCAGTAGTAGTAGCAACTCTCAAGCAAGCAATCAGTAGTGCATCTGTGTGCTCCAGAGAGGGCCTTGGTCCATAGGTAATGCTCTCTCTCTTTTTCTCACTTTCTTTCCACAAGCATTTTTTTACTTTATCATGGTGTGGGTTCTACTCCTCAAGTGGGTCTTGCTTTCACAACATGCTTATCATGGTATGGGTTCTACTCCTTGAGCGAGTATTGCTTTCAGCACACACTTTGCTTTCCTTTCCAACTTGGTTGTTCGTGGAGGTGGGAACACCAAAATAGGGTCTGACTAAGACAGACCCCTATACAGCAACCCAACAACTTTCTCCTTGATCTCTTGTGTGTAGGTTACGAAAAAGGAACTTGGAGTGAAGATTTGAGCATTCGAGAAAGGGGTAAGCTCTCTCCAAGTATTGTGATATTTCCTTCAATATTTGGCTTTCTAGTTAAGTTAACCATTCTGCTTATATCACTCCTGAGTCTGAGAGTAGGATTGCTTTTTGTCCATTGAGTTCCTGAGTTCTCTATCACTTTGGATGCCAACATGACTTTTAGATGACAATGCGCCATGCTAGCATCCTAGTTCTTCACTGATGTCTTCTGGTCGAGAGCTCTCTCTTCTCGAACGGTATAATTTTGATAGGGCTCTCTCAAGATCTCTAACTATTTCCTTTGAGACATAACTACTTTTTTTCTCCTTTATCATTTTGCTAGCCTGAAGGTGTATAAGGGCAGTTCATTCCATGGTGATCTCTTGAGAAAGGAGAGACATGTGAGCAGTGAATCTCTCTTATATGATAGGAGCATGTTGACAGTTTTTGGATGCAAGATGGATGCCTTAGTGATGTTTTTTATTAACTATCATGGTACCATGTTAGCATAGAGAGAAAAAAGAAGAAATGACATGAAGACAAGAGGATCCAACAAGTCCATGATTTATGAGACTTTATTAGAGATCATGATGATGATTTTCTTATCAAGAATTAGGAATTTTAAAATGGATACTTACTTGATGTTTGATAACACACATGGGCACGATGCATCAAGGTATATAGAAATAGGATGGCGTTGCACCTAGTGTGATGGACTTTGACTCGACAATCAAATAGGAGTACTCTTGTTTACACCTAACATAAAAAACCTCATTCAGAATGTAGTTCAGATATTCTAAACATCTAGGACCAAAACATAGTAAGGCAAGCCTTCCTATGTGGTCAACAAGACACTTAAAAAACCATCCCTACAACCAAACAAAGCACTAATGACCAAGGCTATATTACAAGAATATCTAGCAAGCACTACAAAAAAAGGATCATTGCCCCATTCCTTTCTCTCTAAATCCCTTTGTTTGGACATCATCAAGAGGTCATTGGAATGAGCACAATAAGATAAATCAACAATAAAAAGATCAAGTAAACAAACAATTTAATGTTCTTCATACCGCTAGCCAAAACTAAACTATGGTGATGCCTAATGTTGATGTCCATTATAGGAAGCATGCATCCTAGGACATGATGTTATTAGATGATTTGGGACAAACTGGATGATGAGCTATTAGTACCAAGAGTTCACCAAATTGTTTACCTATTGACCTAGATTTGAAACCTTGACATTTTGAGTTTTCACTTTTAACCTGTTAGACTTGTTTCTAACTATTTTACCAATGGTTGAGGGTGATGATGATTTATTATGAGTGATGTTTATTGCAGGTGAAAGTGAGATGGGACAGACATATTTTCTCAAATATTTAGATGTTTTTGGTGTTTTGAGGTTGTTTTAGGTATTTTTTGAGATGTTTTACAAACGTTTTGATTTTTTGAATTTTTCAATATTTTTGGGTTTTCTGATATTTTGACCAAGAAACTAACCTAAAGACCTATCCTAGGGGCCTCAGGGGCTAATCAATAGATTATCCTTACCTACATTATATACGCAGAGACCACATAGTTTCACTAACATAGACTCGATTATTGATGAGATATGAACAAATGGATTGTCAATTTATTACGATAGACTCCTAAAGGACTGACCTAATTGTCTCAAGGGAAGATCAAAGATCAACCTTGCCTACTTTCAGAGCTCAGAGACCTATAGTTCAAAAATAAAAATCTATTTTTGACTTTTTGAATGACTTTTTGAACTATTTTTAGATATTGATATGTTTTAAAATGTTTTTTTTTTCTATTTTTATGAATGTTTTTGGATTTTTTGATTTTAGGGAAGACTTCTAGAATATACATGAATCTAATTCAATGAGAAAATTCCCTAGCGTGATGCAATAGACTAATTCATTATAGGTAGGAAAATTGACCTTAGAAATGGGCTAATTAGTACTAGGAGGGATCATGACATGAACACAGGATCAAGCTATGATGCGAATGCAGATGGGTGATGGATGGATGATGTAGAACAAGCTGTAAGGATCATAGTGGGTGGAAAGTGCTTATTTACACAAGGCACCTATTTTCTAGGTTTTCACCAAGGTACTTTCCCAAAGCACCAGTGAAGTGGTTTTCACTAGAGGACAATTTTTTCTTTACTGTTTTCAATCGTTTTTCATATTTTTTTGGATTTTTTATTTTTTATTTTTTTGTATTTTTGGATTTACACCTTGGAATATTAGGCATAAAAATTATTGAGATGGGAGCTATTTATGGGCTCCTACAGAGGTTCTCCTTCAGGCGTTGATAGCTAATATGCCCCTGACTTCTAGCTCACTGTGATGATGAAGGGTCCCAACCAATTGGGTTCAAACTTGCCCTTGCTGTCTGGATTTGGTACATTTTTCTGATTCTCCTTCAATACAAGCTCACTAACTTGAAAGGTCTGACTCCTGATTTTCTTGTTATAGCTTTGCTTGCGATAGTTTTGGTAGACTTGGAAATGGTTTAAGGCATCCATATTCCACTCATCTAGTAGTTCCAACTTGTTCAATCGTGATACTTGATATTCTTCATCCATGATGAGATTCTACAATGATATCCTCAGGGATGGGAGCTCGATCTCAATGGGGAGGATGGCTTCTAATCCATAGACTAGGGGAAATGGGGTGGCACCTTTTGGTGTGTGGATACTTGTTCGATAGGCCCATAAGGTGGGATTTAGCTACAATTGCAAGTCACAACCAGCATCATTGACTATTTTCTTGAGGATCTTTAAGATGGTCTTATTTATAGCTTCATCTTGGCCATTTCCTTGAGGGTAGTACAAAGTGGAAAAATGATTTTAGATTTTGAACTTTTGAGTTATGGTCTCGAACATCTTGATTTTTGAAAGGTGTACCATTATTTGAGATGGTGGCTTGAGGGACACCGTAGTAGTAAATAAGATAGTTCAAGATGAACTTGGATATCTACTTTCTTGTGATATAGGTCATGGGAATGGAATCTACCCATTTCATGAAGTACTCTGTGGCAGTGATGATGAACTTATGCCCACTAGATGAGGTGGGGCTACTTTTCCCAACGAGATCGAGTCCCCATTGTGAAAAGGGCCAAGGTGTTATGAATGGATGGAGCTCCTAAGTTGGTGCATGGATGAGGTCCCTAGGCTGCTAACACTGCAAACACTGTCAGACATAATCATGAGCTTCCCTTTCCATTGTAGACCAATAGTACCCAATCCTCAACAATTTCTTAGCCAAGGTCATACCACTCGAATGTGAACCACAAATGTTGTTGTGTACCTCGGTTAAAGTAGTCAAGTCCTCCTTAGTGTTTAGGCATCGTAAAAGGGTTCCTTCAATGCTCCTACGGTATAGGGTATCTCCTAGGATCACAAAATGGGATGAATTTTTAACAAATGCTCTTTTAAGGTTCAGGGTTATATCAATGGGGAGGACTCCTATTCTCAAGTAGGTGTATATATCATGATACTAGGGATCACCAGGACCAATGATTTCACACACAAATTTAGACTCTGGTACCTTGAATGCTAGTATGAGAAGTTGCTCTATGAGGAATTCTTTCTTTGGGACCTTGCTTGGGACGTCCACTAGCAACCCAATTATTTCCATAGCATCCACTGCTCTGTTATTTTCCCTTGGAATCTACTCAAATATGGCATCAATGAAGAACTCCTTTAGGCTTTCCACCAGTTTCTTGTATGGGATCAACTTGTCATCCTTCATTTGGTACTCACCATTTACCTAGTTGATTATGAGTTGTGAGTCTCCATAGACTTTGAGTGTCATGATCTACCACTACACTGCAATTCCTAGCCCTATGACAAGAGCTTCATATTCTGTAATGTTATTTGTGCAAGGAAATGATAGCTTGTATGATTTAGGTTTGCAATCCCCTTGTGGTGTGATAAAGAAGATTTCAGCTCCTAACCTGTGTTGTGTGTAGGATCCATCAAAGTACAATTTACAGTGATCTGCCACATTTAAGTTAAAGATGGATTCATCAGGGAATTTTGATACAAGTGGGTTCTCTAAGTATATTGGTGCTTCTACCAATTGATCCGCAATTGCTTGTCCTTTAATGGTCTTGTGTTCCACATACTCAATGTCATGCTCTATCGGGATCATAACCCCTTTAGTTGTTCACCTATAAGCATTACTTTAGAAAGTAGGTATTTGAGACGGTCTATCTTTGCAATGAGTTTTATCTAATGTGATAGCATATAGTGTAAGAAATTTTGTGCTGCAAACACAACTACCAAACAAGCTTTCTCAATGGATGTGTAGTTCATCTCGTGTCCCACCATGGTTCAACTAATGTAATAAATAGCTATCTCTTTCCCATTTTCATCATGTTGTGCCAAGAGAGCACCAAGAGTTGCTACTGTTGTCAATATATATAGGGTCAAGGGTTTTCCTGGAATTGGAGGCATGAGAACTAGTGGTGTGAGAAAATACTCTTTGATTTTGTTGAAATCTTGGTCACATTTCTCATCCCATTTATATGCTACCCCCTTGTGGAGTAGATGAGAATATGGGATAGCCTTTTCTGCTAGTTGTGTTATGAATCGACGGATAGACTAGAGTCTTCCTTTCAAGTCCCTTAGTTGTTTCAATGTCCTTGGTGCCTCCATCTCGAGGATTGCTTTGACTTTGGCAGGATCAACCTTAATTCCTATCATGGATACAATTTACCCTAATAACTTCCCTAATTATACCCCGAAGACACACTTTTTTTGAATTTAGTCAGACCTTGTACTTTTCTAGCATGTCGAAGATAGAGCCTAATGCTGCTATGTGATCCCGATATTTCTTTAACTTAGCCAATATATCATCCACAAAATATCCCATAATTTTGTGAATCATATCATGAAATATTAGGTTCATGGCCCTTTAATAGGTTTCTCCTACACTCTTCAGCCCAAATGGCATCATATTCCAGAAATACGTCCCCCATGGACAAGTGAAAGTCATTTTTTGTTGGTCCTCTTTAGCTATCATGATCTGGTTGTATCCAGAGAATTTGTCCATTAGTGATAGCATTTCATGTCGTGTTGTCATATCCACAATCATATCAATGTTTGGGAGAGGGAAATCATCCTTGGGACATGCTTTGTTCAAATCTCTGAAATCAATGCAAATGTGGATGCGCCCAGTGGGCTTTGAATAGATAAAAGATTTGAGAACCACTCTAGATAATCAATTGTTCATATGAACCCTACATCTAGGAGTTTCTGTAATTCCATCTTGACCAATAATGTTATCTGGGGATGCATATTCCTTAGCTTTTGTCTCACTGGCTTTGCTTCAGGATATAGAGCTAGGTGGTGAACCACAACTTCTGGATCAAGCCCAGGCATGTTTGCATAGGTCAATGTGAAGTTCACCTTTCGTTCTTTTAGAAACATAGCTAGGATTTCATGTTCTTCTATCAAGAGGGATTCTTCATAGAAGGTGATATGTGGTGTTTCTTTTGTTCCCAAGTTGACCGGATTGCACTTCTTTGCTAAGAGCACTGACTTCTCCTCATGAATAACACTGAGGGGAATATTTAATCCTTCATCCTATGATGCCTCAGAGACATTTTCACCATCAGATGCATACTTTATTTTTACTATTTTTGGGTCAAAGAGTGCCACAGTGTGGTTTTCACTCAAAGGCCTAGAGATTATTCTCAAATTTTAACTTTTATGACTAAAGGATTCAATTATCTCTCCATAATAGGCATGTGTGTCTAGCATGATGTCAAACCTAGCTTTGTGACCTCCACATGGTATAGTATCCCGTAATCCCATGAATTCTGAGATCACATCATCATTTTTTAATGTGTCCAAAATTGGTGGTCCTCATCGGTCGTAATCGATGAGTTGGGGATAGACTAAGTTTATCTCATGGGTTTGGTTGTTTGACTCAAAAGATAGGGTACTAATCATGAGAATGGAGGAATCCTTTAATAGCATGGGTAAGTCGGTTATAGGATCTTCCTCATCACTATTGCATACATCGGTTATGTCAAAGGTAAACTTATCTATGACTCAACCTATGGAGAATGGTAACTTTAGACATCGAAAATATACAAATTGATATCGCACACTCGATCCTGATCTACTAACATAGCTTCATCCTAAATTATCCCTCTGTCTAACCATTTAATCGAATAGCCTTATTTGATTAAAGTCATCATAATTCCCCTTTTAATTAAATAAATCCCTCAATTTAATTAAATCATCATCTCTGTAATTAGCTAGGTCATTTCATCTTCCTATCTTTATTTAATTAAATAATCCATATTATTTGATTAAATTTCTAAAGTTCATCTAATTAAATTAAATAAATTAAACATTTATCTAATTTAATCTAATATCACCCCTTTTGGTTAAATAAATCAAAATATTTATTTAACTAGGTCTTAATCATTTTCATCTCTTTTTGATTTATTTCAATCCTAAAATCTAAATCAAATAGTCAAATCAGCTAAATCTCCCCTTAAATTAATCAAATCCTAATTAATTTAATCCTAATCACTCAAATCCTCTTAGATTTTGCAACTTGCACATGAAAATCAATTTAATTTATTTATAAATCATCTATTTTCATTCAAAAAAGGCATCAAAGATGGAATATTCCTCAAATTTGAAATCTCCCCCCAAATGACTTGTCCATCCAACAAAGCATTTAAAGCTCTTACATTGTCTCTTACATGTCTCCCACTTGGCATTTAACTCATCTTTCATCCCCCCTTTAAACATATCATCTCATCAAATTCAAATTTCAAACTGGCACATGGATCAAAATGTGCTCAACCTTCATCCTATCAAATGTTGACAAGTGGCACCTTGCCATTGGTTGAATGTTAGTCCCACATTGCTTCATTTTTGGCATTCATCCATGTTAGCATTCTATAAATGAAGGGATCATCCTTCATTTTATCCATCCACAATTTGAGTAAACTTACTATACTCAAATTTATAGCAATCTCCATCCATCTTATTAAGTTCTATAAGTAGGTTTTTTGTAGATTTGGCTTGGAGTTCTCATCCTTCACCATCAAAGTGGATAAATCATAATCAACATATCAATCTTGCATCATAGGAGTTGGGAAAGGGCCAATTTCCACATCAAATTGGCACCAATTCCCCCATGGGATAGTGGTTTGATTGTGTTTGAATAAGATTTGATAGTTTTCATTTGAATTCTTTTCCTATTTCTTGTTCATTTCATTTGAATGGATCTTATGGGGAATGATTGTTTTAGACTTGTTTATGGACTAACCTTGTGTTGTTTACTCATTTTTATGTAGGTCTAGATCAAGCATTCATAGTAACTGGAGAGTGAATGCTGATAACTACGGAAGAGTTTTGATTGTTTTAACTAGGGAACCCCTGCCAAGTATGGTTACCTTCAAAGGGGTACATCTGAGGCCAAGATTTCTTATGCACTTCTCTGGAATGATAGGTACTAGAATACCATTGTCATTTTTCCCAATTTTTGTGTTTATGTTATAGCCCATACCAAGCATCATTTGTAGTCCTTTGCTACTTTCATCCATGGGAAGATCAGGAATGGGCCTTTCATCTTGGTGCAACAATCTAGATATGTCTTTCTCATCTACAACTTCCCAACTCAAATCTCCCCAACATCTAAATCTAGAGGCGTCTGCTTTGAAGGTTTGGGATGATGTTTTAGCTGGTTGGGGTTGCCTATGAGACCTAGGAGATTGAGGTAACTCTTCTATTAGGAAAGCACTTTTCTTCATTTTGTAATCCCCACACCCATTGTCTTGGATAATGAACATGATTTTAGAAATATCAGGAATGGTGGGTGTCTTTGTCTCAGAAGTGGAGGCTAAAGTAGTTGGGTCTACATATGGAGTTGTAGGGCCTTCATCATTCTTTGGGACTTGAGGAATTTTATAGTACTTTGCTTCCAAATTCTTGCAATAGTAAAAGGGCTCGAGATCACCATGGACCATGACCTCTTGGTTTTGATATGGGAATTTGATGCACTGATGGAAATTTGATGCGACAACTTGCATCACATCGATCCATGGACACCCTAGGAGAATATTATAAGGTAAATCAAGGTTGAGGACCTGGCATGTGGTTTCCATGATGGTTGGCCCTACTTGAATAGGGAGTTGAATAGTGCCTTGAGACACTCTTTCTTGGTCATCATATGCTCTGATTATGATACCTTTACCATTTTCAATGGAGTCCTCAGAGAATCCAAGATTCTTTATAAGCTTGAGAGAACAGATATTTAGACCTACACCCCCATCCACCAAGGCCCTTTTGACTTTGTTTTTATGAACCAAGACTTCGAGATGGAGTACGGGATTATGGGATGGTTGGGTAGGAAATTCCTAATCAAAAAATGTTAAGATATTTTGGGTGGTGATGTGTCTGACCATTGCTTGGAATTGGTCAGCATCAAGGTCCACGAAAATGGTGGATGAAGCCAATGGTTCTTCGAGGATTTTTCTATGTGTGAGAAAAATATTCAGTAACTCCATGATGGAGATTGAAGCGGGGTTCTTTTCAGGTTGTCTAAGACATTGTAGCCATTAGGAATGGATTTTTGATTTGAGGTGGATGCCCTACGTGGTAACTTTGGCTCCCATGTGTGGTGACTCCACAATCATCTTTTGCTCCATTGATGTTAACAACAGTGACCCATTCATCTAGGGATGTGACCACATGATCGTAAACATGGTTTACGTTGCCATACTTTGTCTTTCCATGGTTGCTCCCTTTATTATGATTTGGAATCAGGTTCATGTATATTTTTAGGTCTTTATTTCCAACTAGTTGTTCAATGTTTATGATTTTTACATCAATGAGGTCTTGGATCAGATTTTTCTGCCTCATGCAACTGGCTATCGTGTGCCCATTGATTTTATGAAAATAGAAAAGGTGGTTTTCTTTTTACCATGGTGGTTTCACTTGGGGCTCTTGATAATTCTCATAGACGGGGATTTGAATGAGATTCTACTTTACTAGTTTCTTCATGATTGATTTGATGGATTCCCCAAGGGCTATGTACTTTCTCTTGGGGGGATATTTGTTTCACGGGGGTGGTCTCCCTTGATTACTCAAATTGTTGACTTGATTATTGGGTGGTTTTTATTGTAGACATCCAAATTTGATCACTTCCATATGGTCAAATTGGTCTCCCTTATCTGTCTACTTCATCAATATTAATTAAATGATTTATTTAATTAATATCTCCCTTTTCCCTAAGGTTCCTAAAGTATGTATTTAACAATTAAATACTTTACCTTTCATCTTCTTCTCTCTAAATTAAATAAACATATCAATTTATTTAATTTAGTCATTTGACCTTTTCGAATTAAAGCAATTTTAAATTCTTTTTTTTCTCCCTCTTTGTCACATCCTCCATAAGCCTCTTCTAATTGGGATTAATTTAATTAATCCATGATTAGGATGTGCACACCATAATCAAGATTAATGTCACATCCTCCATATTCTCCCACTTTCTTTTAATCTTCTATTAATCTCCTTAATCACATATTTGCACAACCTTAATCTAATCCCCTTGCTACATTTAGCATACCTTTTTGGTCAACCTTTACATTTGCCACATTTAGCCTAGACCCTCTTCCCCATGTGAATTTTAAATTCACATTTATCCCTCCAAAAATCTCCTCTTCCCCATGCTAGTTGTTAGAAGTTCTAGAACTCCTCACTTGTCACATTAGTCACATGGAGCCAAGAACATTCCATTATAAGGACCTTGTCTTATCCACAAGGTACTTTTTAGCTCCCTTCATAAGAACTTTGTCTTATCCAAAAGGTGCTTCTCATATGAATTTTAAATTCCCATTTATTATCCCAATCACTTTTCCCCTTCCAATCATGTGAATTTTAAATTCACATTTATTTATCCAACCACTTCTTTCATCCCCATGATGATGTGTGAGGAATTCTAAAATTCCTCACATGTCAAAATCACTCCCACATACGGGAAAGAAGTTCCTTTTTGAAGAAATCTTCTCCCATTTCCAAGGTACTTGCAAGTACCTCCACCTCAATTGTACTCTCTCCACCTCACAATGTCCTTTTGCCATCTCCTTTCCACATGGCAAGATGTGAGGGCTTGTGAGTTCTCAACTCACCCTAGCCCTCCATCTTGGCCATGTTGGCTCAATCTTGACCATTGAATTCTCTAGAGTATTCTCCACTAAATATAGAGGATTTTCATTCATTCTCATTCATTAGGCATTCACACACTTTTACATTCTAGCTCTCACACTTGCATTCTTGAATCTCCATTGTTGCATACTGTGAAGCTTTTATTTCTTGCACTTACACTCATCCATCTCATTACCCACTTTGCTCATTGTATTCCTCATCTTACATAGATCATTTTGAGTCCATTTTTCATTCATCTTGTCATCAAAGGAGCATACATAGCATCAAAGATCCAAGGGACAAACAAAGAGCAACTTGAACAAGGTAAAAATCTACTTGTTTATCTTTATTTTGCTTAAGTTTAATGTAGCCCTATCTTGAGGTGTTTAGTGTCTTTTCCTTCTTTTTGCATTCTATTTTGCATGATTTAGAGTAGGTTAGGAACAATGATCACATTTCTGGCACACTGGGTGGGACCCACAGACGGGTCCTTTTGATTTTATGTTTTTTATTTTTTGGTATTTTACAGGTTCAGGTTGCAAAGAGACGAACTTGCCCCAGACAGGGGTGACCCTAACCTAAACAGGGGCAAACCTACCTAGGGAGAGGTGAACCTACTCAACTAAAGGTGACCCCAACCTGAATAGAGGTAACCCTACCCTATAGAGTCACCCTTCTGAGCAACAGAACCCTAGTTTCTTCACTATTTTTTGCAGAGGGGCGAACCTGCCCTATAGAGGGGCGAACCTGCCCTAATAGGGGTGAACCTGCCCTGCACAGAAGCTTCTGCAAGGTAAAACAAAGGTATAAAAGTCATTTTCAAGTTTTGTTTTCTATCATTTTTGTTAGTACTGACCCCCTAACTCATCCTATTGGTGATTGTGCAAGATTTTACTAATATTTTGTGCAACTGTCTCACGCTTATTGAAGATCAAAAGAAAAACTTCTAACATATTTGTTGTAGGGTGGACAAGTTTAGTTATTAGTTAGTTGTTTTAATTTCATTTTTCTAATACTTAGGCACATAGTTTAATTAGGGGGGAGTCAACATATTGCTTTCCATGTTTCCAAAGTCCTTTGTGTCACCCAAGAGGGCACTATTCCGTTAACGCTTTCCCCTTGAACTTCGTGTGAGCATGGGGAGTAGCCAAAATGGTTAGTGTTCTCTTCTTAGCGAGACCTACTTGTGGATTTCACCATCCCAAGGGATGAACCCAACCACACATACTAGTGGGGTATACAAAGGGGAGGGAGTGGAAGTTGTACCCCAATCTAGGCACGTTGTGTCTGGTAGAGTGTCAAAGCTAGGTTGATACCTAGATAGACATGAACAGTTGGTCCAAGCCTTTAGTATCTCGCTAGGGTTCCCAACTCATGCTTGTAGATAGGTTGGTATTCACGGTTGTGCCTCACATACTATGTGTATATCGAGGACCCCCTAGTTTTCCCTTGTTCAGCCTAGTTAGAGGATTGTGTTGGTCATACCCTTCATACTAATCTTAGGATCGTGCTATCTAAATTGTATTTTTGTGTGAAACTAGTGAATTTATATTCAGTCAAGTCATCCTTACGTTCTGCTTGTTGTTTGTTGTGTTTTGGTCCTTTGTCATAGCTATTTTAGCATAAGTTAGGTCCATGTTTGTTGCAAAGAGGTGAACCTGCCTTTAACAGGGGCAACCTTGCCCTCTGTCTCATTCATTTCTCAGCATGTTTCTATCAAAATTGTATATCTTTTTACTGAACAGGCAAGCTTTCACTGCACGGGGGTGAACCTACCCTTAACATGGGCGAACCTGACCTTTGCCTTAGTCTTATCAGCCTGTTTTTGTCAGAATTATCAATCTTTCCACTGAGCAGGAAAACCTGCCTTGCAGAGGGGTGAACCTGCCCTAAACAAGGGTGAACATGCCCTTAACAGGGGCGAACCTACCCTCTGTCTCAGTCATTTTCAGCCTATTTCAGTCAAAATTGTCAAACATTTCATTAAATAGGTGAATCTTCCCTCAACAGGGGTGAACCTAACCTTTAATGGGGCAAACTTTCCCCCCAAACAACTAGTTTTTCCTTTCGTTCAATCATTCTGAGCACCTTTTTTCCTATTCTAAGCCTCTTTTTCCCCATTTCAAATGTCTTTTTCACCATTCTAAATATTCGTTTATTCATTCTGACCATTTGTTTCCTCGTTCTGAGTACCCATTTGCATATTCTAAGTACTTGTTTTCCCATTCTAACCATCTATTTCCCCATTCTGAGCCTTTGTTTCCCCATTTCGAGTACCTGTTTTCCCATTCTAAATATCCTTTTTCCCATTCTGATCATCTGTTTTCTCATTTTGAGCATTTGTTCACCCATCTCAATAGTCTATTCGACCTCTTTTATGGTTTAGAAAAGTCTAAAAGTCCAGTTGGGAAAACCTAATCTATTATGGAGTGAACCTGACCTGTTCTTGGGTGAACCTGACCTATACTTGGGTGAACCTAACCTATTCTAGGGAAAACTTGACCTATTCTTGGAAAAAACTGACCTGTACTTGGATGAACTTGACCTATTCTGGGATGAACCTGACCTATTCTTGGTCGAACCTAACCAATACTTAGGAAAACCTGACCTATTGTGGGGTGAACTTGACCTATTCTTGGGTGAACCTAACTTGTACCTGGGTGAACCTGACTTGTACTTGGGTGAAACTGACCTATTCTCAGGTGAACCTGACCTTTAGTACGCCAATCTTACACATTGGTTAAACAAGTCTAATCTTTATCCAGCCATTCTACACCTTCTGTTCACCCAAAATTTGCATTTGCATTCCCCAAAGATAATTCGTTCATCATCTAAATCATATAGGAACATCATAAAGCATCTCTAGATTTGCTTATCTCTCATCGTTTCCTCAATCCAAATCCTCTGAACTTTATTTTAAGTCATTATCCAAATTGACCTAGGTGTCTGAAACTGGTCGTCATCCTACAATGTCTACGTAGGATCGCCATCCATCTTGAACCAGTCATCATCATTCAGCCCTATCAATCCACTTCCATCTCAAGTTGGATTTGGTACCACAATCATCCATCTATCCTTAATCTGATCAATCAGCACCTTAAGTCACCAAGGGTGATCTCTGAACCTGGTTTAGAATCTCTTTTTATCATCAAAACTCATCTAATTTTCCAATCTTATTAGGTGTTTCATCAATCAACCTTATCCATTCTAATCCAAATCATCCTTATTTAATCATCCAGTCTATCAATCTAATCCAACCTGATCCTCATCCAATCATCCAAGCTATCAATCCATTATTCAATCCAATCAATCCTCCAATCATCATTTAGGTCATCTTTGTGCACTGTATCATAGATTCTAGCCTCATCTTAGCTTACCTAGTAGTTTTACACTTTCATGTTTGTTCAAACTCGATCACAAGCCAAGAAGAAAATGGCAGAGCAACAAGCCCAAGGTTCCCAGCTAAACATCCCACAAGATCCTAACAACATCACAAATATCCCTCAAGATCTCAACAATGTCGTAAATATCCCTCAAGACTCTTATAACAACGCATCATCACAGTCCAACACCAATGTCCAAAACACCTCACAGCTCAAAGATGAAAACATGGTAAATTAGCTCGAAGTTATGGTTGATGAATATCTAGGAAATCCTGCTAATGTTCAGATGATGGATCTCCTCCTCAACAAGTGTGGGGATAAGATTCTCGCTACTATGATTATGAAAGGGGTCAAGCCACCACCTGATCTTAATATGTCACAGTATACTTACGCCCAGTCCCTTCCTGCATCACAAGATTCACAAACCTCACAAAATATTCCAAGAAATTTGTATATTCTCAAAGGTCTACCTATAGAAAATTGGTATCATACTAAGTTCAAGAATGTTGTGATGAACCAAGTCACCATGTATCCTTATGTTTTGTTTGTAGCCTCTATGGAACCACCTAATCCTGATGATCCCCATGAATATGGCATGCTATAGAATGTTCTACCTACTCCACCACTTCTACCTCAACATCCTGGTCAACCACCTATCAATACTGGGGACACCCCACTTCTTGCATTGATGCCACCTCCAGAACCTACGCCTGTTGGTAATCTACTACCACCACCTCAAGGTAATATCCGTGTGTTTCAACAACCTCCTGTGATGCAAGCACCAACACAACATATTGTTATCCCTTCGTAAATGCTGCCACAACATGCTATTGTGGCCACCATTTCATCTCAACCACCCTATCATCAACCTCCACAGTAGCACATCACCATTCCACAGCAAAACATTTCAATTCCTCAACAACACACTACCATTCCTACACAACCCTCACATCAATTCACACAAACTGCATCGCAGCTGCTGCAACCACCCCATAATTCTTTTGCAACGGTCCCACAACAACAACATATTCCATCTCGCCCACTTTATTAGTAGCCCCCATAGCAGCATCAACCACCCCATCATACACACATTCCCATGCAGATGTAGTGTAATCCACTCACACAATATCTTTACCACCTATCTAACATGTACACCGCCTATACTGCTACATCTAATCCTAATTTGAATATCCATGGGGCCTCTAAGAGTCCACCCCAGACACAATTGCCTCTTTACACTAATCCTCTACAATCACACACAAATCCATACCAATAGTCATCTAATCCAGAACAACCTCTATACGTCACACAATAGCCCAATGTTGCTTACAATTACCAAGCTAATTCATACTACACCCAATAGCAACCCTCATACCAACAAGGTGCTTCATCCACGTCCTATACGCAATAACAACCACCTTATCAGTAGGGTGCTCAATCCACCTCTTAATATCAGCAACAGCCACGTTATCAGTAAGGAGCTACTACGCCATCCTACTATCAAGTTGTTACACAATACCAGCAACGTACTCTATCCACTTCATACTATCAATAGCAGCAACAATAGCAACAAGTGGCTTCCTCTTACCATCAAAATCCGTCATCCTCCTATTCACCTTACATCAATCCACAATCTTCTTACACCAATTAGTATCAACAAACACCTTCATATATGCCTCAACCTGCTTATGATCCAAATATTGCAGCATCATCCTCATCATACTAGCAGTATCCTTCATACAATCAGCCTAATCCATCCAATCTGACTCTCGCAACACTTATCAATAAGGACCTAGAAGAATTCAAAGTTGTGTTGAAGGACTTGCAAGCAGGGACTGGCAAACAATCATTCAAGTTTGAGGACATTTGTCCCTATCTGTTTGATCCTTCAATCTCATTGGTCCCTTTCTTGAAGCATTTAAAAATTCCAAAATTCAATAAATATAAGGGAACCAAAGACCCCAAGGCTCACCTTCAAGGGTTTTACACGCACTGTCAAGAAGTCATGCATAATGACAATTATCTCATGAGATTGTTTCCTAGGAGTTTACAAGGAATAGCTCTTGACTAGTTTATGGGTCTTGAAAAATGATCTATCAATTCCTTTGTAAAACTTTCAAAAGAGTTTGTCTCTCACTTCTCCTTTAATTTGGAGAAGGAAATTGATTCAATAGATCTCCTAAAAGAAAAGAAACATGAGGGAGAAACCTTTGCGAGCTATCTTCAAAGATGGTGAGCTCTAGCCAGTCGCATGAAATCCCTGCTAAGGGAAAAGGATATGGTCACCTTGTTCATTGGAAACTCTCATGTGGATATGGCTCACAACTTCAAACTCCACTATGTCACAACCTTTGCAGCAATAGTGAAGAAAGGTCCTATTCTTGAAAGGGCCCTTATCACCAAAGGGATAGTCAAAATCTTTAACCTTGACAAGGAGAAGTCATCCAACGACAAGTCTTGTTACTGGAACAAGAAAAAAAATGTTGTCAATGATGGTGTCACAAACACCAAGCACATCCAAGTGGCTAATGTTTCACAAAAACCACAATATCCACCTCAATAGTCAAATCCTCATGCTATATCGGTACCACCAAGGGCACCTCATCCTAACCAACAATCCAATTAGAATAACCAAGGGAATGGAAAATGTCAATTCACTCAACTAGGAGAACCCCTAAGTGTCATCTTCAATACACTCCTTCAAGCTAATTACTTGATTAAATATCCCGTGACCAAGCCACTCGATGAATCCAAGCCTAAACCAGCCTGGTTTAAAGAAATGAGTATTGTGAGTTCCACAAGATTAAAGGGAATACATTGAATAAGTGTCAAAGTTTGAAAATGTACATATAGGATCTCATAGATCAGGGTGACATACATGTGGATGCCAACTCAACACCTTCATCCAATGCTCAATTGCAGATATAATAGAATGCTTTCCCCAATAATAATCAAGGTTCTAGCATGTCCAACACCAACCCAGGACCTTGTAACAACAATAATCAGGATAACACCACAAATAGCATCAGTTACAAAAATGTGTCATTCAATTATCAAGGCATTGTCATGCACATCAAACAAGTGGAACCACATGTATCTATGATACATGTAAAAGGAAAGGATCCACAATGTGTTGTTACCACCCATCGAACCCACATTACAGTCCCTAGGGCCTCCGCATCTACCTAGCCACAGCCTACAAATTCTCAGTACAACATTCTTGACCATATAGGAAAGACCTCAGCCCAGATATCAATTTTGGACCTGCTTAAGTCCTCCCACACATCAAGAAATCCTAAATAAGGTCTTATGGGACACCCAAGTTCCTAATGAAATAGACCCCATGCAATTTCAAGCATTGGTAGGGCACCTCTCTGCCACCTATCAACTAGGGTTTAGCCAAAATGACATGCCTTGCATTGACTCTAATCATAATCGCCCCCTCCATCTAGAAGTCCTAGTAAATCAGCATAAAATAAAAAGGGTCTTGGTAGATAATGGTTTTTCCCTAAACCTTTGTACATTGAAATTCATAAAATAGGCTGGATACACCCATGCTTATTTAAATAATCAGGTCATCACAATTAAGGTGTATGGTAATGTGGGGTGTTATTTTGAAGGTATAATATGTCTTCCAATTCAGGTTGGTCCAGTTGTGCAATATACTACATGTCATGTCCTTGATCTGGAATTTCCCTATGACCTCCTCCTTAGCTGTCCATGGATTCATGCCATGCAAGTTTTTTTGTCCACATACCATCAATGCCTAAAATTCCCATTCAATGGGGTAGAAGTTACCATACATGCGGATCCCCAACCATTTGAATATTGTCGCACATTAGAAGCTTCTTTTCCTCATTCCCACTATAGTCCTAGAGTGGAAATGGGATTGCTGCAAATGTCATCATCCTAATCATCTACCATCACATTAGCCACCACTTCATCCACACCATCATCCACATCTTACTTCACCCTCACTAAATTCTAGATCATTGACAAGGGATGTGGTGAATATGAGATGCGCATGGCCTTGAACGTGGCAACTATGCCACCCTCACTGCACACATATGGCCAACCTTCGTAGTCTACACCAAAATTAGAAGACAAGACCATCACCTTTAATGTTCTGAATGTGGGATCTAGCACCTTTCGCTCTCTTGGGTTAAGACAAGATGCGCCAAAAGATGACATAAGCCAATGGGTCTACCGTGAGGAAGTTGATCCCTCCCCTCCTTTGAAAGAATATTTCTAGGAGAACTATCCTTGGCCATCTAAGTTCGCACAAAAGTACAATTATCATGGGGGAGGCCTTGGCACTGAAGAGTAAGGAAACACCATATTGTGGCTACAATAAGACCAAGAAACTTATGTTTGTGTCATGACACAAAACAAAAGGGACCTATAGTATTGTGTCATCGAAAAATGGACCCTTCCCATTTTCATGGATTTTTAGCTCTTGTTTCATAGTGTTGGAGTTATGTTGCTTTAATTTTATGACGTATCTTGGCTTGAACATGCTTATTTTGGTGCTAAAATTCTAATAACGACGTCTTGTGAAAGTGTTGTGAAGTGTTGTACAACATTTATACATTCTTCTAGATTCTATTTAATGCAATTCAACTAAAAACCACCTTTTCACTCATCAACAAGACCTATTTCAAGGTGTTGTAAAGTATTGTAACTAGATTTCACACTTTTCTAGGCATATTTTCCCTATTTACACCCTTCTCATGCTTTATTTTTTCTTTTTATGCCCTCATTTGCTTATATTAAGTGTATTTTTGGGTCCTATCCCGACAAACAACATTAAACACAACTTCATTTCCGACACTTGGTTTTGGGTCCCAGGTGGGATTCATTCGCCAAGGGTGGTGAATGAGTCCCCCGTGGCCCCAAATTCAAAATATTTTAAATTTCTTTTAGGATTTTACTAAAAATTCACTTCATACCAGCCTGTGATGAGGTATGAATAGATACTAAGGAACAAGATTTGTGTAAATAGGCATTTTTAACCTCATTTTGCATCTCACTCATTCAAGCAATCTCCATATAGAAGCATTCAATCCTTAAGCACTCAAGCATTTCGCATCTTCAATTCAAGCACTTTCAAGCACTTTGGAGCAGCCATTTACATCACTTCAGATTTGCATATTCAAGGATGTGCATTTGTTTTGCAGATTTGATAGCTTAAAGGTGTTGAAAAGTGGAATTCAATTCAACTAGACTCTTCAAATCAATTCACCATCTATTCAAGCAATTTGAGTGACTTTCAGCTCGTTCTCTATAGAATTGACCCTGGAAACCTGATATTCAGTCATTACCAGATCTGGAGTAGCAGTGTTGACCCTTGAATTTTCATAAATCTTGGGGAGGACTAATTCATCACCCTTGGTAAATGAGTTCCACTTGAAATTTGGAAATATGCATTTTGCCAGAAATCAACCCTCGGTTGTCAAAAATCAGTTCTCGACACTTTTTCAACAGTAGGAGGATTGATTCGTCACCCTTGGTGAATGAGTCCCACTATGAAAATTCAAAAAAATTCATTAGCATTCCAGACATTCCAAAAATATCACACATCATCTAAGTTCACTCATATTTGACCATGTACTTTCTATTTTGCATATTTCTTTCTATCTCAAGTCATATTTCGTAGTTTTGGCATATCACATTTTGTTTTCAAACAAAGCATAAATCTTAGTTTTGCATTCATTTTAGATCATCTTAATCAATCAATTGCATTTATTTAAGTTCATTTACATCATATCACATGACACATGTCCTAATTTAAATAAACATAAGCATTTTAGCAAACCTAAATCTCTCTCTTTTTAGGTGAAAAACATAGGAGAAGAGCAAGCATTTCAGGTTCCTAAAATCTATGTTTCAAGTATCATCTAGTACCTCTAACAATTTCAATGAGAGAAAAAATCTCCTCAAAGACATACCAGATGAGGAATCCATCATACATGCATACAATAATGTAGATCAAACTGACCTCTCTTCCATGTTCGACTACTTACACATCTGCATCATTAGCTTATCCCTTAAACATCCTAAACTTATAGACTGGGACCTACATGGTAGTGCACCCATAAAAACCTTTCCTACAATGGATTAGTACATACATCTTATGGGATTGGGGGAAGATGAACACCCTAACTACAAAAGTAAAAAGAAGAAAAATAACAAAGGGTCACCTAGTGAAAACCTCCCCAAGGCACTTCTTGACCTAGAAAAAGTAAAAATAAAGGGTGTATCTAATAGCGAAAATCTCGATGAGGTGCTAGAAGATTGGGATGTTCATCTTCCCCTTGTAGGAACTCACCTATTTGAATGATCATCCATCCTGATAGAAGAAACCCAAGAAATAAATTTGGGAACTAAAGAGGATCCCAAAATCACATATGTAGCCAGATCATTGTTAGAGGAAGAACATTCTATCATCACTAAGATTCTTCAAGAAGGTATCATTAATTTTACATGGACATTTAGACATGCCAGGCCTTGATCTTGCATTAATAGTCCATCATCTGGATGTGCATCCAGATGCCAAACCTGTCAAACAAAAATTAAGAAAGATGCACCCTCAGGTGGCTTTTCCTGTTAAGAAGGAGTTGAAGAAGCTATTAGATGCTATATTTATAAGGCCTATTGATTATTATGAATGGATCTCCAACATAGTGCCAGTCACCAAACCAAATAGCACTATCAGAGTGTGTACAAACTTTCGTGACCTTAACGAGGCTTTTCCCAAAGATGATTTTCCCTTGCCAAGCATAGATATGTTGGTTGACCTCACTGCAGGGCATGAGATTCTTTCCCTCATGGATGGATTCTCTGGATACAATTAGATTATAATTTCACCTGAAGGCCAACATAAAATAGCTTTCACCACACCTTGGGGCATGTTCTACTATAAAGTTATGCTCTTTGGTCTTAAAAATGTGGGGACAACCTATCAGTGAGCCATGACTATTATCTTCCACAATCTCATTCACATAATAATGGAAGACTATGTTGATGATTTATTAGGGAAATCAAGAACAAAGGAAGAACATCCTGTGGTGCTCAAGAAGATCTTTGAGTGTCTAGAGGAGTATAAGCTAAGGCTAAATCCCAAGAAATGTGTCTTTGGGGTCACATTAGGAAAATTATTGGGTTTTATTATTTCTAGACAAGGCATAGAGGTTGATCCAAAAAAAGTCAAAGAAATCATGGATATGCCTCCACCACCCAATCTCAAACAATTAAGAAGCCTATAGGGTAAACTACAATCCATCTGACAGTTCATTTCTCAATTAGTCGACAAGTGTCAATCATTCACTCATCTCCTGAAGAAGGACAATGCTTTTAAGTGGAATCAACAGTGTCATCTTGGATTTGACAAAATCAAAGAGTATTTGGCTCACCTGCCAACCTTATGCCACCAATCTCAGGTAAGCCACTCTTGTTGTACATCTCTACTACTTCAATGGAACTGGCGGCATTACTGGCACAACACAATGAGTCATCAAAAAAAGAGCAATCTATTACATAGGAAGGACCCTGGTTGGCTATGAACTAAATTATTCCCCAATGGAAAAAGCTTGCCTAGCTATGGTTTTTAGTTCGCAGAAACTCTAAAATTACATGCTAGTCATCCAATAAAGCTCATTTTCAAGATCAATCCACTTAAGTACTTGTTATCCAAGACAATCCTAACTGGTCACATAGCTAAGTGGGTCATTCTTTTGAGTGGATTTGATATAGAATATGTGGATCAAAAAGCTATTAAGGGACAAGTGATAGCTGATCAGTTGATAGATGCTCCTCTCATAGACACATATCCTCTAACCACAAAATTTCCTGATGAGGGATTCTTTGCAGTAACAGAAGCATCCATGTGGACACTATACTTTGATGGGTCATACACACATAATGGATCGGGGGAAGGAATCTTACTCGTCACCCCTCAAGGATATTATATACTGAAGTCATTCAAATTGGCCTTTCCATGCACAAATAACATAGTTGAATATGAAGCTCTTCTTACTAGCCTCAAAATCGCAATCCAATGGCATATCACTCACCTCAGAGTCTTTGGTGATTCTCAATTAATCATCAAATAGGTCAACGATGAGTTTATCACAAAATATGATAAGCTACTTCCTTATAAACGCATGGTAGATGACTTCAAGAAGTATTTCACTTCCATCCAATTTGATCAGATTCCAAGAGTCCAGAACAAAGCAGTGGATGCCATGGCTACCATTGGTTCTTTAATCGGCATGCCCAAAGACAAAACAGAGTGTGAGTTCCTCGTTGAACAACACTTAATCCCATCGTATAATATCCCTTAAAGTGAGATGGTGTGTGAAATTGTAGGTCCCACATCCCCATGGTGCCAGGATATCTACACCTACCTTCATGACAACATCTTACCTCCTGATCTCACATGCAACCAAAGAAAACATTTCATCCAACGAACATCATGTTACATAATCGTAGGTGATACACTTTATCGATGTGGGTATGTTGGAACCCTCCTCCGATGTCTAAATGAGACTGAAGCCCATACTGTGTTAACGGAGATACATGGTGATGTATGTGGAGCCCACTCAAATGGAATGGCTCTAGCTAAGAGAATTCTCTAAGCAGGATATTACTGGCCTACATTAGAACATGATTCTTGCAAGTTCATCAAGAAGTGTTTACCTTATCAATAGCACGTCGATCTAATACATGCTCTAGCACAGGATCTTCAGCCTCTTGTAGCACCATGGCCCTTCTCATAGTGGGGTTTTGACCTAATTGGAAAGATATATTCCCCATCCTCCAATGGCCATACCTTCATCATTATCGCAACAAAGTATTTCACTAAGTGGGTGGAAGCAATGCCACTCTCACAAATCACAGGTACTCAGATTTCCAAATTTATCCTCTTCCATATTCTTTGCAGATATGGAATACTATCCACCATCATTTCTGAAAATGGAAAGCCTTTCAAGAACCAAGCTATGAAACACATTTGTGATACCTTCCATATTCAACATCATTTTTCCACACCTTATTTCCCCCAAGGTAATGGTCAGGTGGAAGCCACCAATAGAACCCTCATCAAAATCCTTAAAATGGTGGTCAATAATATTGGTTGAGATTGGAACCTTCACATCCATCCAACCCTTTATGCCTACCACACTTCCATTCATACCCCTACTAGCACAACTCTTTATTCTCTTGTCTATGGTGTCAAAGCCATCTTGTTGATTGAGGTAAAAATCCCATCACTGAGAATCTCCCTTAAGAATCTTATCAGTCATGAAGATGCTCAAGTTGCCAAACTCAGCCAACTGGAACTCCTAGATGAAAGATGGATCAAAGCATATGACCATCTTCAAGCCTACAAAAATCATCTGAAAAGAAGCTACAACCAGAAGGCCTATCCCCCTCAGTTTAATGTTGGTGATCTTGTCCTCAAAGATAATCATCGCACTCAATAGGACCGCAAAAAGAAGGGAAAATTTGAAGCAAATTGGCTTGGTCCTTATGCCATCAAAGCCAAGTATGGATCAGGGGCCTACAAACTTGCCACACCTGAAGGTGATCCCCTAGAGGAACCCATTAATATTATACACCTGAAAAGGTTCTACACTTAAATCAGCTGGAGTATCCTATCTTGCAAAATCCAAAAAATACAAAAAAAAGGTAAAAATTATCAAAAAAAATACAAAAAAAAGTAAAAAATTAGCAAAAAAATACAAAAAAATCAAAAAATAGTAAAGAAAAATAATTCATCCTATGGTGAAAACTACCCTTGGTGGCGCCTTGAACAAGTACATTTAGTGAAAACCTGGTCACATGCACCATTAGTAAAGGTTTAGTGAAAACCTGGTCACAGGTGCCATTAGTAAAGGACAATCATTATCTACCTTATATCCTAGTTACTTTATTCTTCCATCCATCTCAATCGCATATCCTATCACCCCATCGATTCCATCCTCCCATCTGCACGCATCATTCAGATGCTTGGTATATTTTGGTTGAGCATTGGATGAACTTCATCTGCTATTCGTCATCCTGAGATTTTATCCTAATATGAGCTTGTGTTGTCAGTCTTGTCATCTTGTTGGTCCTTCACTCTCATTTAGGGTCCTCCATCATGTTAGTCTTCATCTAGATCCCATCACGTCTTATCGGTCTCTTTGTCTTTGTCGAACTACGTTTCCCTTGCACTTTCACATAGGCAAGTTTGATCATTTGATCCACCCATGGGGCATTTTTTCTGTCCTATTTTTGTCATCCATCATGGTCTCTATTTCCCCTTTACGCTCTTATCCTTGGTCAGTCTGTTTTCGAACTACGTTGCCCCTATGCTTGCACATAGGAAAATTTTATCTTTTGATCCACCCTCAAGGCTTTACTTTATTTTTTCTTATTTGTCTTGGTCATTGTTTTCCATCGCTTGTATCCATTAGTCCTCTTTCTGCTTGTATCTGTGGTCTTTTCTTGAACTATGAGGGCTCTATGCTTTCACGTAGGTAAGGCTAATCTATGATCATCCCCCGAGCCCCTAGGTCATTAGGGTGTTTCAGTATTGTGTCCTATGTCTTATGTCTTGTGTCATGTCATAAAAAATGTCTTTATATCACTAGTTCTTGACAAATAATATCCACTTGTATCACGAGATCCAATCGGTTTTAGAATTTCCTGCGTCATAATTGATCTTTTAGTTTAGTAGCCATCTTTGGTCTCAACATGATGCATCCTTCCTAACAGACCTCATCAACCCCATCCATCCTCTTGATCCTATGGCAAAGAAATTTTTGCAATTGATTGTGAACTTTTGATACTTTTGGCTTTTGTTTATCATTTGAGCTCCCTATTACAACTTTTCAAGATTGTCATGATCTATCATATTATGGTGTGTTTTGATCGGTTAACATAGGGACATATCTTGATCTTCCTTTTTTTGTTGTCTTCTAGGTTGTCCCATGTAGTATCCACCAAGATCCTTGAGGTCTTGTGTTACGTTGGGGCATCCCTTCGTGCTTGTGGTTATCCCAATGCTTGGCCTGACCAAAGTCTTTGCAACTTTGGGGTGTTGGGATAGCCTTCTTGTTATTGTGTTTGTTTTATGCATTAGACGCTAATTTTCCTTGGTTTATATACCATGGTACCTAGTGTCTTATGCTACAAAAAAAATTAGTGCTCCAAAAATAGCAAGTTTCATTAGGATTTCATTTCATGATCAATTTAATTGCATTGCATTCATACCTGACCTATGACCTATGATTTTGGTTGTGAAAACATTTATCCTTCCATCTCCTATTCTTCTCAAGATACCTATGGTTTTTGACAGGTGTAGTTTCACACCCATACCTTCATTACTATGTAAGTCCTTATTGGCACTTATGTTTATGTTGCATTGTAATTCATGTTAAGCCATCATACTCACCTAAGGAATTTAATTGCATCTCATCCCACATTATAGGTCCATTGAATTTCATCTCATGTGCATTATCATCTCATAGTTATTTTAAGTTGTTTAGATTAATCATATTTCTTTATTATAAGCATCTTAAATTCATCCATTCATTACCATATTAGTTTATATCATTAACACATTGCACACATCGACACCTACATCACAAGTTGTTAGAACCATATCCATAACATATAAAGTCATAAATCATCCATCACATTCTGCATCATACACGTTAGTCATCATACATATTATAAATCTCATCCATGAAAGCATTAACGTACATCATCATAAGCATATCCATACATCATATCATAATGATCACCAATAAATAAAATCATAATAATCATCCATAAATAAAATCATCAACATACACATATGCATACATAAAATCATCGACAACATAAGCATCACATAGTGTCAATAAGGGCAGTCGCATCTCATATATAAAAATCAAAATATGAATGTCCATCACATAGTCCATAATAATGTCCATCATATAACCAAAATACATATCCATCGCACATATCATCAAATAAAGTACAAATAAAAATACAAAGCTCTAGATCAACTCTGATCTTTGTTGCTATGTACTATACATCCAACATGCACCTGTCAAAAATTGGACTCCTGTCACCTATCCTCTGTCATCTCTACTATGAGCTGCCCACATCTGACCTTTGTGGAGAGCCGGGCACTAGCCCTCTGTGTGGAGGAGTTGCCTGATAGTTGTTGTACCCTCAAGTACATGTCCCTAGTGACTAGGATGGTGTAGACATCTGAGGCATCTTTTGGACATAGTGAGTTGTGTGTTGTTCCAGGTCTAGAATTACATGTTGATAAGAACACATCCAGAAAGGTGCCTCCCTCATATACTCATCTCTCTCTGCAGCCTGATACCTGACTTCATTTCACTCATGTCTATATCTGTCTCGATCCCCACAAATGTATCTCCACTCTTGCACCCATGTGTCCTACGCCAACATCAGTTGATCTCTCTATGCCCTCATCTGTGACACCTGCTCTATGGCCATGTCACTCTTATCCTCCATATCTTGTATATTGTGCATGTAATCTCTACACCTCTATCCCCTTCTCACCATGCTCACCCTGCACTACTTGGGACTGGGCATGTGCTCCATCTCTCTCTGTTTCATGTGCTCGTGCCACTGCCGTATCCTCTTGGTATGTGGTGACTAATCATGCTATATTGTATAGCCCATGGTATACTGTACACCCTGGCATGTATCCTTTCTAAGGTTTGGGGCTGGGCTGGACCCCGGGCGGGGATTCAGGGGTGGTAGCCCCTGAAAAGCAGGGGTTTAGGGGTGGCATCCCCCGAGAAAAATTTTCCTCCTTTTTCGCGTCATCACCGAAAAAGGGAAAAATCAACGAAAAAGAAAAAATCTGATTTTATAGAACCCAAAATCTGGAAGCTTCTAAGCTTGATAAAAGGGAGTTCGGGTGGGTGTTACAGTATGATGAAAAACACAATTATTCACAAGATTGTAATAAGTTTTGCACTGGTTAATAAAATTATTGGATGGTTGCGGTTTGGTGGATGTAGCCCAGATTGGGTGAACCGCGTTAAATTCTTTGTGTTATAATTTATTCTATGTGCATTTTAGTTTCTCTGTTTATTAATTAAATATGCATTTAATTGTTAGATATATGCCATTTCTAACCCTAACAAGTGGTATCAGAGCTAGGTTGTGTTTCGATTATCATCTGTAGGAAGGTCTGTATGGTTTGAGTGGGACCTCCGCGGCTGAGTGGGAACAATAAACGAGGGGTAAGAAGGTTGAAAAGTTTAATGGGTAGAACTATCAGTTATGGAAGATGCCGATGGAGGACTATCTCTATCAAAAGGATTTATGGTGACCATTGGAAGGGAAAGCCAAGGAGAAACCCATAATAATAATGTCGATGAGAATTTTGGGATATTTTGGATAGGAAACTCTTGGCCCGTTTATGCTTGGCTGTCGGTGGCATTCAAACATTACAATAGCAAAGACAGCTAAAGAGTTGATGGAAACCATGGCGAAGTTATATGAAAATCCTTCCACTTCAAATAAGGTATTTCATATGAAGTGTTTATTTAATATGAAAATGGTAGAAGGTGGGTCAGTTACTGATCATTTAAATGAGTTTAATATAGTCACCAGTCAATTAACTTCTATAAAAGTAAACTTTGATGATGAAGTTAGGGCTCTTTTGATTTTGTGTTCTTTGCCTGAAAGCTGAAATAAGCTTAGTATTGATTTGTAGCAATTTTGTTTTAGTTGAAATACATTTGTTAGAATTTGATACGTACGTTATTAGATATTCTTTGGCGAGGAAATTCATAGGAAAACTCGAATTGGAACATCCACATCAGGCAGTGTTTTGAATGCAGAAAGCAGGGGCAGAACAAAGGAGAGAGGAAACAATTCCAGAAATTGTGGGAAGTCACGAGGAAAATCAAAGGACAAAAGGTCCCAATCTAGAGACAAGAGGATTGCTGGTACTGTGGTAAGCCGGGTCATCTGAAGAAAGATTGCTGGTCTCGAAAAAATAAAGGAGACAGAAAGGAAGGAAGTAAAAGGCGCGAAATATGATAAGTAATTTGATGAGGGATGCTTTTAGCTTCTTTCCTTGATAATACTAATGATTCTTGGGTGTTAGATTCAGGGGCTTCATTTCATGCTACCCCCCATAGAAGTTATTTTCTTGATTATGTCCAAGGGGATTTTGGGATGGTTTATTTAGGAGATAACGAACCCTATCAGATTGTTGGAAAGGGAAGAATCAATATTAAGTTGCAAAATGGGAATCATTGGCTACTACATGAGGTAAGACATGTTCCAAAGTTAAGCAGAAATTTAATTTCAGTAGGGAAACTAGATGATGAAGGTTGTGTTGTTACATTTAGTGATAAAAATTGGAAGGTCACAAAGGGTGCCTTAGTGGTAGAAAAAGGTGTTAAAGTAGGAACCCTATATCTTTGTACAGGTCATATTGTTCCTTCTACTTTAATTTTTATGGAAAAAGGTCAATATTCAGGAACAGTTGCTGCAATTCAGCAGGTAGAAGATCATACAGTTGTTGTGGACTCTGAATCAGCACTGTGGCATAATAGACTTGGGCATATGAGTGCAAAAGGTATGAAAGTACTTCATTCAAATAATTTTTACGAATTCCAAAAGCCTTGTTAATATGGATTTATGTGAAAGTTGTGTGTATGGAAAACAAAAGGCGATTAAAGTTTTCTCTCTGAGATGAGAGCGAAAAGATGGCGAAATTAGGAGTTTGAAATGCATCTGAGATTCTAACAAAGGGGCGGCTTAGGTATCTTTCTCTTGGTGGCTCTCTATATTATATTTACATTCATTGATGATGTGTTCACAACTAGGTTTATTTCCTTAGAAATCTGATGTATTTGGAAACTTTTAAAAAGAAGCTTAGTTTTGAGAATGAGGCGAATTAAAAAGATAAAATGTACGGATCGATAGTAATTGTAGTGAGTATTGTAATGCAAAAGAGTTTGAGAATTATTGTTCCTCTAATGAGTGATGCATTGAAGCAGAGAAATGGTTCGAAGGACTCCACAGGGAAAATGGAGTGGTTGGTAGCATGAATGGAGAACAATAATGGAGCATTACACGAACTATGAGGATTGCATGATGGGGGCATCTTACAAAATGTCAGGCAAAAGGCTGTAAACATTGTTGTTTATTTAATCAATAGAGGTCCCTCAAATCCTTTGGGTTGTGGTCTTCTAGAGGAAGCATGGACAAGTAAGAAGGTGAGTTATTCTTTTTCTCAAGACCTTCAGTTGTGAAGCATTTCATGTAGGTGCAGAAAATAGAACCAAGCTTTGCAAAATAAAAGAAATCATATGTTGTTGGATATGGCATTGATTTGGATTTATAGGCTTTAGGTTTAGAAATCCAAAAATTGTGAGCTTGAGGATGTCATATTCAATGAGAAATTATTGTACAAAGATCACATTGTTTAGGCATGAGAAGAAAGAAATGAATTATGTAGTGTTGGAATGATTATGTAGTGTTGGATGATATTCCAAACAATGATGTTTCAGTGGTTCCTCATGCTGGGCAACAACAGCAACAAATACCACAAACTCCTGTTAGACGATCTTCAAGGATAAGTAGACCTCCAAAAATATTATCTCCCTTTTTGTATACTATTTTGTTAACTGATGCTAGTGAAACCGAATATTATGATGAAGCTATGCATACCAAGGTTCAGTGGGGCAGGAATGGAAGACGAAATGGACTTTTTGCTGAAAAATCAGACTTGGGAATTATGCAAGTTGTCTGCAGGTAAAAAGTCTTTACCAAAAAATGGGTTTATAGGCTGAAAGAGGAGGATGGAGGTAAGAAAATATTTAAAGCTAGGTTAGTTGTAAAGGGATTTGCATAGAAAAAGGGTATTGATTTTGATGAGATTTTTTTCCGGTTGTTAAAATGACTTCTATTCGTATTGTTTTAAGTATTGTGGCTGTGAAGATTTGCATTTAGAACAACTTAATGTTAAAATAGCCTTTCTCCATGGTGATTTGGAAGAGGAAATATATATGGAACAACCACAAGGTTTTGAGGTCAAAGGTAAGGAGAAACTAGTGTGCAGATTGAAGAAAAGTTTATATGGCTTGAAGCAAGCACCTCGGCAATGTTACTTGAAATTTGGTAGTTTTATGGCTGAGCAAGGCTACAGCAGGTGTAATTCTGAACATTGTGTTTATTTTAAGAGGTTGGATAATGACAGCTACATTATTTTATGTTTATATGTTGATGACATGCTTGTAGCTGGGTCTAACATGGATCACATAAGTGAGCTAAAACAACAGTTAGAAAAATATTTTGCTATGAAGGATTTGGGGGCAGCAAAACAAATCTTTGGTATGAAAATTTGTAGAGATAGGAAAAACATAAAATTGTTTTAATCTCAGGCTAATTAAGTTGAAAAGGTGTTGCAGAGATTTCATATGGAGAATGCAAAAGTTGTCAGCACACCTTTGCCTAATCATGTTAAATTGACTAAGGATATGCGTCCAAAGACACAAGAGAAGGAAGAAAAAATGTCCAAGGTACCATATGCTTCAGCTGTAGGCAGTTTAATGTACGCCATGGTATGCATGAGACCAGATATTGCACATGTTGTAGGAGTTGTTAGTAGGTATTTGAGTCATCCTGGAGTTGAGCATTGGAATGAGGTAAAATGGATTCTCAGGTACTTGAGAGGTACATCCAATAAATGTTTATGTTTTGGGGGCTCTAATTCTAATTTAAAAGGCTAGGTTGAGTTAGATTTGGAAAGGGATATAGATACAAGGTGGAGTACCATAGGTTATGTATTTACTGTTGGTGGGACAGTAGTGAGTTGGATTTCTTGATTGCAAAAGGTGGTTGCTTTATCCACCAAAGAGGCAGAGTATGTTGCTGCAAAAAAGGCGACAAAGGAGATGATATGGCTGCAACTTTTCATGGATGAGTTGGGAAAACAATAGGCTGGAAATTACTTGTTTACAGACAGCCAGAGTGCTATACATCTTGCAAAGATTTTTTCCTTGCATTCTAAAACAAAACACATACAGTTGAGATATCATTTCATTCGATCGGTGTTGGAGGATGGACAGGTCAAGCTGGACAAGATACATACAGATGTCAATCCAACGGATATGTTTATGAAGGCGGTGACAAGGGAGAAGTTGAGCTCCTCTTTAGCTTCGATTGGCATTTAAGGTTGAATTCAAGTATAATAGAGTAGTAGGGTCCAAGGTACTTATTTCCAGTGGGAGCTATAAGTGCAGCAGTGTCATCTAGGATCAGTCTCCAAGTAGGAGGTTCTGATGGTGTGGAGCCTAATCAGTCTCCAAGTGGGAGATTGTTGGTATGTGGCGATTGATCATGCTATACTATATATCCCATGGTATACTATACACCCCATAATGTATCCTTTCTTCCTCCTACTTTTTCGCGTCATCACCAAAAAAGGGAAAAATCAACGAAAAAGGAAAAATCCGATTTTGTAGAACCCAAAATCTGGAAGCTTCTAAGCTTGATAAAAGGGGGTTCGGGTGGGTGTTATAGTATGATGAAAAACGCGATTATTTGCAAGATTGTAATAAGTTTTGCACTAGTTAATAAAATTATTGGATGGCTACGGTTTGGTGGATGTAGCCTAGATTGGGTGAAAAGCGTTAAATTCTCTGTGTTATAATTTATTTTGTGTGCATTTTAGTTTCTCTATTTATTAATTAAATCTACATTTAATTGTTAGATATCTGCCATTTCTAACCCTAACATATCCCTATCCCTCTATAGGGTCTCCACCTGTATCCATGCCGCATCCCTCTCCCTCTATAGGGTTTTTACCTATATCTATGACACATCCCTCTCCCCTTGCAGGGTCTGTACCTATATCCATGTTTCATCCCTCTCACTCTGTAGGGTCTGCACCTGTGCTCGTACTACATCTCATTTTGTCCTCATAGTGTCCTCCCTCTCCTACATCAGCCCTATGTCTCCCACTATCTAATCTGCTACATTGACCCTATCATGGAGCTCATCTCGCTCTCATCTTAGCTTAGTCCTCTCTCTCAGTAGCCCCTCCACCTATATCCTTAGATCATCCATGTCTCTCTCTACCTATGGCAAGGTCTATGTTGATGCCTGGTTTGTCACTCCTCTTGACTCTCCATGTCCTCTCTCCTACTGTATAGCCATCACTACCTCTAACTTGTCCCTCTCCCATCTCATAGCCACCATCTCCTCATGCTCTTTGGATACCTCTCCCTCCAATCAAGTCACTTATGCATGTATCTATCTCACCTCAGCTTGTAGACCATCCCTCTCTACCCATAACTCCTCCTCATACTGTGACACTACATCGGCTACGGCTTTGAAAACCCTCTTTCCCTTTGCCTGCATTCTGGCCACCTATGCTTGCAACCTGCTCACCTCTACCTCTAAGCTTCATCTCACCGCCTATGTGTCTCCCAGTCTCTACTCCACAATCTGTAATCTTGTCATGGCTCCCCTCAACAGTATAGTTGGATCCTCTGTTATCAGTGGTACCATGGCCAATGGGGGGATATCATGCACCTCCATATCCATCGCCTCAACCTTGGCCTCCTCTCCCTCATCCATCATCTCCATGTCTACCTCATAACCATGCTCCTCTGCCTCGATCTCCACTCAGGCTCTCATATGTGGCCTCCTCCTCCTCCTCACCCTCTCCTGCTACCCTAAGGTCCTAGCCTCTCCCTGTCCTTTGTCATGTTGACCTATTGCATCAACCTCCCCCTACCTCATACCTCTCATCCATCATCTCCACATTTGTCTCACCTCTCCTCCACTCTTCCCCAATCTCCACCTGGGCTCTCTTTGTTGTCTACTCCTCCTACCTACCCTCTCCTACTGTCCAACAACTCCACCCTCTCCCTGTCCTCTCTCTTGCTACCCTACTACTCTAGCTGCCTCTTGTCCCCCTTCCTACTACCCTACAACTTTACCTACCTCCTACCCTCTCCTTTTTTGTCCTCTCCTCCCTCTCCTCTGGCCTGCTAATCACAACTCATCCTTTGGTCCAAACCCTAGTGCCCCCACAATCGGCTCCTCCAGCGTAATCTATCGAGGTATGTGACGGGTATGCCACACGGCATATCAAACTATCACTCCTACATCTAACTCCCCCCTGATCCTACCTAGGTGTGGTATTAGATGCAGTGTCTCCTAATGTGCTCTTGCAAACCTCAGCAAAATCAGCTCTCCCCATGGCCACTCTCGTGTGATCCATCAAAACCTATCTAGTCCATGTGGAATGTCTTGTGTAATCCCAAACTGTCTAGTCACTCTATTTGGCCTGTGTGCCTCCATTGTGTGTGGCTCCCTCCCAACTATGAAGCATCTAGCGAAGAAGTAGCTTTGGTGTCCTACCTCTTCTCTCCTCCATCCTAAAAACTGTCATGTCATATATGGCCTCCACACTATATGCTCCTGTAGGTCATCTAATGTCCTCCATCTATCTAGATCACCCTGGCCCTCATAGTGCCATACCCATCCATCCTCTAACCCACACCACCACGCTGCTGGTGTTGTCTCATCTTCTAGTCCTACTCTCACTACTCCTGGCCTAGCAACACTAATGTGCTCCTAGGCCCATACCTACAATAGTATCACATGTGTTGTCGGTATTGGCATGTTGTGTTGGTTTAAAGGCGGCATTGTTGTTCTTTCCACCAAGGTTCAAACCCCATTAGGGCGGTATTGTTGAATGGTTGTATTCTGGTTCATAGCTCTGGTCAAAAACGTTTACCCCTTGAATAAAAAACAATAGCATCACATGTGTCATGTTAAGCACCTCTTGATAGCATATGACGTGCATGTCTCTGTAAAATTGTGCTAGCACGCAAGTACCCCATGTGAACTACCCCTCTCTCCCCTTGACAATGTGTCGAATCACCTCATGTAGCTCAGGCTATTGAAGCGCCTACTCCAATCTAGTAGCAGCAATCCACTAATCAACCCACATAGGTATAGTGGTAGTGGTGGAACCCCCAAGGCCAGGCATCAGTCCACGTCCAACCTCCCCCTCTACACAGGTAGATCATCCCATCCAAACAGCACCCACATGATATGATCCAACTCTAGCCCCGTTGATGTCATTGCACTCACCAAGTGGCCTGCTATCGACAGTCTTAGTATCTTCCATACATCCTCCAATGTCACTGTCATCTCCCCTGTTAGGAGATGGAACATTGAAGTCTCTGAACTCCACTACTCTATCAATGCTGTCAACATCGCCTGATGCACTCTAATCATTCGCTATCCTAATAAATGTAGCAATCCTACCCATGAGAGAGCCTGATGATCAGCTCTGTTCATGGCCACCATCATCACCACTAGCACCTCTGACCACCTCTCATGTGTTTGCACATTGTTAAATCTTTGCATCCATACCGCACCACATGTCAGTCCTCTTATCTTTTTTCATCTCTCTCAGCCCCAGGTTATTATTTTACTAATTTTTTTCATTCCCCCTTTCTGGCCCTAATTTCCCCGTCTTTCTCTATCTTATTTTTCTTATCTCTTTTTTTTTGTATCCCCCCGCTCTTTGGAAAAATCCCCCCTGATTATGGGTGAACCCGCCCCAACACAAGGCGGACCCACCCAAGCCGACGGGTGGACTCGCCTTGGCTCGGGGCGGACTTTCCTTAGCTTGGCACGAGCTAGCTCCAACCCGGGGAAACCTACCCTACCTTGAGGTGAGCCCTCCCCCAGCCCAAGGCAGACCCACCCTGGCTTAGGGTGAGCCTACTCCTAGCCCAAGGTGAACCGTCCCTAGGATGGGTGGATCTACCCTTAGCTTGGGTAGACCCGCCCCTAGGCAGGTGAACTTGCCTGGGTGGGGTCGCCCCTCCTCGGGGCGGGGTCGCCTAATTGATTGTCCTTTAGCTTTTCGAGAGGATTTTCCCATGCCCAGGGAAAATCCACCTGCCCTCTTGTCTGTCTACCCATTTCGGGCATTTATTTTCATTGTTTGGGGTGCATTTCCCTCTATTTAGGAAAATTCACCCCCTTCCTCCCTCGCCTCTAACAAACTATTCTGCTGACCCAATTGGCAAAATTGAAATTTCATCCCTGACCCATTTTTCTAAACTAACCCAATCCCAAAACCCATATTTTCAAAAAGCATTAAAACTCAAAAATACATCATCAAATGCTTAAAATCACAAAGGGGGTTTTGAATCTAACCTAGCGTGGAATTGTGCACTCATGGTAAAGTCATCGTACCTCGTCCCCTTGGTGGATGATGTAAGAGTCATAATCATCTGACATACTTGTCTCCTTGTCTCCTTCCTCTCTTCTTCCCTCTCTCTCTCTCCCTTAACTACCAGGTGTGCAAATGAGGAATGGTAATTTCTAAAATTACCTTATATAACCTTTTCCCTCCATTTTTCACTTTTTTATGTGAAGGGTATTTTTACCTTTTATTTAAACCTCTTTTAATTCAACTTATCCTCTAACATCCTAGGGCCACCATTTGTAAACCATGTGTCCATTTGACTTCGTTCAAAATCCAATCTTCATGGTTTGTCGAGCTCTATCCAACCATCCCTTCCATTTCCTCATATCGAGACACTGCCCAGGGCCCCTTTTCCTTCCCCAACCACCCCCTTGAGGGGGCATACCCTACCATTCTCACCTATTTCTCCATCATGGTCATTCCCTTGAGAGACTAGAGCATCTCCCTTCATTTCCCTCTATTTGGGAAACTCACGCAACTTCTCACATGTTGGGGCATCATTCTCCAATTGCTTCCTCTATAGAGTCATCTGCATTTTCTTTTCTTTGAAACATTGTTATTCTAGCAATATTTCGAAGAGAGGGAAAATGTAGACATCCAAATTTGATCACTTCCATATGGTCAAATTTGTCTCCCTTATCCGTCTACTTCATCAATATTAATTAAATGATTTATTTAATTAATATCTCTCTTTTCCCTAAGGTTCCTAAAGTATTTAATTTAACAATTAAATACTTTACCTTTCATCTTCTTCTCTCTAAATTAAATAAACATATCAATTTATTTAATTTAGTCATCTAACCTTTTTGAATTAAAGCAATTTTAAATTCTTATTTTTCTCCCTCTTTGTCACATCCTCCATAACCCTCTTCTACTCGGGATTAATTTAATTAATACATGATTAGGATGTGCATACCTTGATCAGGATTAAGGTCACATCCTCCATATTCTCCCACTTGCTTCTAATCTTCTATTAATCTCCTTAATCATATGTTTGCACAACCTTAATCTAATCCCCTTGCTACATTTAGCATACCTTTTTGGTCAACCTTCACATTTGCCACATTTAGCCTAGACCCTCTTCCCCATGTGAATTTTAAATTTTCATTTATCCCTCCAAGAATCTCCTCTTCCCCATGCAATTTTTTAGGAGTTCAAGAACTCCTCACTTGTCACATCAGTCACATGGAGCCAAGAACCTTCCATTATAATGACCTTGTCTTATCCACAAGGTACTTTTCATCTCCCTTCATAAGAACCTTGTCTTATCCACAAGGTGCTTCTCATGTGGATTTTAAATTCCCATTTATTATTCCAATCACTTTTCCCCTTCCAATCATGTGAATTTTAAATTCTCATTTATTTCTCTAACCACTTCTCCCATCCCCATGATAATGTGTGAGGAATTCTAAAATTCCTCACATGTCAACATCACTTCCACATAAGGGCAAGAAGTTCCTTTTCGAGGAAATCTTCTCCCCTTTCCAAGGTACTTGCAAGTACCTCCACCTCATTTGTACTCTCTCCACCTCACCATGTCCTTTTTCCATCTCCTTTCCACATGGAAAGATGTGAGGAATTGTGAGTTATCAACTCACCCTAGCCCTCCATCTTTGCCATGTTGGCTCAATCTTGACCATTGAATTCTCTAGAGAATTCACCCCTAAATATAGAGTATTTTCATTCATTCTCATTCATTGGGCATTCACACACTTTTGCATTCTATCTCTCACACTTGCACTCTTGAATCTCCATTGTTGCATACTTTGAAGCTTTTATTTCTTGCACTTACACTCATCCATCCCATTACCCACTTTTCTCATTGCATTCCTCATCTTACATAGATTATTTTGAGTCCATTTTTCATTCATCTTTCCATCAAAGGAGCATACAAAACATCAAAGATCCAAGGGCCAACAAAGGAGTAGCTTGAACAAGGTAAAAATCTACTTGTTTATCTTTATTTTGTTTAAGTTTAACATAGCCCTATCTTGAGGTGTTTAGTGTCTTTTCCTTCTTTTTACATTCTATTTAGCATGATTTAGAATAGGTTAGGACCATTGATCATAGTTATGATACTGTGTTAGCTTGTTTATCATTTCGATTGTTGTTTTATGGTTGTTGGTATGTTTGCATGTTTTGTTTTGGAGCACTGATTATGACCTTTGCATCAACCACACCATTATTAGTTACATTTTTGTTCTTCACCCAAGTGTGAGGTTTCTCATTGTAACTGGTGGATGGGTGATTGTCTTGATATTCCTTATATGTGGGTGTTCCCCCTTGTGCAATAAGGGCTCTTTCGATGTTGAGTTCCTGGGAGATTGAATCTTTATATGGAAGGATAAATTTTTCTCAAGATTGGCAATGATGGTGCAAATTTTTGTTCGTCTAGCATGGCCCACTTGCTCTTTTTCGCCTTGGATCACCATCGTTGTAAGAAGGAAGCGAACGTTTCCCCTTTAGCTTGTTTGAGTGCAGATAATTCCTCTAGACTAACATCCATGCCAATGTTGAAAGCGTAGTTCTTTATGAATGCATCTACAATCTCTTGGAACTTTTTGATTCAGGAGGGAGGCGGGAGAACCATTCCATGGTGGAGCCAGCCAAACTTTGAGGGAATAGTTGCATTAGATATGTATCGTCCTATGCAACCTCCATGAAATGTACTTGGAATTCCCTGATGTGATCTTCAGGGTTTCCAATCCCACAATATTTTTCAAATTTAGGGATTTCAAACCCCTTTGGGAATGGCACCATCGCAAGGCTCATGTTGAATGGATAGGGGCACAAATTGCTTGGTGTTTTTGTTGTTTTCCCAGATTGAAGATCTAGCACCTGTTGCGAGAGAAACTTGATTTGTTTTGTCACGTTGTTTTGCGGATCAGTAGGTGGAGTGAACTTGTTTTAAGGTGGTTGAATTGTTTGAGTAATGGGTGGAGTGTTGGGTATGTTGGTGGGAGTTTGTTGTAAGATTTTTTGTGTGATCAAGGCTTACTGATATGCCTCTAATTGTTTTTGTTCCAACAATGCTTGTTGTTGGTCTTGTTGTTGTTGTGCCAACAATGCTTGTTGTTGGGCTAGTAATTGGGTTGCTTCTTGTTGCACTTGGTACTATTGTAGGACTTGTTGATAGGCTTGTTGTTGAGTTCCCTATTGGTGTGCCTGGTATTGAGCTTTCGCTTATGCTTGATGAGCTTGATATCGGGCTTGTTCCTGAGCTTGAGCCTATTGGGTAGCTTGTGCATCCTAGGCAGCCTGTACAACTTGTGCGGCTTGTGTAGCTTTGGCAGCTTGGGTGGCTAGATGTTGTTGCAATAAAGCTTGAGCTTGGGCATCTTGTTGTGCTTGTTGCACTTTTTGAGCAGCCTTTCGTGCAGCTCATGTGTTTTGTGCTTGTTGCGCTTGGAACTATTGAAGTGTCTTTTGATAGGCTTGTTGAGCTACTTGTAATGTGATGCTATATTGGTTGGCCATGTTTGGTCTTAGTGGTGGTGGTGGAAGATACAAAATTGTTTTTGTTGTTGTGATGAGAGGTGTTTTTGGATTGATGATAGGGATCTATGTAGTAGATGATGCGATTGACATGCTTTGTCCTTGAGAGACCACATTTATGGATGGTGCAATGACTGCTTGTGTGGTTTGGATTGTTTCCACCTGTTGTTAAGATATTGATGGAATGATTGGAGGATTTGGTGTGACGGTTTGATTTATGACTGGAGGATTGTTTTGATGTTATTGATTGGGGATTGGTAAAGGGGGTTACCCTAAACTAAGGAGTGGTGTGGATATTAATGGTAGATTTGGAAATGGTGGGAAGAAGGGTGGTTTGTTCTCTTGAGGAAATGATGATGATGATGTGTCAAAGATTCCCCCTTGTCCAAATAATTCACCCTCTCCTTGTGAAGTCATGGGGAGAGAGGTTTGTGTGTTAAGAGGATATGTTGGTGTTGCGTGAAAAGAGGATGGGTTGTTGGGGTCATGAAAGGTGATCAGAACATATGGTTGTAGTGTATTTTGAGGAACAGATTGACCCAAGATCGTGTTTGCATCCAAATCTTGGTTGTTTACAATGGGTTGTGTTTGAAGAGCATGAAGCAATGAGCTCCCCTTGTTGAGAATTGGTTGAGTTGGAGCAATGGATGATGCGATTTGTGGGATGGTTTGAGTGATACTTTGGAATGAAGGTGTAAATGAGACTGGGGGCATAAACCCAAGAGGTTTTTCCACAATGGTGCTTACATCATAGTTGGAAGGGAGTTTAGCCCCTTCTTTTGCCAATTCTAGCATGTATTGTGAAGGATTGAGCCTCATCATGGCATTGACAATTTTGTGGTTTTTGATATTTTGGACCATTTCAATAATTTCATCTTGAGTCATCCCTAAAACATTGTTGGTGATGTCCTCCACTTGGCCACCTTCTTCTTGAGAATCTTGTGGAAGTAGAGGAAGATTTATTGTGGGATTGCTAGACCCAATAGGATTAATTTTGGGTGCAGTTTCACTCAAGTCACTTGAAGTAGATGTTTCTTTGTTTGTTTCCATGTTCTTGTGTTGAGATCTATTTTGGACCATAAAATAAGGATCAATTTTTAGGATTGTGGGAGGTGAACCTCTAACTCCTTGGATTGATCTAAACTTTAGGTACAAAAAAGAAAGTCTAAGATATTAAGGATCAAAGGATTGGTGATGAGATAGTGAAAGATGGATGATTGTGAATGATTAAACTCTTTGAGAAACCTTGAATGGGATACTATACTTTAGGAATTTGGATTGATGTTTGATTTGATTTTGGATTTTTATTTTGATTTAGTTTGACTTGATTTGATTTGGATTTTGGTTTGGATAATGAACTTATAAACTCTAAGAGGTTGGATGTTGTCCTAGAGTAAACTTTTCCACAAGATGATAATCTAGCTAAGTTTATGAAGAAGGATGCATCTACACACACTTAAAGTTAAACAAGATGATTTTGATTTGGTTTCAAAGGATTTTCCAAAAGTCTAGCACGAAGGATTTTTTCAATATTTCCAAGAGTTGTTTGTGAGATAGATTTTTATTTTGATGTTTGAAAATGGATGAGAGTGTTTTGATTTTGATCCTAAGAAACTTAGAGAGACTTTTGTTTACTAGACCTACGTGTTGAAGAACATGTTATACTTCCTATGTGAGATACTCAAACCTTTAAAAGAGCCTTGGATTTTGAAAATAGTAAAATGAATACAAATTTGGATTGTTCTTTGATGCATGTTTGTAAAAGTTGAAGGTCAATCTTTCTCTAAATTTGTAAAGCATAGATAAACATTTATTGCGATCTTTTTGACTAAGACATTTGGAATTTTGTTTCAGGAAATCATTTGTAGCAACACGTGTGGGGTTCAATTGTTCTTATCTTTTCTTAATGAGTTCTTTTTACCACAAACGCTCTCTTTCCTTAGCTTTTCAAACTAAATTTCTAATGTCCTAATTTCTTTTCATCCCACAAATTCCATTATGTGGAAATCAGGGAAATCAAGGCAATAGTTCCCTAATGTTGACTTTAGTGAGAGAAAATTGAGATGTAAATCCAAATACTTAGAAACCTCTAAGGATAGAATCCCTAGGGAAAGCAATAGCACTTGGATTTTTTCAAAGGTATTTGCTCCTCCTAAAGGATTTCAAATTTCATGATCATGTTGAATGTTTGCTTTCCAATGTTTTAGATCCAAGAAAAGTTTGTAACTAACTCAAAGATTGCACAATCCCTAGGATAGAATGAAACAATATTTGTTGAATTCCCACCTAGATAAATCAAGTTGCGCTTATTCTTAGCAAATGATTAGAATCTTGACCATATAGGCTCCCCCTTATAGTGCACTTGCTTCTCGGTTCAGCCAAGCTTCAGTACCCATGAAACTCCCATGGCATACTTCTCATCTCTACTAAAAAATTGAAAGAATATGGGGTGGCTTCAGAACGACCATTCTTGTACCAACAAATAGATAAGTATTTGGGCTTCTAAACAAACTGGTTCTTAGTCAGGATAATCGGGGACATGGCACCTTGCGAGCGTCCAACAAGCCACTAAAGTCTTTAATCAATCCTACTAGGGGCTCTTATACTTTTTAAGGTAGTACCCCATTCTAAAAGACATTCTACGGCTAAGGCCTACATACCATTGGACTTGATGATTTAGTCTTATCCTTTTATATACTAGCTCAAGTGAAAAAATGGTTGGAGTCGCCTTCGAATTGGTCTTAGGAAAGCCCCTATAAGGGTAAACAAAAGCAATCAAGCACATCCATAGTTTGATCGATCTTTGTTTACGTGAACAAAGAGAGAACACACGTGATATACTCAACTCACACTAGCAAGCTTTGTTCAATTTTAAGTGCCCAAATTGAAATATGGAGGCAATATTTTATACAACTTAATATCACCAAAAGACTTTTGATTCTCAAGATCGTCGTGAGGCGTGAGAGAAGTGCATACACCTTTTAAATGATATTATTTTATAAAAAAGATTATAAAACACAAAATACACATTTTCATTTTAACTCTACAAGAAATAATAGATTATTTTTAAGCACCAAGATGAAGTGTGAAGTTTGCTTGTTCAATTTTTAAGTCCAAAATCAACTCTAGTAAGTTTCTAAAGTTCTTTTTAATCCCTTTTATTGTTCTTTTTAAGTCCAAATGAAAATTATTTTGAATCCTAAAACTTGAAGATAACAAAGCCTTAAGAATGGGATTATAATTACTCCCAAAGTGTTTAAAAAAACTTGATACAATAGAAAGAAGATGCCATAAGAAACCTTTGTCTTTGTTTCCTCCTTTCCCTTTTGATCACTCCAACCTACAAAAACTAGTTAAAAACTACAGAAAACGGAGCTAAAAACCTGTTAGAAGTCAAAGGTAAACAAAACAAAAAAGCACATGTTAAAAATAACTTGAAATATGCCTTTTACCCCACCCCAACGGCGCAATCTGCAAAGGTGGTATAGTTTGAAGTAGGTCAGCAGCGCTTTGGTCAAACTAGTGGCTCTCTATGGAAAAACAAAGACCATGATTGTGTCATTGTTTGAACACCCAGTGGTGTAGTTTGGAGTTTGGTTGATCAGTCCCAAGTGAGAATGCTTTCAGCATCGTGCTTTGAAGTTTGACAACATCGCTAAATAGTGCCGCTAGACTAATAGCAGCGTTGTTTGACCTTTGCAACATCACAGTCTCCTATAGACACATAAAAATTTGAAAAACAACAAAATTTTCTCAAAAAAATGTGTTAATTTCTTCAGATTTGCCCTCCTTCTAGCGCCAAAATATGAATGGCGGATCTAGATCTACACAAACATAAACAAAAAACACAATGTTAGTCAATTATGCAAATCAAAACCATCATTCCCCTTAATATTCATTTGAAGCATGAAGAACAAGAAACAAAGTAAATAAACCAAATGAAAGCTATCCAATCTTGCTCAAAACACTCAAACCCTCAATCCCATGGGGGAATTGGTGCTATTTTGATGTGTAAAATAGCCCTTTCCCAATTCCTTGCAAGCTTCATGATGATCAATGGTGCTCCTTGGTAAAATTTTCCATAACCTAGCTATGAAATTGATGAAAACTATGAAACTTGGATGAGAATGGATGAAATTTCTCAAAACATGAAGATAATGATTTTGCATAAAGTTGTGGATCCCAAATTAGTAAAAGAGCCTTCTATTTATAGAAGATGATGATGGAAGAATGAGCAAAAAGGATGAATCTGGGACTAAAGATCAACCAATAGCAAGATGCCACTTGTCAACATGCTAGTGGAGAGGGATGGAGCACATTTTGATGAATGTGCAAATAAATGCTATTAGGTGGAATTTGAAATTAGAGAAGTAACATGTTGGAGGGAGATGAAAGAAGAGTTAATGCCACTTGGCTCAAGAGAAAAGGACATGTAAGAGGCCTTTAATGCCTTGTTGGATGGACAAGTCCTTTTGGGAGGGAGATTTCAAATTTGAAGAATATTCCAACTTGATGCCCTTTTGAATAAAAATAGATGAATTTATAAATCAATTAAATTGATTTACTTGCACAAGTTGCAAAATCTAGAGGATTTGATGAATTAGAGTTAGGATTAATCAGGATTTGATTAACTTAGATGAAATTAGTTGATTTGACACCTTGACTTAGGTTTTTGGATTTAAATAAATCAAAATGAGAGGAATAATGAATTTAGACTTAATTAAATAAAGTTTGATTTATTTAATTAAAAGGGGATGATGTTAGACTAAAATCAAATAAAGGTTAGTTTATTTAATTTAAAGGAGATGAAATATGATTTAATCAAATAAGTTGATTTATTTAATTAAAAGAGGAACATTAAGATTAATTAAATGAAATGATTTATTTAATTAATAGGAGATAATGATTTAATTAGATAAAAATGATTTATTTGATTAAAAGATGAAATATGATGAATTTAATCAAATAAAGATTATTCGATTAAATGTTTAGCAAAAAAGATGATTTAGGTAGAACTGATGTTAGTAAATCAGGATCAGGTGCACGAGATCAATCAATATATATTTACGTGTCTACAATAATATCTACCAGTGAGCATCCTATCTCATTTTTCAAATCTTCTAAGTCAGTGTTTGAGCTATAGTCAATGCTCTTGCATAATTTATAGATGGCGTTAAATCGGGAATAAATAATGCCAAACAAATGCAGAGGAGGGAAATAATGCAGGTCATGCCATTCTAAGATGGCATATTAAGCTTTAAAAATTGAAATTCAAATGTAAAAATAAGTGTAGAGAAATTGAATGTGAAGGGGCATTGAGAAATGAAGGGGAGAATCCACACCATGATTTCTTGATTTTCAGTCACAATCACCATACTATTTATAATATAAATTTTATAATTTATTCTTTCTTTTCACTTGCATTGATGGGCCTATCTATGATGGCTACAATTTATGTGGCCTTACCTACCTAACAGGAAATTAGCTTACTAATGGTGAAGAACCAGGTAAGACTTCAAATTCCACCAATTCATAATTAATTTTATTCTATTTTAGCGTGAAGAGTAAATCCTCTGGTTACAACTTAGAACCCAGCATAAATGGGGGGAACAACAAGTCCTCACATGATTTGGAGTGAAGTACAACCAGGGAAACAAAAACCTAAAATTTTAGTGGAATGTTGAGGAAAGAGGTCAGTATCATATATATTTCCCTAATTTCACAAGCAACGTTTTCCCTAGACCTCATTAGCATTGGATATTTTTTACCATTTACCACAATATCACTAACAATATGCAAGGTAAATTTTGTTCACGATTGACTCTAATTAAAAACATCAAACTAAAAATCCAAAATAAAAAGCACTGAAACCATGGCAAGTGTCTTACCTCAAGATTATGCATAAATTGGGTCTACAAAGGTGGTGGTGGAAAGCAACAAATATTACATGATCACAAGCAGAAATGGGCCTCAAACCAAATCCTATTCTGAAACAATCACAGTGCCTTGGTGGATGGATATCTTTATTGTTCTTCATGACAAAGAAACCACTCTATGATGATTTAATAGTGACGTCTCTATCATTACATCAATTCCAATGATCCTTTAATATTGATGGAGTCTTTCTTAAGTTGATTTTCTACTCTGCAAGCCAAGGGAAAACCTTATGACGTGGGAGTTGAAACACCAAATTGTTGATTAAACTTCCAAACTTCCCTCCAACGTGCAATCACAATGTCTTATGCCAAAAATCAACTGCTTAAAATTATCTCTAATGCATACATGACCTGACCAAGGCACCAAAAATACCTATTGCTAAAATACACCAAAAGAACTATTGTGTGGAAGGCATGCAAAAATTAATCTTCATTTTTAGGGGAAAAAATTCATCCATCTACATTGCCATTTTAATATAGGTTGTGAAAATTAAGCTAAGCATGATGTGCTCCTAAAATTACTAGAGTTCAAACTTGTATAAAAAGATAACATCTATAAAAATGATCAACACACAATTGATTTCATAGATTATAAAATAATTCTATTTTTAAAAAATAATTAACATAAAGCTTGAAAGAGAAAAATTTGCATACCAAAAGCAATCATTGTTATTTCTATTTCGCATTATTAAGATGGTCGAGTATATCAGCAAGAGAATATAGAAGTGAATCAATCTTCATTTTTAGGGCAAAATCTTCATTTTTAGGGAAAACTATTCTTTTTTTAAAGGAAAATCTTTGTTTCTAGTAGACTCGACCATTACGTTTCTACAATCCATGTAAATTGAATTTAATTGCTTCTAGAAATAACTACTTGAACTTATGTTTTTAAGGAACTACTTCTAGAAATAATTACTTTTACAGACATTATGTTTCTACAATCCATGTAAATTGAATCTAATTGCTTCTAGAAATAACTACTTGACCTTTTGAAATGAAAGTGTCTACAACATAGCCCTCAAAATGCAATTGGATTGTTTAAATCATATTTTATTAGTGAAATTGACCACTATTTCTCTTTGATACATTTGACATGCTAACACAACAGGAAAATCAAACTGGCTTCAAATCATAGTTAAAAACATTAATGATTCATTAACATAATGAGTAATAAAAGTTAAAGAATGTAAATGTTAAAAAAAATTATAAAATATGTGAAGGCCTTAAGACTGCACCGAGAAGCAATGCCTTCCACACAATATGTATTTTTGGTGCACCAAGCAACCTAGGTGGCCAAATGGCCCACTTAGGTAGGGATCCCATGAGGAGGGCTTAAGCTCTATGGATTATAATCAAATTCAAAAGAAAAAAGAGTAGAGTAATAGTCATTTATTTAGTCATTTTATTTATCTAACCAATTATTTAGTTGTGATTTTCTCTGATGACCAAATTAATCATTTATACTTTTGAATTGCAAAAAATTAGTAGAATTTAGTCATTTTTAGTCACGTTACTAAAATGACTAAAAATTTTAGTCACGTGACTAAAAGTTTTAGTAACGTGACTAAATTTTTTAGTCATGTAGTCATTTTTTTTCCAAATTCAACTAGTGACACCAAGGAAAGAAGATAATGGTTGTACTCCAGGTCAATATCACCTCCACCATCTGAAGAGCTATCTAAAACTTCAATGGGAGAATTGTGTCTCCCCAGATAGGCCTTATGATACTTGTTTCTCTTCTTTGCTTTCTTCACAGGCTCAACTGATTCCTTCCCTTTAAACTTGACCAATTCTTCTGAAATGGTCTTGCTTCTCAAATTGTACACGCTCTTGACAATAGTCTTCTTATTTTTACCACGAGTATTTCTCTTACCCTTTGGTGTTGTAGAACTTTTGGGTATCTCTTGCTCAGCCATAGATATATCCTCTTGATATTTGAACACACTAAATCTCTTGGACCTCCTAGTTGATTGAAAGACATATCTAACTTACCCATTCTCACAAGACACAAGGTGAAGACAAGCAAATCTACATTGCAAGGAGACTCACCGATTTAAGCTCCTGAAATAAACTTGTAGAAAAGAAAACCCACAAACCCAGACAATTTCAACTAGCCCTAGTGACAATTATAGACAATCAAAACTCACTATCCCAGAAATATGAAACTCTCAAACAAACTAATGCATGACTCAAACATAGCTCATATGAAAATCAACTTACCAGGGATAGACACTTCAATACCTCTACAATTAGAACCCAGACTCACATATTCTCTTTTAGACTCACACTTCACAATTCTTGCTGGCTACAACTGGTGAGATAAAATGGAGGAAAATCCACATTAAGTAGGTAATTAGGAGTGTGTTGTCATTAATTATTGAGGAGAGCTTCATGAGAGTGAGCTGACAATTTAGCCAATTAGCTTTGAATCTGGATCATCGATCTTTTAGGATTTAAAACACCATCAATAGCGATCTTCAAGTATTGTTTCTAGCTGTTACAACTTGTTCCTAAAAAATGGCGATACCAACTCAAAAAGCTGCCATGTTTACCCTTAATCTTCATTAGTGACCCTCGATCTAACAATCAACATGCATCACCACCCTGGTTGTTCCTTTTCATTTATATCGGCAAAGTACAAAGAGCTGACACTTGAAGAGAATGCTCCCTAAAACATCACATCACGCATCACAAATTTTCCCTAGCCTTCTAAGGCTCAATCTATGATGAGAGAATTGGCGTGATGAAACTTAGACCGTTAGATCACTATCCCTTTTGGAAATACTCACCTTGCATCGCACATCACTGATTTATGTTTCAAATTCTAAAACATATCAGTGACAAATTAAAAAATAGTGATGGAAACAAATCAAGCCATGTGCATCATCCCTTGAAATCAATGGTCACAAATATATCACTCATCTACCCCTTTAAAATAGCGATGGTACATATTGACGGGTGACCTCATCTCTCATCACCAATCTGATCAAGACAAGCGTACAACTATCCACGATGAGTGATGGAAAGATATACAAAGAGCCCTTGAATTCATCGCTCATCACCAATTCACATTACAAAACCAGTGAGTAATTAGCAATAAAAGATATCCTAGTGATACAAAGAGAAACTAGTGCATCGTGCATCGTTGATATGAACCAAATGTTCCCAAATCCATTCGCGATGAGTGATGGACAAAGGCAGTGGACAAGAATTAAGTGAAATAATTTAGCATGTGCTCGTAAGTTGCATTTGAGGAAGGGGACAACCTAGGATGATGTATAAATAGGCCTCAAAAGAAATTAAAACATGTTATACCAAAGCATTATAAAGGCCCATAAAAATCAATCGATAAACCTTATAAAATAATTTTAGATCTAGGCATGAGGAGCTGGTTACTCCACAAGCTCAAGTGGCATAAGATGTTTTAGGATGACTGAGGATGGACAATAAAAGTTCAACAATAGATCATAACATTAACAAGGGCTTTCATTTAAGGGTTTCTTATGAGAGATTTTGATAGCAAAATCCCAAGGCAATATTAGTAGGAAAAACCCTAAGTCTAGACATTTGAAATTGACTAAAAATTCTAGAATTTAGGAATAAAACCAAAAAACAATCACGTGTTCCATCAAAAGGAATCAATTAAGACTAAGAAGAAAGAAAAGAAGAAGAAGAAGTATCACAATGCTTATCTGGGGAGGCACAACTCTCCCATTGAGGTTTTAGATATCCCTTCAGGCAATGAAAGAGATACTGACCCAAAGTATGGCCATTACCTTCTTTCTTTGGTGCCATATGAGGATTCTAATGAGGGAGGAATAGTAGATCCTCTAGTTTCAACACGAATATGGAGTAGGGGGGCATACTCTGATGTTGATGAATCAAAGTAGCATCCCAACCCTAGTTTTTTTTTTCATGACACCATTACCACTGCAGCAAACTTGTCCTCTTTAGAATGTATATGGTTTTTGTCTTTGGTGCTAGCATGGAAATATTTATGGCTGGTGTGAAGGAGAGGTGTTGGACTCTATGTGTTCAATAGAAAATAATGCCTTTTCTGGTTAGTATATAAGTTTTTTCCTTGGGTACTAAAGGAGAATCTTCTTTGGTCAATGTGAACAAGGGATTTTCGTGTTGCTACAGCAATGAACAACACCTTTTGGAAGGCTGGATGGTCTACTTCAACTAACTACGTGGAGTTTTTTCTTTTTCTTTCCTCTATTTTGAAATGATTAAATGTAACTATTTGGGTGGTATATAAACCTAAAATGAAATGTGTGTCAAATGAAATCTATTTAAAATGGTAATCTAGCCTAAAGGTTGTTGCTCCCATTCTTCTATAGATGGGGTATCAGGGTTGGTTAGAAGGAGGTTCAATTTTTGGGTCTCAAAATGGTTTAATTGGGAAAACTAAGCTCGTGAAAGAGAAGATTGTAAATTCATGCATAGATGAATAGATTAGTAAAGAGTCTAAGGTATGAGTTCTTTTGTAAGGATCTCAAATAGTTTTATAGTAGCAGAAGTTTATAAATGAAAATGCTAGTTCCAAAGAACATTCTCTCCTATGTAATTTTCTTCCTGTTATAAATGAAATGGTTAATGATCCTTTTGTTTTTCTTCAATTGTTTTAATTGAATGAGTTATTTTATTTCTGCTTCAATTCAAAGAATTGATTAAATGCTAAAGTGAGGTCGTAGATTTGTAAGGAAAGAGCATAGGATTGATAAGTAGTTATGTTTTAGGCACAATGAGTTGAATAATGTAATGTAGTAGATCAATAGTCCATTAACTATTAATTCAAATTGCTAAAGTATAACCAGTTATTATGAATATGACTCCATTACCCCAAGACAAGGCACTGGTCTTTTCATTTGGTTATCCTAAAGATAAATGAGTTAGTCATGCACTTGACCAAGGGCTTGAAATGATAATGAAAATCATCTAGAACACCTTCAATTACAATTTACCAATCTGAAGTACCATCTTGTTCCTTGCAATAGATAGTATTTTGTTTAAATGTTAGCCAAATATTTAATGAATGTTATCTATTTGCACTTTATAGGAATTTATCTGTGTAGAAGTGTTTTTGATCAAATGGATATTATATGAACATAACAAGGATTACCCTATTGGGTTTCACAGAGCCCGAAGAGTAGAAGTAAGGGCCTCATAATCCTTACTTGTATGTTGGCCAATCCTTACCCTTGCTAATTATTGTGTTCTGGAAAATTCATAGGTAAGTGGTAAGAGCAAGTTTGGTTCTAAAAATATAACCAACAGATTTGGCGACTCCGCTAGTGACTAACTTGAGAAAACCTTGATAGAAGAACATCTTGCCTTAAAAGAGTCATGGAAGTTCTAAAATAGTGGGGAACCATAGATTGACAAATTTATGGGAGTACATTTATAATTTGGGTTGAGAATGGTTCTATATTTTGTTGTGAAATTCACTTTTCAAGTCTATCTTTGGTGTCAATAAGTTAATCTTTAGAAATTTTTCACGAATCTGATATGTTTCTTTTATCCCTTGCAAATTTTGATTGAAGATTTACCACACTTCCTTTAATATTTGCATAAAATTTCTCACTAAGTGTGGGTGGCAACTCCGAGATCTCTACACCAATATGCATTATTTGAAGAAATCTATGATGATGGGATGAAGGTTTTCTGAGAAAAGATAAGGTAGACTTGAGCTCACATGATGAAGTACCTTTTGGAAAAGCTAGAGAGAAACTGTTAAAGAACTCAGAGAATATAGAGGATTCATGTGAAACCTTAATAGTTGGGAATCTTCACAGTGAAATTAACCTTTGAAGGACACTTCATGTTGTTGAAGCTCATTCCTCTGTAAGAGTAGAGGTGGACACTATATGAAAATAATCAGAAGGAATTGCAATGATAGCTTAAGAGCTACAAAATTTTCCAGTCATAAGCATAATTTAAGGTGATTGCAATCACATCTAGGTATTTCCCCTACTTTGGTTTCAATAAAGTGTAAATTTGTATGAAATTCATATTGCATGATCTAGAAAAAAAATTATGTTCCCTATTAAGTGAAATGAGCACTAAGTGAAGGGAAGGGTGGTAGTCATTTTACATACTTCTAAGGTACAATTTGTATATTAATATCTGTATGGGGTTGAAGAAGTATGCTTATTTTTGAAATCTTCATCTTAGAATAATTTGAAGCATAAATGTATGTGAGTTATACACTTTAAAATCATGATTAAATTAAGGAATGAGGCAATAGACAATCAACTATGAAGTTAATATTTTAGGATTGAATAGGGATACAAGAGAAATGTATTATTCCCTTGTATATCCTTATGGAACATCAAGTAAAAACATACAAGGCATGCAACCTTTATCATGCCATCAAAGGAAATTCTCTATTGAGAGATATAAGCCATTGAGTTTTAGTGGTATTCAAGGTTTCCCTAGGGTGATCCCATAATACTAGTTTACAATTTTTGGCCAAACTGGACACTAAACTAATTTTTTCTAACTAAATCTTCACTTTCGAGCACCTATAGCGGCTAAACCGTGATGAATTTTAAGATGATGAAAACTAGTGATTTGTGACATTTTGTTTGTAAATTCTAAATATATTTTTTTCAAAAATTTTGGAATCAGATTGCACTTATTTTTCCATCTCCTTCGAAAACTAGTTTTTTTCAATAAACACCATTTTTAAGGAGTGATGATCACTGTATACAACATAACCTTTTTTTCCATGAAGTATTAAATTCTAATTTTTTTGAATTTAGATTTGTAACTACGATATCTAGTGCTTTCATTTGGTTTTATAGTGTTCTATTGAATATTTTTTTCTTAATCAAGTTTTGAAGTCAAACCAATTACAATTCAGACATAGGTGGATTGTATACAACATAACTTTTTTTACATATGTATCAAAATTCTTTTTTGTTGTTGGATCAAGGACTTCAATATCTAGTGCATTGATATTTTTCAAAAAAAAAAAATTGATAATCTGCTATTTTTCCACATGTGCATAACATAGAGCTTGATTTTCACTGAAAAACCTACATTCACAGAAATAAAAAATAAAATTAATAATTAAATTAAATTTATTTAAAATTATACTTTTTAGGAAGCTTATAATAAGGACTACATACTTTAAAAAAAATAAAAATTAATTGATTTGATCCCCCAAAAGGTGAATCAAAAGTGGTTTTTTATCAACATTTTGATAGGTGTAAAGGAGACTTCGTTATAGGTATGGTTTAAAACTAGCAGGGTTCCATCCAAGGGGGGTTGATCTAATGTGGTTCTATCAAACCCTCTTCAATTGGAATCCTTTAAATGGAACTTTTCAAGGCTTAAATCATTATATTTTCTAAAAATATGTGATTTCAACAAAAATTAGGATCTCCTGAAAATTGTAAACTAGTATTGTGGGATCACCCCCTAACAAGATTCATAATGATATTAGGAAAAAAATTTCTAAATTTACAGGGAAAAGTTATGAGTCAACTTCTAAACATTTGAATGTATTCATGGACTTGATGGGATATTTTGAGGTAGATCATGGATGTTGTCATGAATCTTTTTGCTCAGTCTTTAAAAGAAGATGCTAGAGACTAGTTCTCATATTTACCAGTATGTTATGTAGCTTCATGGAATGACTTCATGATAGAATTTTTGGAAAAATTTGGTGAAAGGGTTAGTCCAAATATGATAAGAAAAATATTTATGGAAATCCAAAGGGATGAAGAGGAGTTGGTCCTTGCTTTTAACCTCAGATTTGTAAAAGTAGTAAGAGATATTCCTGAACACATGAGACCTAGTGATACAAAGTTTTTAATTGTGTATATAGATGCATTTGATAATGAAGTGGGTTATTCGATAAGAGATACAGAGCCCAAAACATTACATCAAGAATATCACATTGCCATGGATATTGAAAATACTATGAAATATTCAATGATGAGGGGATATATGGCTGCAAGTGTTTGTTGTCCTAATACGCATCATATAAATGGAATAAATAAGGATGAAAGGGATGATCAAGGTGATGATGATTTTTATTCCCTATCTTGTTTAGTCTCACAACATGTTAATCATCGATAAATTCAAGATAGACTTCAAAAAAATTTAAGTAATAATTTGATCAGATGTCATTTGTTCAAAGATTGTCTAGCATGAAGAGATAGGAGGGGAAATTACCATATGAATTATTAGCAAGGTTCTTGGATGCCTTGTTATAAATTCCTAAAAGGTTGATACCTAAAGATTCGGTATGTATTGACCTATTATGTGACATTTATGAGCTAGGGCTTAGTACCTTTTCCAAGGAATTGAAACCTAGGGATTTTGATCAGATAATTGGTTGAATCAGAATTGTTGAGGAGGCTAAGTGTGACTATATACAAAAAATAAGGTCTCAAAATGACAGTGCTACTCACCCTATTGTCAAAGATCAAGGGTTTATCCAAGCAATGGATAAGGATGTTTTAGAAGATGAATATATGTCTAGTGGTGTAGATGATGACATTGTTATACTTGTAAATATCTTTGACGTACCTTTGAAGGTTGATAATCAAAATAATGAGAATGAGAATTTTGATTACTCTCCCGAGGAATATGAATCCTTTTGTGAGAATGACCTAAAGGCATCCTTCTTTCCTAAAGGGTGTAACAATATCAATACTCATGAGGTATTTCCCTCACCAGTGAATGAACAAATTTCATGTGATGAATTCTTGGAATGCAATTTAGTTGCATTAGAACTAGAATGTCTTGGCAGTATGTTTGGTGATGAATTTCAATATAAGAATGTTTGTATTTAGTGCTTTGAGCTAGATTTCAATGTAAAAAATGATGGGATTTGCAATGCCAGCTAGCAAGGTCATGTTCTTGGTTGTTTTTATGAAGCAAAAAAGGGATGTGAAAATTTTGTAGTAGAGATGGACATGATATTTTTTAACAAATAATTTTTTGAAGAAAAGAGTGAAGAAACTTGCTTAGCTAAAAATAAGAAATGTTTAGGTTGCAATGATTCTTGCACATGTGAGTCAATGAACCTATCAAAATTGATGGTGCACTTGAACACTTACGGCTAATCACATCAATCCTAAGTTATTTGATCCATCCTTTGAAGCATTTTGTTTCAAGTTGAGAAATGATTGGAAGGGAGGATTGGAGTATGTTAATGAACCTAAAATAGAAGTATTATTTAATGCCTAGGATGGCATGGATAATACTTTTTGTGAGGATGAACCTGATTTGAATGATAGCAAGAATGCTATGGGATCTGATGAATCTATTTCCCAAGGAAGTGGAGCATATGGCATCATAACTAGTTTATGTTGCCTAGATGAATGTGAACACCAATGTGAAAAGAAGCCTGTATATGAACATTTCTTATTCATCACACAAAGTGAATGTGTGCTTGGTGTGGGACAGAAACTAGATGATACTAACCCTAGAATACAAGAAATGAAATTGCAATATCACTCCAAAGGGTTAGAATATGTGCCCCTGGATGGGAATCCTAAAAGGAGTGTGTATGATGGTTTCCAATTTAATGAGAAAAATGAATTTTATATCAGCTTGTATGATGATAGTGATCAAATGGATTATGAGTGTTTCACTTTCCCTATCCATTTAGATGGGAATTTGGTGGAATATGGTTGTAAACTGAGTCATATAAAATGCTACACTAATCATGTGTTTTAGATAATGCTTGATTACAATTCTCAGTTGGACATGAATGACAATGATAATGATAAGTGCAAACATATGTCCATAGTGGTTGATTTCAGTGGTTGTGGCATGATCAGAAGGTGGGTAATTCATCAGAATATTTTTAGCCTTGGCATGGTACAGACAGTGGAAAATAGGGTTTTTGATAGGGGCAAGTACCAGTCCTAAGTTTGGGGGCATGGGGCCACCAAATAAAGTTGAAGCCTGGTAGAGTTGTAGAATGCAAGTTCGAGGCTTCAAAGAAGATGGAGTTTGGACCTCTTGGTATAGTCTTGTAACTCGTAAATATTCATACCAAAACAATAATGGAAATAGCCATAGAATTTAAAATAAGTTATTTTTCTAAGGTTAATCACTTGTTAGATTAGAAGTTTGGTTAGTTAGGGTTATTTTTCTTTCTGTAGGGTTTGTTGTGTTTTCTTTTCTTTTCTTTCTTTTTGTTTCTTTTTTTTTCATTTTCCCTCTGCATTAGCAAATTCTTCTTAACTTATCTTACACATGAGAGTTAATTCAAACATTTGTAAAATAAAACTGTGAAATGCAAAATGATAAAACCATACGCAGTAAAACACACATTAAGATGTACTAAAAAGCTATATATATATATGTGTGTGTGTGTGTGTGTGTGTGTGTGTGTGTGTGTCTATGTGTCTGTGTATATCACAAATATACATGATGTATCAAAAATTCTTTCTTCAAAAAAAAGGATCACAAAAGCCAAAAGAGTGAGCAAAGCTACAGATAGTAGTAGTCATTCAATCAATATGGGACGCCTCATCTATCAGGGCTAAATACCCTATATAGGTGAGTTCCCGGTGAACTTCAAAGTCACAAATATGGAGATCACTGAGGAAGGGTCAGAGTGGAACCACTTCCCCTTGTTCCAGGAACCAAGGAATATCATCCATGGAAGAGATTATAATGGTTGGGTGAGAAACAAACAAAATAGTATCCAAATTCTCCAAATATTCAAGCCTTACTATCACATTGGCAACTGAGTGAACATCTTCAACAGGTAACCCAATATCTAGAAGTGATGCTACAAAATGAGAAGCCACGTCGAAGTAAAAGTGAAAGTAGTGGTTGGATTCAACATACCTTTCCCCAAGAACTAAGCATAAATTTGGTACAGTGAAACTAGAACTCTGAATGAAGAAAACCTTTTCAAGCCTTTGTGGTGTGATACTTCCTAGGAAAACATTCTGGCAGCGAGAGAAGCTTAAGAAAATTGGAGTATCCATGGCCTAGAAGCAAGAGAGAACAAACAAAGAAAAAATGTAGAACAAGATAAGAAAGCTAAGAAAAGTGTGGAGAATTTGTGAAGAAATGCATAATTTATAGAAATCCATGATGAAGTTGCAGTACATAGTTGCCTTGAGTGAAATCTTGAAAATCATAAGCAAGGTGGCAATTGGACAATTATCTTTAGAGTAGAATGTTAAATCAAATTAATTCTTTGCACATAGTTGGTGATAAATTGCTTCAAGTTTGAGTAGTACGAAGATTGTGAATCAAGCAAGTTGAAGATTTTGAAGTAAAGGGTGGTCATTTCATTTTTTTTCTGAGTCGTATTAATTATGGAGATGCTTGTGTGTGGAGCAAAAATGAAAATGAATTTGGTACTAGGCAGCACACGTCATCACCTGGGTAAGTTGAAAGGAATAATACGTTTGAAGTAAGGCATGAGAGTTTAATGCAAAATAGTGTGATCATGCTTCAATGTAATCATGGCATTTCTGATCCATTAATGAGGTGTAGCGCCATCGAATTGGGAATGCTAGCCGAGTATTTAGTAGTTGCCATAAAATTTAATTGGAAGGGTGGTAACTAATGTTTCTAAATTTAGATTTAAATTTGGTGATTAAATTTCTTGTTGCTAAATTTTAATTTATGCATATTTTTTAACACATAGCGAGTCGGAGTTAGCTAGGATTTGGCATAAAGTAGTAAGATTTAGTTGGAAATATGCACCAACAAGGAATTATTAAATGAATTTTTGGGAAATAGTGAATTGATGAAGGGATTTGCAATGAATGAAAAATCAAAAGGTAACCTTCGCTACCACTATAATTCCCAACCTAATAGCGAGCTTCATTGCCTACAAGTTGAAAAATGAGCTATCATTAAAATATCAAAAGAAAAATGAGCTATCATTGAAATATCAAGTTGAAAAATGAGCTATCATTGAAATATCAAAAGAAAAATGACCTATCATTAAAATATCAAAAAAAAAAAATGAGCTATATTTGCATTATCTATAAAACAAATCAGCTCTTTAGGCTATCCAAATAACTCTACTGGGACTATAGACACCTGGCTAGTAGTAGAGCTATCTTTGGGGGGAATTATAGAGATAACCTTGTTAGGGCTATGGAAGTTTGACTGGAAACAAGGCTCTATCCCTGGTTGGCTTTAGAGGATTATCATATTATGTAGTTCAATGTCAATTTGAACTAATTATTTTCACTAAGTTCCAAAAATTGGAATTAATTAGAGTAGACACAGATGCTTCTAATGGAGTTTCACTTTTTTATGCCAAAATCTAGGTGAAGGTGAAAGTTATTATTTTAAAATATGTATAAATTATAATTTATGACTGGTGATTTAATTTCAAGTTTGGCTTAAATTTGCGTTGATTGGTTGCAAGTTGTTGTGTGTTCTCACAACACACCCCAAGATTGTAAGACTTGGGGACCTAAGTGAAAACTAATAACTCTTATGGCATGAGCTAGCAAGTTGAAAGGATCACCAAAAGTGAAAAGTAAAGAGAATTTTCTTGATAAAAGAATACTTTGTAATGCAACTGTTTTTGGGTACCAAATACTAGGAACTGAAAAAGTTTGAAAGGAAAAAGGTGGTGCAAATTTAGTAAGTAGTGCATTCTGGTCCGATATGTGGAGTCCGGTAAAAGGAAGTTCTGGTAAAACCAAAGTCCAAGGAAAGTTCACAGGTAAATATGAATACTAAGTACCAGGAAACGATATGAATTGAAGTTTTTTGAAATCTTAAGGATATCCAATGATTCTGATAGTCTAGTAAACCGGTATATGTAGAGAATAATTATGCAAGGATTTATGATATGATAGAAAGCATGTTATTTATGAGATTTATGTTTAACATTTAAATAACAACTTTATTTACATGAGATGTTTATAAATGTTTTCATTAAAAGGGATTTAATGTGTGGAATTTGTGATTGCAGGAGATGTAGATTGTGATACAAAGTGTGGGTATGGATGGTTAGGCAATTTGTATTTGTGAAAAAATCTAATGATGTTGTCAGGTTCAATGATGCACTTTAAAAGCTCATGCAAGAATAGAGTTCATTGTAAAGATGTGCTAGATAGTGGAATCCCAGGACACTGGAGTTCAAGCATGCAACAAAGAAGTGTACCTATTCTCGTGGTGGCTCATTCCTAGAATGTTCAAATCAAGGAAGAACCTGAGGTGTAGGGGAAAAAATTCCACCTGATCACTTTGATTTTGAGGGAAGTTCCTACATTTTGTTTGAGCGGATTTGTTTGGTTCCAAGAAGGAACCCTGATGATTAAAGATTAAAACTTGAATAGCTTCAATGTGTAATTAGATTTGACTTGCATTGACTTTGATTGCAATTCTCCTATAAGTCCCTATATTCTATGTGCCTTGATGTGATTGGTCCCTTGGATTTCCTCTCATGTATTTTTCTTATCCTTTATGTGCCTTGTGTTCTATAAAAGGCCAGAGGATCTTTCTTTTTATTTTAAGTTTAGAATTTGTGGATGTCATAAGAGCTAAAACTTCTTTGAGTTTTGTTCTTTTTTCTTGTTTTCTAAATCATTCCAACGTAAAACTTTGTATAGACGTAGACATTGATTAATGTCAAATCCAATTAGATAGCTACCTATCTCATGAATCTTTTGTAGCTAGTTTTGTTAGTTCAACCACACAAGACTGTATGTTATGCCATTTAAGGTTGCATACAAAACCTACTCGGTGTCCAAACTAAAACCCCCTCTCTTTAAAAACTCTCACCATTTTATATGTAGCTGTGAAGCAATTTGGTCAAGTATAAAACGGTTTACTAAATTTTAGTTAATTCTTTGGGGCATGCATGGAGAGTAACTAGGAGAAAATTTTAATCTTCAGTATTTTTATGCTTTATTTTAGAATAGATGTTTAAATTCCTTGATTATGTTCCAAAAAATAATTGAATGGATGAAAATTTGTTGAAAATCTTTCATTTCCTATGAAATTGTTCAATGTTTAATGCTAAATCTACTTAAGTGATAGCAAAGAAATTGTTGATGTTCATGAAATATTATTTCAAATCTTTTTATTTCATGGTATTACTTCTTAAGTTCCAATTGAGAACTCAGTATCTGATATATATGATCCTAAATAACCATATTCCCTTTGAGATTAACATCAATATCACATTATACCCGAGAGTGAACCTAGTACAATCAAGACCTAATTACCGGAGACTTGGAATTGAACTGAAGCCAATCTATTTTCCTATTAAAGCGGAATCTCCTTTCAGATTGACTTTGTTCCATATCTTTCAAGAAGGATAGGCTCTTTGTAGTTTATTTGTGAAGAATTGATTCGCCCTATTGTTGCGAGTAAAATTGTTGTCAACACACAAGAAGCAAGTGTTGGCACTAAAAGATATCATTATGTATCATCCTCCAAAGAGGAAGTATAATAGGTTTTTGGTATTCATGTGCAAACCAAACCAAACATGAAAAAGGAAAAGATGTCAAAAGAGGCATCTCCAGACTAGGAAGAACAAAAAGCCTCATCGGTAAGGCTTGGTTCCCCTCTCATATTAGATGCATTAGTTAATATCTTAGTACATTTTGAAGATATACTGCAACCTATAATAGAAATTTATACTCAAGTAGGTAGAGAGGATAGGAAAACAATGATTTTAGCTATTATTCAATATGTTATTACTTTGGAAGTGAGTTGGGACTATATTAAGTCCAATGTACCTAAGAAATTGTGGGATTCCTTGATGAAAAGAAGATCAAAGACTGTTGAGTTGGAAGAAAAGATAAGAAATGAGGTATTTGAGAAAATTGGGTCTTCTTTGACCACAAATGATATGGAAACCTTGAAGAAGGTATGCTCAAAGATGTTTTAGATGAAGAAAAGGGTAAATACTCTAATGACAAAAGATAAAAGGAAAATAAAGAAAACAAAGAAAGAAATTACAGAAGCCATTAGGAGTATGGCTAAGAAATATGGTATGTTTGCTGCACTCCCATCCGATTCTGCACCAAAATTAGGAGAAGAGGATTCTGCAAAGGTAAAGGAAGACATTTCACTAGAAACAGGTGATATAGATATCCTTCCGGAAATAGCTGTTACAAATGATCCTTTGGAGATAGAGAAACAAAATGAGGAAGAAGTTAAAGCAGAGAAGCTTGATGTTGTCCCTCTAGAGCAAGCTAAAGGAGAAAAAGATAAAGATTGAGGTGAAAGGAATGAAGAAGAAAAAGACACAGATGAAAAAGAGGAAGAAGAAAGAGTAGAGGAAGAAGAAAGAGATGGGGAAACTGCTAGCAAGAATGAAGAAAAACAAAGGAAGGTTGTGGAATCACAAAGGTTCTTTGAAGAATCCTCCTCCGAAAATGATGTATTAAAAGGCTTGTTATCCAATAAAATATGGTTCTAGCCGGTAATTCCTTTAGAACTTCTACAACTCCCCATAGTTCAAAGCAGTGTGGATTTCGACAAGATATCTCTAATTCACAAATTGGTGTTAGGAGATGCATTGCATGCATCTAGAAGAAAAGAAATTCTAGAAACACACCAAAAGGGGACATAACTCATTGATGATACCCTCAAACCTTTGTAGGAGGCCACCCCCAGTACATCAATAGATACATCTCTTACTCTAGTAGAAAATCTGAAACTTCTATTGGACTCCTTCAAGGAGTATGCCTCTGAACTAGGTGAGAAGACTATTGTGCATATTTTGCATACATGCCCTGCTGAAGGCAGGGACCCCTTTCTTTTCACTTTTTCCTTTCTCCTGCTAACTTGGTCCCCACTCACTTACATCACCTTTTCCTTCATTTTTTGACTTTGGGGACAAGTTTCCTATGGATTTGGGATGTTTTCATGATGCCTAAGTGAACTGCCAAGGTTTCGTTAAGTTTTGGGAAGTTGTGGAAATTTCTTTGTAGGTTGCCACCCCTCCACTACCGTCCATGGGAATTCCTTTGCGGGCTACCATCCCTCTATCACTGTTTGTGGGAATTCCTTTGTGGGTCACTATGTGTGGGTCTCCATGTGCTCAAGGCCATTTTTAAGGGTGGTCGACCAACTTCCCACCACATTGCAAACTCCACACCCATTGTACCCCTTTCGCTCTTGATCAACGATGAAGCCTTCATGACCATCCCAAGTTGTGCATTTTGCATATGTTATTAGTGATCCTGGACTTGAGGTTCAAGATGGTAAAACCACCAGGTCAACCACTTGTGGGTCTACCCCTGCGGAAGGTTGTCCGTCGTTCATCCATTTGCCCCTACGAAAGGCTTTCTACTGTACACTGTCTGCCTTCCGTCCACCAACCATCTATCATTCGCCTTCCATTTGTTGGCTATCTATCTTCCATTTTCCTTCCATCCACTGATTGTCCATTTTCTACCTTTCATTTGTCATATGCCTTTCATCCATCATCTGCCATCCACCTTTCGCCTTCTATCTATCATCCACCTTTTGTTTCCTAGGCATCTATTGTCTTCCTTCTGTCTGTCAGGCATCTATCGTCCGCCTTCCGTCCTTCCACCACTTGCGGGTCTGCTCCTACAAAAGGTTGCCTACCATCCATTGTTTTCCTTCCATCCATCGTCTACCTTCTATTTTCCATACGGATTATGTTCATCCTCCGCCTTCTTTTTGTCCATCCACTGTTCACCTTCTGTCTATCGGCTATCTGCCCTCCGCCCTCCACTGTCTATCTACCTTTCATCCATCAACTTTCCATCATCTACCTTCCATCCACCATCCTTTAGTTTCTTGTGGGTCTGCCCTTGCGGAAGGTTTTCCATCGTCTGTCATTTTCCTTTCGTCGATCGTCTACCTTTCATCCATTGTCTGCCATCCGTCTTCCATCCACCTTCCACCTTTTGTTCGTCATTAGCCTTTTGTTCGCTAGTCATTTGTCATCCACCTTCCACCTTCTGTTTTCCTTCTGCCCTTCCCCTGCTTGTGGGTCTACCCCTGCGGACGGCTTTCCACCATCCACCTTTTGTCCATCTATCTATTGTGCACATTTTATTCGTTAGTCATTCATCATCTGCCGTCCTTCTGCCTTTCGTCCATCAGTCCTCTGTCATCCACCTTTTGTTCATCGTCCTTTTGCCGCTTGCGGGTTTGCCCCTACAGAAGGCTATCCATCATCTGCCTTTTGTTCATCTGTCTACCGTTCGCCTTCCTATAGCTAGTTGTTTGTCATTCACCTTCCATCTACCATCATTCCACCACTTGCAGGTTTTCCCCTATAGAAGGTTGTCTACCATCCATCGACCATCATTCACCATCCATCAGCCATCAGCCTTTCATCCACTAATCGTCCATCGTCTCCCTTCTGTTCGTCATCCACCTTTTGTCCATCATCTGCCTTTTTTCCACCTTTCATCTATTGTCAGCCTTCCATCTGTTGATCATCCGCCTTTTGTCCACAGGCCATCCGTCGTCCTCCTTACATCTGCCTTTCATTCGTTGGTCATCTGTCATTCGCCTTCCATCTGCCATCAACCATCCAAGGTCCATTGTCCACTTTTGTTTGGCCCTAGGGGAAGCCCATAGCCTTGAACCCACATTTATGTTTATGGCCCAAATGATCTCCAAACATGAATTTTATGATCTTTTGGTAATGTATTAATGGATCTAATGCTTGATTTGTAGGATGTGATTAATATTCACCTAAATTTATATGTGAACGCACTTACTATGTTTCATGTATGCAGGATTTATGGAGCCTATTGTGGGTCTGTCAGGGAGGCCTATTGGGAGAGTTGTCTTGCTTTTCATTAAACAATCATGATCCATCAAGAGCTATTCCACAGAATCACGGGGGGCAGCTAATCTATTTCACAATAATACAAATCATTGATGAAGCTCATCTGATTAGCAAAAGGATGCAACAAATGCATCAAACATAGGGCAGCCTTTGGCAGTTTCAACTACAACAAAGAAGGTTGTCACTATAGGACAAAACTGCTACAATGCCAAGGTCACTAGATGACAAAATGGGGAAAAGACAAGAATGTATTTTAAATTGTGAAATATTTGGGGGTAGGTGAAACCCTTACTTGTAATGAATTTGGGCCACACATTGTAAATTAATCCTGGCCATTCATTTGGGATTTGGAAAATTATAAATAGGGGCTTGCCCCTCATTTGTAAAGGGTTGGAGAGTTGGTGTAAAGACATTCTGCAACAATAGAGAGCAACATTGCATGATTAATGGGTGTTTTTCTTGAGTTTGTTCATTATGTATGCATGGCTCTACTTCCATGTTAGTTTTAGGTGTTAGTTTCTCAAATGGCTATTATTATGTTGTTTTTATAGTATTTGATGAGCTTTCAGCCCATCCTTTTAGCACTTGTTGATGACAAGTTGATGTGCAAAGTTAGCTTGGGCTTCTTTATATCATTTTTGCAATCTAGTTCAATTACATGTTCATGATGTGTATTTGAAATCTGAAAATTAGCAGACTTTAGAAGATTGCACTAGTTTTGTGTAGCTGTAGGTTTCTCTTGGTCAAGCCAAACTCAGTTTAGGAAGCCTATCTACTATAGCAGCCACCATTATTACTATTCATTCATAGATTATATTTAGAACAACTTTCTTAACCCTTCCCCTTTTGTTATTTCATTTAGTCCTTGGTTAGAGTAGGATCCCAAGCATCACCATAAAGCTTAATCAAATAAACTTGATGAGTTTTAGCTTGCTATTTTGAGTGGGCAGCTATTGTTCATTCACTTCTAGCACTTTGAAACTGCATTTGTAGATGCAACTTCCCATGCTTTGTAACTCATACGTAAGACCACCCTGTGTTACCAACAAAACACATCATCCAACTGAGATATTCCAAGCAAGTCATGACCTAACACCCAAGAGACCTTGGGGTGATTTTGAGCAACTTCTTGTTGGAGATTTCCTTTCAAGAGAGGTGATGCACCTATGCATTACTTGTGTTGAGAAGTGCTAAAACACCCATCAACAGAATTGGCACTAGAAGGAGGGCATGGAAAAGCTTGAGGCTACAAGGCTAAAAATTAGAAGTTGAAGAGAACTTTCAAGTTAAAATCTGAGATAGGGAGATCTTGTTACATGCTAGGAAGTTAAAATTAGAAATTTTTTAAGGCAAACAAGAGTTGAGTTGAAATGGAGCAACATTTGCAAATCAACATTACTCAGCTACATGCAGATTTGAATAGAATATTGAGGAGACCATTGCAACAATTTGCATTGGAAAACAAGTGTAGGATCCATGGCACTCGCAGGCACAATGAATTGGGATGTCCAACATTCTTGGGCAGAGTTGAAAGAGTCTTGCAAGGAGAAATTCCCTTTTGGGAAATATATCAACCATTGGCTCTTGTTGATCCAGAGGAGGAATTGGATAACATGGCAGCCAAGTCATTCAAAGGACTGGTCCAAGAACACTTGAGCAACAAGGATGGATTAAGGTTGGAAGAGGTACTAATGTCAAGTTGGTGTAGATTTCACAATGCACCTTATTCAAATGTTACTTGTCTATCATGTATAAGCATTATCACTCAAGTCAAGGGCAGTTTGAACAAGTCAGAGCATCCCACTCCCAATGAAGAGAAGTCATCCCATGAGGTGGGAGAGATGTCAACATCTAGAGGACAACACATTGAAGTTGAACCAAGAAATTTGACACAAGTTAGTGCTAGGACAGTAGACACAAAGGTTGAAAGTCAAAAGGTGGAAGCTAATTTCTTTAGGATAGCAAGAAGCTCTGATGAAAGTTTACTTAGGAAGGAATTAGAAAGCATCACCTTCATTCATAATGAACAACCCTCTACTCAAGAAGAGGAATGGTTGGTAGTTGAAGATAAATTGACAGAGTTTGCAACAACATATGTTGGGACAAACAATGAAGAGACTGAAAACCTTGGAGCAATAGAAGAACATGGTGAAAGCATAAGTGAAATTAGATTAGAGGACCTCTCCTTCATGAATGACAGTGACCAAGCATTTGAAAATGAAGATTTGGAGAAGTGGGAACAACCACATGTCGCAGTTGTTTACTATCAAACCTCCTTCCTGAGTGATGATGAGGAGCTGATAGTGGAAAGATATAATGAGCTAGTGTCAAGAATAGCAAGGGATTGGTCTGAGTTGAGACACCAAGTGGATTTCAAGGTGCTACTGCTACCAAATTAGTGCAGACTCCATGATTCATCACATTTTGAGTTCATGTGCAAACTATGCAAAGAGGTTGTCAAACAAGTTAGAGAACAAGTGGAGCAGCCAAGTGCCTAGCCTACCTTACTTGCTGCCAAGATCGAAGCAGAGGTTCAAGAACCTAAGCCAAGTGAAAATTTAGTTGAAGGAAGTCCTCAACAAGGTTTTGGGATAGCAACAAAAGAAGAACAATGCAGTCCTGAGCCTCCAAACGATGAAGTCGAACACATAGGAACGCTGCCCATCTTTCACCAAGAATTTTTTCCTCTTGAAGAGCATTTATACACCATGGATGATAGGATCTATGGGGAATCCTTGGAGAGAAATAACGCATGGGATTTTGGTCCCCTTGGGGAGGTGCAATCAATTTATGTCTTCATTCCATTGGAGCTATACTTCAGAGGTATACCAATGCCGAGGAAGAGTACATTTTGGAGGTGGGCAACGATGAAGACATAATACTTGACCCCCCAGACAGTGAAGCATTAGAGTTTCTATATTTGGAGAGGAATTCTTTCTCCATCTACAACGACAATGAACAAGAGGAAACAAGTGAACATCATTAGGAGATACATGAAATGCAAAAATAAGAAGACAAAGGCAGGGGTGTCTTGATGGCTGCTAGCAAGTATAATATACTTGACCAATGCAATCACCTCGATCATTGTTGATCCTCTTTCACATCCCAAGAGCTGCAATAGGATAGATTCATGCATGCCATCTTCCTATGACATTGAACATCATAAAATTAAGGTCAACACTTGGGGAAGGAGAAGGGATGGTATGCTGCCCCTTAAAGACAACAATCAAATGGAGCCATGGGCAACGATGAAGACATAATACTTGACCCCCCAGACAGTGAAGCATTAGAGTTTCTATATTTGGAGAGGAATTCTTTCTCCATCTACAACGACAATGAACAAGAGGAAACAAGTGAACATCATTAGGAGATACATGAAATGCAAAAATAAGAAGACAAAGGCAGGGGTGTCTTGATGGCTGCTAGCAAGTATAATATACTTGACCAATGCAATCACCTCGATCATTGTTGATCCTCTTTCACATCCCAAGAGCTGCAATAGGATAGATTCATGCATGCCATCTTCCTATGACATTGAACATCATAAAATTAAGGTCAACACTTGGGGAAGGAGAAGGGATGGTATGCTGCCCCTTAAAGACAACAATCAAATGGAGCCATAGATTATAGAAGATCAATGAGATGAAGTGCACCTCCTTGAGGAACAACTGATAGGGGTTATGGATCCCACATGTGACTTGGAAGAGGTGTTTGCTGCCCCATCTTCCTAGCCTTATACAAGCTCGAGATCAAAGATGTTGCACCCTCCACTGCACCCACCTGAGGTTATTGATGCAATGATCGACGATGTGGTGCTCGCTATCGACTATCCAACACTACCACCTCTACATAACTATGTCCAGGTTCTATCGTTCCTTGCTCCTATGAATGCTTATAGTTGTGTTTATCATTTTGATTATGGGGTCGAGGGGAGACGGACTTCCTTATGGATTAATCATGAGTTTAAGGAACCTCCTCAACTACTAGTTCTTTCTAAGTCTGTTATGGAATTTGAAAGTTATAATGTTGAGTTTTATTTTTCTAAATATAAGGATAAATTTGTGTGGCTTAGAATTGTAACTATCACTCTTTTTCTTATGCATGCATTACAAAATCCAACGAGCGTAAATGCCAATTTTCCTTTCCTGAACATAGTTCTTTGTAAATTCCTTTGCACATAGTTATTTTCAAGAAGTGTAGGTGTCATGTAAATAGCCTCGCTTTGCTACTTTCATTAGATTAGTTGGTTTCCTGAAGGTTAGTTGCTTTAGATTAGTTTTCTTGTTGTTTGCTTTCACTTTTTTGCTTTGGTTAGTGTAGGTGTTTTCTTTTCGTTTTCTTTAGTTTTTTTGCCACTTTTCTATTGCTTTGCTTGGGGTCCCTCTACTTTAGCTGGGCACATCTATGTGCACAACAATTATACTTGTTGCCTAGGGTTGTTCTATGTATTTCTTCGTCAAACTCTAATCAAGTTTTCAGAGTGGACGGTGAAGGTCCTATGTTAGTGTCAAGTGATCTGGGTGTTTGATTCGAATAGGATAAGTTGTTGGTTGGTCTCATTCTTGATGTATTATAAAATCTTACATCTCTTACACATCTTAAAAATTTGATAGTCACTGTAGGTCCTTGGTGAAGTCTAGTTAAGTGAAAAATCTAAAATTTTGCTTCAGTGCCACTATGATTCTTAGCCCTCATTGCAAGCTTCATTGCTTGTGGGTTGAAAATAAAAGAGTTAAAAGGAAAAAGAAAAAGAAAAGAGAAGAAAAGAGAAGAAAAGAAAAGCATTGAAAATCAAAAGAAAGAAATTCAGCTTTTCAGGGGAATCTAAGCAACTCTACCAGGGCTATGGACACCTGGCCAACAATAGAGCAATGTTCAGGAGAATCATAGTGACAACCTTGTCAGGGCTATGGACGCCTGACTGGTAGCGAGATAATGTCCTGGATGCTTTTGGAGTTAGAATAAACTATGTAGCTTAACTTGATGAAGCTTGGGTTCTTGTAGCAATTGAAAGATGGGAATTAATGCAATTCTACACACTTGGATTTTTAGTATGTTGAAGGTTGGGTTGACTAGTGGTTTTGATCCTTTGATCGAGTGTTCAACTTGTTTATCCTAGCATGAGGATTGGAACAAGAAATATTGGGTTTGTGATTCCAATTTGTCATTGAAATGCTCTAGAGCATTTCTCCAATGAGTCACCATTTGTTGTGCATATTTTTCACACACGCCCCACCATAGGCAAGGACCCCCTTTCTTTTCACTTTTTTCTTTCTCCTACTAACTTCGTCCCCACTCACTTGCTTCACATTTTCCTTCATTTTTTGACTCTGGGGACAAGTTGCCTATGCATTTGGGATGTTTTCATGATGCCTAAGTGAACTACCAAGGTTTCGTTAAGTTTTGGGAAGTTGCAAAAATTTCTTTGTGGGTTGTCGCCCCTTCGCCGCCGTCCTAGAGAATTCCTTTGTGGGTCGTCGTCCCTCCATCGCCATCCATGGGAATTCCTTCACGAGTCATTGTGTGTGGGTCATTGTGTGCTCAAGGCCATTTTTAAGGGTGACCAACCCTTACTTCCCTCGCATTGCAAACTTCGCACTTGTTGCACCCCTTTCGCTCTTGATCAACGATGAAGCCTTCATGGCTGTCCCAAGTTGTGCATTTTGCATATGTTATCAGGGATCCTATACTTGAGGTTCAAGATGGTAAAACCACCAGGTCAAGCGCTTATGGGTCTGCTCCTGCATGCATTGTCTGTTATCCGTCGTATGTCCGTTGTTTTCTGGTCATTCGCCTTCTCTCTACTGGCCATCTGTTGCCTATTGTCCTTCTGCCGCTTGTAGGTCTACCCCTATAGAAGGTTGTCCACCTTCCATCATCTGCTTTCTATTTCCCAGCCATCCATCATTTTCCTTCTATCCGTCGGCTGACCGTTGATCGTCCACCTTCCATTTACCTTTCGTCCTCCGGCCATCTACTGTTTTCCTTTCGTCTGTAGTTTGTCATCCATCTATCGTATGCCTTTCGCCTTCTATCTATAGTCCACTTTCCATATTTCGGTCATTTAATGTCCACCTTCCATCTGTTGTCCACCTTCCACCTTTTGTCCTTCTACCACTTGCAGGTCTGCTCCTACAAAAGGTTGTCTGCCCTCTATCATCTACCTTCCATCTGCTGGCCGTTTGTTGTCTACCTTCTATCTGTCTGTTCGTTGTACGCCTTCTGTATGTCGTCTGTCGTCTATTTTCCTTCCATCCTCTGGCCATCTGCCTTTCGTCCATCATCTATCATTTTTCCACTGTCTACCTTCTGCCTTCCGTCTGACGTCCACCTTTTTTCCGCCATCCGTAGTTTGCCTTCTATCTGTCTATCTATCATCCGCCTTCCATTTGTTGGTTGTTCACCATCAGCCTTCCTTCTGTTGTCCTTCCACCTTCCATCCACCAACCATCTACCTTTCGTCCACCATCCTTCCTCCACTTGTGGGTCTGTCCTTGTGGAAGTTTGTCTGTCGTCCATCATCTACCTTTTTTCCATCATTTTCCTTTCATCCGCTATTCGCCATTCATTTGATGTCCACCTTCCGCCCTCTGTTGGTCGTTCATCATCCTTTTTCCATCCTTCTGCTACTTGCAGGTTTTCCCCTACGAAAGGCAGTCTGCCATCTGTCATCCACCTTCTGTTTGTTCGTCCATCATTCTCCTTCCTACCATCAGTTGTCCATCATCCGCCCTTTGTTTGTCGGTCGTCTGTCGTCTACCTTCCGTTCATTTTCAACCTTTCATCCACCATCCACCTTCCATCTGCTGGTTGTTCACCTTCTGTTTGCCGACCGTTCATCTTCCATCTATCGACTGCCTGCCATCCACTATCCATCGTTTGTCTTCCATTCGTTGTTCACCATCCTTCTGCCCTAGGGGAAGCCCGTAGCCTTGGACCTGCACTTATGTTTATGGCCCAAATGATCTCCAAACATGAATTTTATGATCTTTTGTTAATGTATTAATGGATCTAATGCTCGATTTGTAGGATGTGATTAATATTCACTTGAATTTATATGTGAACGGACTTACTACATTTTGTGTATGTAGTATTTATGGAGCCTATTGCGGGTCCATCGAGGAGGCCCATTGGGAGAGTTGTCTTGCTTTTCATTAAACAATCGTGATCCATCAAGAGTTGTTCTGTAAGATCACGGGGGGTAGCTAATCTATTTCACAATAATAAAAATCATCGATGAAGCTCATTTGATTAGCCAAAGGATGAAAAAAACACATCAAACAGAGGGCAGCCTTTGGCAGTTTCAGCTATAGCAAAGAAGGTTGTCACTACAAGACAAAACCACTATAGTGTCAGGGTCACTAGATGACAAAATAGGGAAAAGACAAGAATGTATTTTAAATTGTGAAATATTTGGGGGTAGGTGAAACCCTTACTTGTAATGAATTTAGGCCACACATTATAAATTAATCCTGGCCATTCATTTGGGCTTTGGAAAACTATAAATAGGGGCTTTCCCCTCATTTGTAAAGGGTTGGAGAGTTGGTTTAAAGGCATTCTACAACAATAGAGAGCAACATTGCATGATTAATGGGTGTTTTTCTTGAGTTTTTTCATTATGAATGCATGGCTTTACTTCCATGTTAGTTTTAGGTGTTAGTTTCTCAAATGGTTGTTATAATGATGTTGTTATAGTATTTGATGTGCTTTTAGCCCATACTTTAACACTTGTTGATGACAAACTATCGTGGAAAGTTAGCCTAGGCTTCTTCATATCATTGTTGCAATCTAGTTCAATTACATGTTCATGATGTATATGTGTAATCTAAAAATCAAAAAACCTTAGAAGATTGCACTGGTTTTGTGTAGCTGTAGGTTTCTCTTGGTCAAGAAAAACTCAGTTTAGGAAGCTTGTCTACTATAGCAACCACCATTGTTATTGTTCATTCATAGCTTATATTTAGAACAACTTTCTTAACTCTTCTCCTTTTGCTATTTCTTTTAGTCCTTGGTTAGAGTAGGATCCCAAGCATCACCATGAAGCTTAATCAGATGAACTTGATGAGTTTCAACTTGCTATTTTGAGTGGGTGGCTACTATTCATTCACTTGCAGCACTTTGAAACTACATTTGCAGACCCAACTTCCCACACTTTGTAACTCATACGTAAGACTGCCCTGTGTTACCAACAAAACACATCAACCAACTGAGATATTCCAAGCAAGTCATGACCTGACACCTAAGAGACCTTGGGGTGATTTTCAACAACTTGTTGTTGGAGATTTCCTTTCAAGAGAGGTGATGCACCTATGCATTACCTATGTTGAGAAGTGCTAAAACACCCATCAACAAAGAATATGCAAGAAATTGAGGAGAAAATTGTAGAGAAAAGGCTTTCAAAACTTCATGATAAGTGTGCTTTGGCACACACCAATGTGGAAAAGAGCCTGGAAGTTGTGCAAGCTTGTGAGTCCAAAGCAAATACCTTATTTTCTTACTACATAAAGTGGTCGGATGCCACACAGAGTATCAAAGATATCATGGACTCCAATGAGTCCCAGTTGATAGTTGTTACTAGTACATACAATGCATCTAAAGACAGAGATAGGTTAACTTGGAATGTTATCACTGCTCATAGAGAGAAATTCTTTATTCCACAGAAGCAGAAGGAACACATCATCAGAATATTTGGTTAATTAGGTGACCTTGTGAGAATGGAGTACACTCTGGTGGCTAATGCTTTGGAAAATGCAAAAAAACTAGAAAATATCAATCTAACTCCATGCACTTTGGATGATGCAGAAGAAAGCCTGGTGGAATTAGAATCTTTGAATATAATGTTGGTATCTACTAAGAAGAGTTGGGAAGATGGCAAGTCAGTATGGCAAGGTATTCTCAAGGAGCTTCAAGGCTCACCTTCCTTCGGGCAATACTTTTTCAAGTTTACACATTGTTGAGACAAACTCCTAAGGGGGAGTTAGATTTTTTTTTATACATACACTGTTCCAAACCACCCTTGTATATATATATATATTCATATTTTTGGACTGCCCTTTGTACTTGATGTCAAAGGGGGTTAGAGTGTCATGAAGAGAAAAGGGGAGAGTGTGTTGCACATAGGAGGTTTGTGCATTATTTTGGCACATGTTTCCATCAATGACAAAGGGGGAGATTTTTGGAAGAATGAAGAAGAACATCTCATTATGCATCTTTTGTGTTATCATTGATATCACCATGTATATGAGTTATAATTGCATCACCATAAGTTCAAGCTTGATCCGGTATTCAGAACCAGTATGCAGAAACAATTATTATCCTCCAACATTTTGGTCTACAATCCTTCGGTAATGAATATCATTCATTATGATTTTGGGAGATGGTTCTTGGTTGGTAGAAGCTTTTAAATTCATAATTTCATGTGTACAGGTGCTTGTATAGCGAGTTGGAATTATTCTATTGCTATATTTTGTTATTAGGTCTATCCCTAGCCAACCTAATCAATAGTTGGTGTTATAATGAATTAATTTTGTCCTACTGATGTATTTGTGACCTATCTTAGGTCCACACTGATATATTGTAGCGTACTACATGGTTGAATTGTTTTTGGAAAAAAATTGTACAAACTTGAAGCTGACTTAATTAATGCTTGTGGATGAGTCAAACATATATATTGGATAGTTTTTGAGATTGAAAGAGATAAGATGTGAAGATGAATCAAGGTGAATACATATTTGCTAGTATGTGAGTTTATCAAAACAAGTGTGTAAAGTCAGTTTATTGAGCATCAAAGGAACTGAATCAACACTTGTTGGGTGTAACTATTATGCCTTGCATAACCACCTCATTTTATTCTGGAACAAATGGGTCCCCCTTTCTCTTTCTAATTTCTTTTGCTTTTGGTTACTTATTTTCCTCTTGGGGGTACTTTTGTTTTCTGCTTGGGTTTGTCCTTTGTTTTGTCTAATTTAAATCTTGGTTCTGTCTCAACTTGAATTGGTTTCCTTCTTGCCAAGTATTCAATGAAATAATCATCAGCAACAAGATAGTTTATTTTAATATATTTTATATGCGTTGGGGACTAATGGAAGCATTTTTTTTGTAGGATTAAATCCTACACTTGATGATATTTGCCAAGGGAACTCAGTTGGAAAGCATTCGTCACTCCAATTAATCATAAATTTCCTCTAAGAAGAAAGTCGGAAAGCCTTTACAGATGTCTTTCTGACTACCAGTGCATGATGTCGATAGGCATTTGTGTTGCCCATCGGCAAGACCCCAGAGAGGTCACGACGAGTGGAGTTCATGTGTAGATTCCTATCGGAAGGAGATCGGTCATTGTCCTGGCGACTAGGAGTCTCCTATCGGCATGGGGGGTTTCCTTCAGAGAAAGGTCTCAGCGAGATCTTCATGTCTCACCGACTGACGGCACAGAGAAAATACATCGGCGGGAGATTTTGACTTTGGGGTGAAGTCTTGCCGAAAGCTTCAAGTCTCACCGACCACTAATAAAGATATTCATCTCGGTGAGAGACTTTCCTTCAGAGAGAAGTCTTGATGACTATGAAAGGTCACACACCGACACAGCGCAAGGGAATTCTATTGGTCGTCTTCAGTGAGAGGATCAGATTGTCATGATGACAAAAAAACTAAACCTATGGAGATTCCTTGGCAAAAAAAAAGGTGACTGCAAGACATCTCCCCGATAAGAGGATGTTACAGCGACAAATGTCAGATGAAAGGATGCATATCGGTTTGACTAAAGAAAGGTCTTCGCTACAATAAGATCAAAAAAAGGGTTGTCATTTCAGCATAAAGTCTGGCCGACGTGCTAGAGTCTCAGTGACAGCAGGGAAATGTCACCAAGAGGTGTTGCCTTCGGCGAAAGGTTTCACCAAAGGAGAAGGGTTTTGTCAATAGCGGTGGATTTCCCAATGAAGGAGGCATCGGTATAACCAAGGATAACTCACCGAGAGGTCTCCCCGACCACGGAAAGTCATGCCGACATAAAGAGGGGGGGTCCCACTGAAAGACACTGGGCTCCGCAAATGATTTTTGCCTTCGCCATAAGGTCTAGGCGACTACAGAGAGTTTCACCAAAACAGAATGGGCTTGGGGAGAAAACAAAAGGGTCGCTATGATGTCTTCCCAACCATGGAATTTCCCACCAAAAATATGGAGCTTAGTAGAGGATCATGCCTTCGCCAAAAGGTCTTGGTGAAGAAAGAAAGTTACACCGAAGCAAAAGGGGCCCGAGCTCGGGGGAATAAAAGGAACTTAGGGAGACTCTGGGCAGATGGAACGGGTTCGGTAAGATGTCTTTCTGACCCGATAGTGTCTCAACGAAGGGAGGTGCTACAAGGGGAACTCGCCATAGCCTCTGGCCGACATTGAGGGTTCATGCCAAAACAAAAGGGTTGAGGCCTGCCGGGAGATAAAGAAGACTTCGCCATGAGGTCACAGTGACAAGTGATAGTCTCCCTGACATGAAAGATGAGCTCGCCAATGGATCTTGAGGTTCGCTATGATGTCCCACCGATTAGCGACTGTCTTTCTGATGGTTTTCACGAGCTTGGTATAACTTCTGCAGCTCGCTGAAATGTCTCACCGACTACCACATGTTGCACCGATAACTGTTAAGAGGAAAATCGCATCGGGGAGACACGATTAGTGGTCTCACTAACATGCAATTCAAGGTGGACCACTTTTGACCACCTGATAATCTGGCGTGGCGTAGGTCTGACCAATCCTACAAGGGAAGAACAACAGGATGCAATTGAAATGGATTCCTTCTAAGATCCAAAGGTGATGGATCGACTCGGGAAAAATGTTCAAATCTATAGGGAGGCCCAATGACATTCCAAAAGATGGTCAACCTACAAAAAAATTCTGGAACATGAAGGAGGCAAAAGGAAGGAAGGATCTATGACTCACAGGGACAGTTGTAGTGACCACCAGCAGAGATTGATCAATATTAATGGCAAAATGCTTTTAGAGCATTCAAGGCAGCTCCGATGGAGTTCAAGGATGGACACGAAAGGCCAAAGTTAATGTTGCAGTTACCAAAAGATCTAAAATGCTTCTCCTGCGGACATAAAACCTTCATTAGCATGGACAATAGGGCTTCTCATTGAATGTGGCATTGACTCTTCTCAGAAAGATCTGAGGACCGACTCTTCTGAAGCAGATATTTTGTAAAAAAACCCTAAAACAGTAGCCAGTGCATTCCTTTTTTGCATATTCTATATATATGCCATTCTGGCCTCTTTGTAAAGGTTAGAACTTTTAAGAGACAGTGAGGATTAGAACTAAAAAGGAAGGATTAAAAGTTAAGAGCAGTGATAGAGTAGGAATTTTCAAAAGCAGAAGGAGATAGAGTTGCATCTTGATTCTTAGTAATGAGAGCTTCTTTTGTCTTCTTGTCTAGTAGTAAAGTTTAGTATTGGCTGTAATGTATTTTCCAAGTCCTCTTAGTGTAGTTGGAGACAATCTGGAATCACAGATTCTCTGTACATTGGTGATTGTGCCATCCTTGTAAATATTGCTTATCTATTTCACTAACAGTAGAAGCAATCAGAGTTTAATCTACTTCATATTATGTTCCTGAATGATATTTGTCTTAAGTTGATCATTCAATTTGTGGAGTCTTCAAGGAGTGAAATGTTATTTTGTGTTTTATTTAAATGGTAACTTAAAATCTGTTATTTGAATTAGCACTGTGAATAAAAGAGGTTGTGTGTCAATCACAAGTTTACTTTGTTCTGCAGTTTTAGTTAACAAATTCTTTGAAGCTAACAAATCTGGTTAAAATTGGATGAATTATTGTTCTTTTCTATCCCAAAACCCTGATCTAGCTTTTGTTGTTTCTTTAAAAACCCCAATTAAATTAGGTTTTATTTCATGCTTGATCTTAGAACAGTCCAGAAGCTCAACACCAACAGGGCCCTTGAACATTACTATTACATTGACCAACTAAGAAACATTGGCACAGTTGAGAACCAACTTCATAGACCTTGTGGGCTAAGATATCTAGGTGATCATCTTTCTCTTTCAGGAGAAACAAGATAGCAATATTCTGTTTGCATGTTGTTGTGCCAAAAGGACAGTCAACAGAAACTGGCGCTAGAAGGAGGGCCTAGAAGGGAAAACTGGACAAAGCTTGGTCTTTCTCATTAGAGAAGCCCCATAGAGTTCTTCAATCAGTTGAAAATCCATCTCCATTTATAGAACTCAAGACCCCAACCAAACACATGGTTCACAAAATTGGGGCCACCATCATACCACCCTTATCAACTCCGCTCACTCCACTAGGCTTTTCACCAATACCCCAGTGGATACCTAGTAATCCATCACCACATCCATCTCAATTCTCATCACAACTGGTTTAACCCATACAACAGCTGGCTCACCCACCACCATCGCTACCAATGGCATTCTTTCAGAATAATCCCTCTCCATTGGGGACTATCCCTGGAGGTTTTCACAATATGCCTAAGAACCCTGAGAATTTTTTCCCTAAGTATATTCATGGCGAGTCAAGGAGTGTTGAAGAGCACATACAAGCTTTCAAGGATGCTTATACTAGAGCTCAAATAGCTCACCAGGATGTAGTTTGTAGGCTATTTCCTTACTCCTTAGGGGACATGGCATACAATTGGTACCTTAATCTTCCTCAAGGTTCCATTTTGACCTGGACACACTTGGAAAATGCTTTCATTAATTAGTTCAGGGTTTATGTGGATCCAGCTCTTTTATACCACCAATTTGCCACCATCAGGAAAGAACCATGTGAATCCTTGCCCCTGTTCAATACCAAATTCTAGCGAATGTATAGGAGATTGCAAGATCCCTATCTAGTCACCGAGAATAGTGCCATTCAAGCTTACTTTAGAGTTATAGACCCCTTTCTTGGCTTGTTCTTGTAAAGGACTTATCAACCAGCTAATATTGATTCTCTATCCAAAGTCTATCATCTGGCTATCATGTTGTAGCAACAAATCAGTTCTCAACAAGGAGGCTTGGGAGGAGGTTTCCCTTCGATAGGATATCAGATGCACAACCCAACTCATGTATTCAACACTGTCCCAAGGATGTCTCCTTCTCATTATGGGCCTATGTCTGAATTGCAAACTCAACCACCTGTCCCATTCTTTTCTACTAGAACTTCTGATCCCTTTCAACAATCATAGCTTCCTCAAAGTTCCCATGGTCATCAAAACCAAATTGGAACACCAAATCATGGTGGTCAGCCACCTGTTGCTAAGAATGTGGAAAGTGAGAAGATAGCCCAGCTTACAAATGAGGTAGAAACCTTGAAGAAAACATTGTCCCAAGTCACCAATGACATGGCTCAACTTCGATTGAACCCCTCCCAAAACAAACAGGGTAGCTATAAGAATCATAACAATTACAACCAAAGGGGTTATCAAGGCCAGAACTCTAATCAAGGGTACCAAAACCAAAACAGAGGGTATAACCAAAGGCCAAATAACAACAGACAATGTAATATAGGGCCCAATAATGGGGGAGTTTCCCATAACTATCAAGCAAATGAGGAAAGAACACATGCTGCAAACATGGCCGACCTCAACTTCATGACCAATTGGTGCAGGTTGCATGACACTGCCACCCATTCTAAGGTAAACTTCCCTCAAATGGAGAAAGTTTTCAAGATGGCACACAAAGATGCCCACACATTCCAGGGGAATTCAAACAAAGGAGGTGACTCGTTGGATACTGTAATGGCTTATGATCTCTTTGAAGAAGAGCCCTCATTCCCAATGCAAAGTGAGAATGAACTAGAGGAAGACACATATGATGACCAAGCCTTTCAGGCCAAAGGAGGACACTTCCTGAGAAATCAGAACAAGGGTCCATTCACTACATCAACACCCCCTAATCACATGGTGCCTCCAAATCAAGGTGCTGATAATAATCCTCCTCCACCAAAAGGCCTGCCTGACTTCCATAATAAGGGTAATTCCTCTGCCATTTTCAAAAGTAATTCAAGTTACAATATAGAATTTGATGTTATTTCTGATATGCAGAGATAGAAAACTTCTTTGTCATTCTTTGACATCTTAAAGTGGTGCCCTGCTCAAAGGGAAATAGTGCTGAAAGCTTTAGAACTAGATGATAAATCAAAAGGAAAAAACAAAGCAGAAATGAATGCAGCCTTGTATAGAAATAAGGTAGGTATCCCACCATTTCTCCTGAGTTTAAGAATTTGTGGGAAGAACCTACATAACTATTTGTTGGATTCAGGGGCTTCAGGCAATGTCATGCCATATTCTATATGTAAAAAATTGGGGTTGGACCCTGTCCAAACTAACAAGAAGGTCATCCAACTTGACAAAATAGAAGTTAAAGTAGTTGGGGAGTTGAAAAACATACATGTCCAAGTAGGATTAGACCCTAGGATTCAAACCAATATAGATGTCCAAGTGGCATACATCCCAGAGACTTGTGGTATGTTACTGAGCAGAGATTTGATGAAAAGTCTAGGGGATATCTTTCCCTTGACTTTTCACATATGTGGCTACCATGGAGAGGGGTCTCAACTTAGATTAGGATTGAAAGTGAGCCCCACCTCAAGCATATCATCACGGAATATGATTATCCCAATGAGGTAGCCTACTTCGAAACTGGGATAGGTGTTTATAAAAGAGAAGAAACTTTAACCTTTTTTGTTCTTGATCCTAAAGAACTGCCCATACAAAAGCTCCCTGATCTTATGATTGATGAAAATCAGCAGGAATTAGTCAGAAAAATGCAACAAGATTAGCTGGTCTTGAGACAAGGTGTAGATCTACAAAGTCCCCTGCTCCCTAATTGGTGTAGGGTACACTACCAAAGTCATTCTGAGTTGACTTGTCCACCTTGCATTGACATTTTAAATCATGTTTCCCAAGTTGAGGAAGCTAGCACAAGTCACCCTAAGACCATTGTAGACCACTTCTCATTTGAAGCTAAAGAAGCAACAATGCTAACCAGGGGTAGGATACTTCCAAAAGAGATTCCTTCCCAAATTGAACTGGCCTCAGTCGCATGTCTTAACCAACATACTCATGTGGAACAACCCCAAGGCTTGCTCAACATTCCTGCACTCACAAGTATGCCAGAACCTGAGAAGTTAACCAAAAGCACAAGGGATTTTCTAAAGGATAGCCACAGGTCGGATGATATAACTAAGCAAGGATTAGAAATTACACCTAAGGAACGTGTTCAACACCGCCCCTTCACATTTGATGCAAAAGATCAAACAACCCTACCTATGGCTCATTCTACCCAAACGCCCACAATAACTCTCGAAGGACCAACTCCAGCTCATGATCAACTGTGGACCCTCACGTTTGATGGATCCAAATCTAAGACAGGCTGTGGTGTTGGGATTGAACTAACTAGCCCGAAAGGGAAAACCTTCTTTGCTTTTTACAGGTTGTAATTTGGATGCACTAACAACATAGCAAAATATGAAGCTCTGGCATGAGGACTGATGTTTGCACATAAGAAGAAGGTCATAGCCTTAACGGTCAAGGGAGATTTAGAAATAGTTATCAGGAAAGTGCACAACCAATATACATGTCACAACAAAAGGCTGGCAGCATATAGAAATAGGGTATGGAACCTGATCGAAGACTTTGATGCCTTTGGGATTAGCTTAATCCCTAGAGAAGAAAATCAAGTAGTTGATTCATTGGTTGTTGCTGCAAGCACCCTGGAACCTATGCAAGGCTCCAACCTCAAGAAATTCTCAGTGGAACTAATTTCCACCCCTGCAGTTCTTGACAACATCACAAACTTTCAAGTCTTTGATGATGATCGACATATTCTGGCTTTCTTGGCAAGCTCAGATGTTTTTGAGGGGAAAATTATTGATGAGTTCAACAGAGATCAAGGGGATTGGAGCCCTGAGGAATGTGATATAGAATGAGTTCTTAACTTAAAGAATAATAACATTCCCAAGGGAATGGTGGCCTTGGAGAGAATTTTTGACTCAGATCCAAGGGCTCAAGAGAAGATATCAGCTGAAGATAAAGGAGGTGAATACGAAGTAGTTAACTTAGATGATTCTGGTCCTGAAAGGAATGTCTACATAGGGAAAGCCTGCCTTGAAGCAATCAGAAAAGACATATTGGTAGCACTTAAGAAAGATAGTTCTGCAATTGCTCAGGGATATGAAGACTTAAAGACATTTGATGCCTCTGTTATGACTCACACTATTACCTTGAAGCCCGAAGCTAAACCCTTCCAACAGAAGCAGTGCCCTGTCAATGCCTTGATTGAACCATTGATCTATAAAGAAGTTTAGAAATTACTCTCGGCAAGGATAATTTTTCCTGCACACCATTCAACTTGGGTGGCTAACTTAGTCCCAATCCACAAGAAAAACGGGGAGATCAGGCTATGTGTCGACTTTAGAAATCTGAATAGGGCTTCAGAAAAAGATAATTACCCACTTTGTTCTCTGGATGAAGTCCTACAGACTGTCAATGGATCTCAAATGATATCATTCTTGGACGGTTACTCCAGATATAATCAAGTAATGGTCGAATGTGAAGATAGAATGAAGACCGCCTTCACTACAAAGTGGGGAACATTCGCATATAGGAGGATGTTGTTCAGCTGATAAATGTAGGGGCAACTTTCTAGTGCGCCATGGACATAGCTTTCAAGGATCTAATTGGTAAGTGCATTATCATCTACATGGACAACCTGACAGTGTTCTCCAAGGACCGACTGAACCATGCTAGTAATTTAGCCAAATTTCTTCAGAGGTGTATCTAGTATGGAGTCTCACTGAATCCCAACAAGTGCGTGTTCAAATTTTCTAAAGGAAGGCTCTTGGGACACGTAATTTTTGAAAGAGGGATTTCAATCGACCCAGATTGAGTCAAGTCCATCCTGAAAATCACCCAGCCTGGAAGCAAGAAAGAAATGAGGTCTTTCTTTGGGAAGATAAATTTTGTGAGAAAATTTATCACAGGCTTTGCAGAGATCATGAAATCACTAAATGAGATGATTAGGAAAGACGCCAAGATAGAGTGGACTGAAGAAGCAAAGGCCGCATCTGTGCAAGTCAAGCGATCCATTTCAGAAGCACCCATGCTCACCAACCCTGACTATCTGAGGCCATTCTACATTTACTCTTTTTCCTCTGAGCATTCATGCACGACTATTTTAACTCAACGAAAAGAAGAGGCAGAGGAGAGACCGATTGCTTTCATGAGCTCCCCATTCAAAAATGCGGAAATCAAATACCCACCTTTGGAGAAGCAAGTTTTTGCACTGGTTCAGGCTATCAAGAAGTTTCGACATTACATTCTCCAAAGACAAATCATTGTTGTAGTTCCTGATGCAGCTGTGAAGTCCCTATTCATGCAGAGCAAGCTGGGAGAAAGGAGAGGAAAATGGATGGCCATCCTACAAGAATTCGATCTGGAGATACACCCTATGAGACTAGTTAGGGGCACAGGTTTGTCCAAGTCCATGGCAAATGTTGGCAACAACATCATCTGTCAGCAATACATAACCCAGTCTTTCTCTAATGACCCTTGGTATGCTGATACCATTTGCTTGATGCTCCATAATTGGTGTCCAAAGGGAATGAATGCAACTCAAAGGAGAGCCCTGAGACTCAAGAGTTCTCATTACATGCTCAAAGGAGGGTTGCTATACATGAAGAATTTTGAAGGAGTATACCTGAGATGCCTCGATCATCAAGAGGCTAAACATGTGATCTCTAAGTTTCATGAGAAACATGGCACTGGTCATGGGTCTACAGATTCTTTGGCACATCAGATCCTTCGTTCTAGTTATTACTGGCCCTATGTATTCAAAGATGCCCATCAGCATGTGAGGACATGTCATGTCTATCAGATTTTTGCACCAAGGGAACGCCATTCAGCCATGCCTCTGCAGCCCATCTATGAGGTAAGGCCATTTTCCCAATGGGCACTGGATTTTATTGGGGTGATTAACCCGAATTCTTCTGCAGGACACAAGTTTATCTTGACTACTACTAACTACTGCATGAGGTGGATAGAGGATATACCCTGCAAGAACAACACCATAGAGGTAGTGATCAAGTTCCTCACTGAGTGCATCACTACAAGGTTTGGGGTACCCTTCGCTTTGGTATGTGACAATGGCTCTGCCTTTTATTCTGCTGATTTTATTTCTTGGGCATATGATCACAAAATTGTTTTGAAATATTCTTCAAATTATTACCCACAAGGCAATGGAGTTGCAGAGTCAACCAATAAGAATCTCTTAGGGGTAATTAAGAAACTGTTAGAGCATAACCCTAGAGACTAGCATACCCAACTGAGATTCATGTTATGGGCAGATAGGACTAGGATTAAGGCTGCTTTAAACACCTCACCATTCAAGCTGGTATATGGCCAAGAGCTTGTCTTTCCTATCCATCTGTAAATACCTATCCTTGAGTTCATGCAGAAATTCTACTCTAGTGATAATAGGATAGAAGTCAGACTTGTTGCTCTGTTGAAATTAGAGGAAGAGAGAGATGCCGCCTTGCAACATTTCTTTAAGCACCAGGACGTTGTCAAACGTTGGTTTGACAAAAGAGCCAAAATCAAGGCTTTTAGGATATCTGACTTGGTATTGTTGTGGGATAAGGCTAGTGAAAAGAAGGGCAACCACCAAAAATTTGACAAACTTTGGCTAGGTCCTTATTAGATTGCTGAGATCCTAGGAGAAAATGCTTTCAGACTGAGTAGCTTAACTGGAGAACCTGTTCCATTGCCTATCAATGGGTAGTTTCTCAAGCACAATTTTGAGTCATAAAGCTTGTTAATTTTTGTTTTGCATGTAAATAGTTTATGTGTTTCTGCTTGTAAATAATCTCTGCTTGTAAATAACTCGGTCTTTTATGTAAATAATATGTTTCTCTTTGTGTAAGTAATTCACTCTTTGTTTGTAAATAGTTTGTTGATTGTTTGTTTGTCTTTCCTTTTTGTCTTTATGTTTCCCTTGTTCTGTGGTTTATGTTTTGTTTTGTTCTTTGGGGTTGATCTGTCATTTCCATCTAAAACTGTGGGTTGTTATCTAAAGTATGCTATGGTCACAAGGAGAAAAATGGTTTAGGTATTTTCAAGCTTTCTGATTGGGTGATTTTGTCCTAAACTCTTTGTTTCATGTCCATTGTCAATAAAGGTTGTGGAAGGTCTTGAAAACAAGGTGCCAAGTAAATAAATTTTGTTAGCTCCTCTGAATTTGCCACAGATCATTAAGATCATCTCCTTTGTATCGATATATTTGTCCTAGGGTGATAGTGTTGTAAGATTTGAGTGAAAAATCCAATCTCCCAAGTGTTGTTATGAGGTCCATGGTAGTTTTCAACCCAGATCAGATGTTAAACATCTAACATATTTAAAAAGAACTAAATGAAATATCTGAAACTCTATAAAAAAAAAGAGAAAGGAAAAGAATTATCTAAAGAGAAAAGAGATTCAATATGAATGGGTGATTCCAGTATCTCTACCGGGGCTATGGATGCCTGACTGGCAGTAGAGCAATGTTGTGAGAAAACTAGAGGTATCTCCGTCGGGGCTATAGACGCTTGACTGGTAGCGGAGCAATGCCCGAGATATCCTAGCACAAAAGGAAATCAACTCATGTAGCTCAAATCTTGCACATTGTTGTCTCAAAGATGAAGAAAACTTTATAAAAGAATGATGCACAATCAAGCAGACACAAATAGATTCAGGGGGTAGCTAGTGTTGATTTACATTTGAGATTCTAGCTCAACCTTGGTTGTTATAACTGACCCAACTAGAGTTGTGATATTCATGAACCAAGAGTTCTAGGTAGCTGAATCCTTCAGCTTCTTGAAAATGGTTAAACCATTTTCCCAGTCGAGTCGCCATTTGTTATGCCTTGCATAACCACCCCATTTTATTATGGAACAAATGGGTCCCCCTTTCTCTTTCTAATTTCTTTTACTTTTGGTTACTTATTTTCCTCTTGGGGGTACTTCTATTTTCTGCCTAGGTTTGTCCTTTGTTCTATCTAATTTAAATCTTGGTTCTGTCTCAACTTGAATTGGTTTCCTTCTTGCCAAGTATTCAATGAAATAATCATAAGCAATAGGATAGTTTATTTTAATATATTTTATATGCGTTGGGGACTAATGGAAGCATTTGTTTTGTAGGATTAAATCCTACACTTGATGATATTTTCCAAGGGAACTCAGTTGGAAAGCATTTGTCACTCCAATTGATCATAAATTTCCTCTAAGAAGAAAGTCGGCAAGAATTTGTAGATGTCTTGCTGACTACTAGTGCATTCTATCGATAGGCGTATGTGTTGCCTATCGCCAAGACCCCAGAGAGGTCACGGCGAGTGGAGTTCACGTGTAGATTCCTATCAGCAGGACATCGGTCATCATCCCGGTGACTAGGAGTCTCCTATCGGCATGGGGGGTTTCCTTCAGAGAAAGGTCTCGGTGAGATCTTCATGTCTCACTGACTGACGGCACGAAGAAAATACATTAGCGGGAGATTTTGACTTTGGAGTGAAGTCTTGCCGAAAGCTTCAAGTCTCACCGACCACTGATAAAGATGTTCATCTCGATGAGAGACTTTCCTTCGGAGAGAAGTCTCGGCGACTATGAAAGGTCACACAGACATAGCGTAAGGGGATTCTATCGGTGGTCTTCGGTGAGAGGATCAGATTATCATGGCGACAAAAAAACTAAACCTATGGAGATTCCTCGGTGAAACAAAAGGTGACTGCAGGACGTCTCCCTGATAAGAGGATGTTACAGCGACACATGTCAGATGAAAGGATGCATATCGGTGTGACTAAAGAAAGGTCTTCGCTACAACAAGATCGGCAAAAGGGTTGTCATTTCGGCATAAAGTCTGGCCGACGTGCTAGAGTCTCAGCGACAGCAGGGCAATGTCGCCAAGAGGTGTTGCCTTCAGCGAAAGGTTTCACCAAAGGAGAAGGGTTTTGCTGACAGCAGTGGATTTCCCAGTGAAAGAGGCATTGGTATAACCAAGGATAACTCGCCGAGAGGTCTCCTCGACCATGGAAAGTCATGCTAACATAAAGAGGGGGGGTCCCACTGAAACACATTGGGCTCGGCAAATGATTTTTGCCTTCACCATAAGGTCTGGGCGACTATGGAGAGTTTCACCGAAACAGAATGGGCTCGGGGAGAAAACAAAAGGGTTGCTATGATGTCTCCCCGACCATGGAATGTCCCACCAAAAATATGGAGCTCGACAGAGGATCATGCCTTCGCCAAAAGGTCTTGGCGAAGAAAGAAAGTTACAATGAAGCGAAAGGGGCTCGAGCTCGGGGGAATAAAAGGAACTCGGGGAGACTTTGGGCGGATGGAACGGGTTCGGTGAGATGTCTTGCCAACCCGATAGTGTCTCACTGAAGGGAGATGCTACAAGGGGAACTCGCCATATCCTCTGGCTAACATTGAGGGGTCATGCTGAAACAAAAGGGTCGAGGCCCACCGAGAGATAAAGAAGACTTCGCCATGAGGTCACAGCGACAAGTGATAGTCTCCCTGACATGAAAGATGAGCTCACCAACGGATCTTGAGGTTCGCTATGATGTCCCACTGACTAGCGACTATCTTGCCGATGGTTTTCGTGAGCTTGGTATAACTTCTGCAGCTCGCTGAAATGTCTCACCAATTGCCACATGTTGCGCCGATAACTGTTAAGAGGAAAATTGCATCGGGGAGACATGATTAGTGTCTCACCGACATGCAATTCAAGGTGGACCACTTTTGACCGCCTGATAATCTGGCATGGCGTAGGTCTGACCAATCCTGCGAGGGAAGAACAATAAGATGCAAGTGAAATGGATTCCTTTTGAGATCCAAAGGTGATGGATCAACTCGGGCAAAATGTTCAAATCTACAGGGAGGCCCGATGACGTTCCAGAAGATGGTCAACCTACAACAGAAGTCTGGAACATGAAGGAGGCAAAAGGAAGGAAGGATCTGTTACTCACAGGGATAGTTGTAGTGACCACCGATGGAGATTGATCAATATTAATGGAAAAATGCTTTTAGATCATTCAAGGCAGCCCCGATGGAGTTTAAGGATGGACACGAAAGGCCAAAGTTAATGCTGCAATTACCAAAAGATTTGAAAGGCTTCTCCTGAGGATAGAAATCCTTCATCACCATGGACAGCAGGGCTTCTCATTGAATGCAGCATTGACTCTTCTCAGAAAGATCTGAGGACCGACTCTTCTGAAGTAGATATTTTGTAAAAATACCCTAAAACAGTAGCCAGTGCATTCCTTTTTTTCATATTCTATATATATGCCATTCTGTCCTCTTTTTAAAGGTTAGAACTTTTAAGAGATGGTGAGGATCATAACTAAAAAGGAAGGGTTAAAAATTAAGAGCAGTGATAGAGTAGGAATTTTCAAAAGCAGGAGATAGAGTTGCATCTTGATTCTTAGTAATGAGAGCTTCTTTTGTCTTCTTGTCTAGTAGTAAAGTTCAATATTGGTTGTAATGTATTTTCCAAGTCCTCTTAGTGTAGTTGGAAATAATCTGGAATCACAGATTCTCTGTACACTGGTGATTGTGCCAGCCTTGTAAATATTGCTTATCTATTTCACTAACAGTAGAAGCAATCAAAGTTTAATCTACTTCATATTGTGTTCCTGAATGATATTTGTCTTAAGTTGATCATTTGATTTGTGGAGTCTTCAAGGAGTGAAATGCTATTTTGTGTTTTATTAAAATGGTAACTTAAAATCTGTTATTTGAATTAGCACTGTGAATGAAAGAGGTTGTGTGTCAATCACAAGTTTACTTTGTTCTGCAATTTTAGTTAACAAATTCCTTGAAGCTAACAAATTTGGTTAAAATTGGATGAATTATTGTTCTTTTTTGTCCCAAAACCCTGATCTATCTTTTGTGGTTTCTTTAAAAACCCCAGTTAAATTAGGTTTTATTTCATGCTTGATCTCAAAACAGTCGAGAATCTCAACACTAGCAGGCCCTTTGAACATTACTGTCACATTAACCAACTAAGCAACATTAGCACAGTTGAGAACCAACTTCATAGACCTTGGAGGCTAAGATATCTAGGTGATCATCTTTCTCTTTCAGGAGAAACAGGATAGCAATATTATGTTTGCATGTTGTTGTGCCAAAAGGACCGTCAACAATAACTTTATCAGTTCATATTCTAGTTGTAATCCATTTCTACATTGTATCTTTGTAGGAAATGAGCCTCCCATTTTTGGACAGTGAGTCCTGGTAGTGAGCCACCCTTTGTAATATCTTAGTTTCGGTTATATTATATTGTGATCTAATCCTCACCATGGTTTTTCCCTTTTTTGGTTTTCCAAGTAAAAATCCTGGTGTTCATGTGTTGTGTGCTTTTATGTTCTGCTAATGCTCTTGCTCATTCTTACTGTTATATGCATTGGAGTATTTGGATCCAGTGCATGTTCAATAAGTTTAAGAAGACACTGATTCACCCCCCCTCTCAGTATCTTGGGTGTTCAACATATGTTTCTTGAGGTGTTTGTTGTGAAGACATCCCCAACTCATGTTGGGTACCCTTATGGGTTTTTGCATGTTTGACTCATCTTGACTTGATTCCATATTTTTCTAATATTAAAATATTGTAATTGGAATATGCAATATAAGACTTTAGATAAAATGAGATTTTTTTCAACAATTTTGATGCATGTGTCTCAAAACAAAATTGACCAAAGCTAAGTTGGATCTCCAAATGATAACAATGATATTAATATATAATATTATGGATACCACTTGAACTATACTTATTCAGAAAAAAGCCTAGTGGAATTAGAATATCTGAATAGAATTTTGGTAATGAGTACAAGTAGGATGATAAATATTGATATTGGTAAAGTCCATTTGAACTAGACTTGTGAGTCCAAGACAACTTGATATGATCTAATAAAGATAAGCGATAAGAGATATAGTTTGAACTTCAATAAACTTTGATGATGATGTGACAAGATACCAAAAAGTTTTCCAATCCTCAAATAGTATCAAGTAAAATGTGACTATACCAATAAAATATTTGTTTTTCATAGTTTGATATTTTACCTTTTATTTTTAATTTGGTTTTAGAAATTTATGATTTTAAATGTTTTTTTAATTTTTACAAAATTTGTTCAAAGATTATAAACAAAAAATATATAACAAAAACGCAATGTCCTAGGCTCAATTTTTGAATGGATATCCCCCTTCATTTTTAAGTGGATATGGTGATCTAAATAATCAATCATGCAAGACACATTAACAAGCCCACTCAAGTTGGTATGGCCAATAAGTTTTTACTAGGTTTTACAAGCTCAACTAGATGTATCCTTAAAATATACCACATGGGTATACGAGGCATTAATCCATAGATGAAAGAGGATATTCCAAAACAACTAGGAGGAGAGGGTAACCCACTCTCCACCTTCACTTATCTAAAGTTCTTAGAGGCTTAGTTAAGATTTACAATATTCTACTTCTAAGAGGCATGTATTTCAATTCACCCCCACTCTTTATGCTTCATCAAAACATGAGATTTGAGGTTGTCCAATAGAATGATCGGTTATTTATGTAGGTTCCCTAAAAATAAAACCAAGATCACTTATTTTTTATCGTTAATATCACCACTAGGTACAAAAGGAGAGCATGTACGCAAATACATATTGGGGATGAAAAGAAACCTGTTTATTTTAGAGCCCAAATACAAATGTGAGAGATTAATTTAACCTCAATTTCAATGTGATGAACAAACAAAAATAAATATTTTATTGAAGCAAAGAAAGTAATGCAAATTTTAAAAACTTTGCAAATTAAAAGAGATAGAATGATCAGAATAAATGATATCAGAGTCCAACACTAAAGTTGAGATAATTTGATCCAATACAAAGATCTCCAAATTCTAATTGAGATGCACACAAAGATAAAAGTCAAGCTTAGAAAATAAAAGAAAGACCACTTATTTCTAATCCTCGAGATCACTCTAAGGTGCAAGGGGAGAGTATGTGCAAGTAGATCTAAAAAATCACTTTATTTATAGTGAAGAGTTCTGAAATATCTTTCTAATACCTTTTGAATTTTGAAAATTTGATATGTTATGCAAAATCTATGCCCAATTTTATAAAACCAACCTATTTGTAAAAAATGCCAATAAATTAATTTGTGCATCATTCCACCAAACAAATGCATGAAAAGATTGAAAAAATGTGCCATGGTATCTAATAGATGCACCCTAGGATCTGATAGATGCACCATATGATCTAACAAATGCATCACTTGATCTGACAAATGTGCCACTATACAACACAAATGCACCACATGACTGAACAAATAAATTACAGATCTAAGAGATGTACCACATGATATGAGAAATATGACACATGATCTAGTATATGTTCCATAAGATCTAACAAATATGTCATAGGATCTGATAAATAAGCCATAAAATCTTAAAAAATCATCACAAGATCTAAAAAATATATCACAAGATATGACAAATGCACCACAAGATTTGACAGATGCACGACAAGATCTGACAAATGCTTGAATCTACTGAACAAATATGTAACACTGTTGAACAAATGCATCACTCTACTAGTAAATACACCACTCTATTGAACATATGTATGATGACAAGAAACATAAGCACCAATCTAACCTATAAAATTTAGGAAACATATTCTTTTGAAATTTCCTTGTCAAAATAAGAGATGTGAGACCCACCAAGTGTGCCAAAATATGGATGATAAAAATTTGAATCACAAATAACAACAATGAAAAAATCACACCTTCACAATCACACAATGAAGTTCAAGATCTTGGCTCAAAATATAAAATTTAGATAACAAGCAAAATCATCATAGCTAAGATCTTGATTTTCTACATTTTTTATTGCTTTTCAAAGTAACAAACTATGAATAAAAAATAATGATATGATGTTCAATGATAATGATAAATTCTTAAAGATAAATGATGCGTATTCTTAATAAATGGCAATGATAAGTTCTTGATAATGCTTGGTAATGTTAAGAGTACTAGAGAGATTTTTTCTAACAAAAGTGTTAGGGATTTTGAATGAAATGAAAGCTTCTTATTTATATGCTTCATGTGACATTTGATCAAAGGCAAAGATTAATTTGTAAGATCAATATATAAGAAAATTCAAGATAGGGTAAGTCCCTTTTTGAATTTTAAAGGAGGGAAAGTTCAAAGAATTCAAAATGATAGTTGTATAAATAAATAAATACTAATTTATTTATTTTAGAAGAAAATATGCAATTGAAATAAATTATAATTAATATATTTAAAAGAGGAGTGTTAGCTTAAAGAACCAAAGAAAAAATTGCATTTGATGTTAATTAATGTTGAGGGAAAATGATAAGAGATGAATTAATTAAAAAATTAAAAATTTATTATATATACATATATATATATATATATATGATAAAAAAAATTAAGATAATTAAATAGTTAATTTAATTATTATTGATAAAAAGAAGAAAATATTAGCTTATTTAATTAATATAGATAGAAGAAATGTTGAGGATAATGATGAAATCAGAAGATGAAAATGTATTATCATTTTTAGGTGTGTACAAATAGTTCTATAAGAATGTGTTCACACCATGATAAAAAAGTGAATAATTGTCTAGTCTAAATCTAACCTTTGATGCTATTAAAGTAGTAATGAATAAATAAAGTAGATGATCAAATGTTAGACAATGTATGAAATCAAATATAGAAAATAAGTGTAGAATAGGAGAATACGAAAGAGAAATTGGAAAAATAATACAAAGAAAAATAGGAAAAATCAAGAAAGATTCCATGAGATAGAAACTTAAGAAAAAAAGAAAATATTCTAGAAGCATATCCTAAGAGAATATTTTAAAAGAAAAGCATGTCCTAGGAGAATATTCTAAAAGTGAAGAAGAAGAAAAATAATTTAGGTACGGGGAAACATGAATTGGTGACAAGGAATTCCAAAGAGCTAATTAGGAAGAAAAAGAAAGGAGAGGATGATAGTAAGTCATGTTTCAAAGCTCAAAACAGGTCTACATACTAATTTTTTTTGGCAAACTTGGTAGAATAAGAGGTTAGGGTTCAAGGGTTTGATAAGATGAATTTGGATAAGGTTATTGAGAAGAAACTCATGAATGATGAAATTGGGGGTTTTCCTAGCTTCACCTAATTAGAGTTAGCTTGTGAACAAAGTGACAAAATAAGTTTAGACAATGAGGACCTAAGTAAAGAAGCTTTAGTTATTTTAGCTAATTATTTGATTAGGGTTGGGTAAGGAGAAAATTATAAGTTATTGGTGTTCTTCTTTGTATAATTATTTATTTCTTGAGAAAACGATGGGGCTAAAGAAATAGAGGCATCTTAGGTCAAAGAGGGGATGACCTTAAAATGATCTATCACCTATGTATATTTATACAAAATGGTACGAAGTGTTGTAAAATTTGGATATTTATGTAAGAGATTTTGATTACGAAGCTTTGGGAAAAGACTCCCAATGAATAGCCTATCAATATTAACATCAAGAAGATATGCAATCTATGAAAGACTGCATTAATAATAGAAGATTAAATATATCACCTTCTCATTTGAACCTTGATTGCAATGTATGACATTGATGAAACTAACCTACAATTCTATGTTGACTTGAATGTGTTCCATCAAAAGATAAGTGAGATAGAGGAAGGAACCCATATATAATAGGTTGATAAAGAGTAGAATCACTTTAAGGCTTTTTTCTTGATGAATAAAGATTTAAAGATTAGTTATGAATTGGTCATCGAAGTAATTTAAGCAATGCATACTGATCTATAAAGGATTGATCATGTATCTTAGAGTTGCTTATCCAATTATACGTGTACACATCAATGTTTAGCATGATCAACTATGGTTATTGTAGCCAAATATATTATGTTTTGGAGGAGGTTTAAGGTTCCATCCCCTAGGGTATAAGATGATGGGAGAATACATAGCTAGTATTGCATTATTGATATTTCTTGAACTATGTGGTAAATGATAGGATTAGGGGTATAGGTTGGGACATTGAGGCAAGGATATGCAAATCTTTTCATGTTTTGATAAGAGTGTGGAAAGGGTTGTGAGGTTAATGGTAGAATAGGATAGGGAGTGACAATAGTGGTAAGAGAGGATCAAGCAAGATAAGTGAGGGGTAAGGGTTGGAAGGGTGGCACATAGGGGTAGAAGGTGAAGCAATTGCCTAAAGGGACATTATCATAGATAAGAGGAATGGAGAGAGACATAAATGGTAGGAATTTGGGTTGGATGAGTAGGCATGAAAATTTTGGTGAAGGAATATTGAGTGGTAGGAAAAAGAAAAGAGTTTGGCTCAAAGAAAGGGATGAAGGTAGAATAACTAGACAATAAAGGGATATGAGTGTGGATAATTATCCCATTCCTTGCAATATCTCTAGCCCCTCAATATGGATGATGATGACATTTGTTGAGTATGTGAGTGAAGAGATTTAGGATTAAATGGCATCATCAAGTAGGCTATATTGGAGGAGAGACAAGTAGATGATTGGTGGGTTTGCCTAAGTTTAATTAAATGACAAATTGTTATTTTTTTAAATCCGATTTTTTAACATGTTTGTCATAAATTAAATTTTTAATCTAAATAAGAGTGAGGTAGGAAATGATAACAAAACAAAAAATTGATTGATTTACTAGCAATTAAATTTATGAATGACAAGATTCTTTTAAAACAATAAAAATGAACGATGAAAACAAGATAAGCTAATTAATCAGAAATAATATGAAAAGAAGATAAACTAATTAATAAAAAATAATAGAAGGCATTACAAAGAAAAAATCAGAAACAAAATCAGTTTCAATTACGTCAAAGGCATATCCTATTTGAGCTTGTGAAGCTCACTTTGCCCATCAACGGTTCACAACGCCCTAGAGACCCTCCAACGGGGTTAAGCCAATCTCAGTCGTCCATATTTTTCTGTCACTTTTTCCGCTGCTTTTTCGCCGATCCGGTTTTGACGATGAACGGTCTCCTTAGTATATCAGGCCGAAATATCAGAGCACGAAAAGATTGGACATAGGCCATAAAATCTTCTGCCACAAGTTTAAATAATTGGCAGGACCAAATGTACCTTGGCGCATCAAGTGAATGAAAGGCCAGCGTGTGATTTGGGATAAGTTTTAGTGGTCCAGCCCCTGTTAAATCAGTGGGCAGTCTCATAAATCCTGAGATGGAAAGCTTTTTTATTCCGTGTCTCAGACCCACATGCTTTCCTTTCATTGACGTTCCTGAGCATCACACTTTTATCAACCAGACATTTTTTTATCCCATGCATTCGTCTATGTTGCAAGGCTGAAACGAGGAGCATGGTTGCAACTGGTAAAGGGGCGTACAGAGAGTAACATTGTCGATGGCAACCACGGAGCTACATGGAGAGGGAGGCACGCTAGAGATACCAAGGGGCACTGAGAAAGGTGAGTCGTAGGCCAGAATATGGTGCCATAACTCCGATCTAAACAATGTATAATTGTTTATTTTTTACTCCTTAAATGTGCAGCATCCACTGGCAAGGATGCTGGGCTGGGCGACGCAACAAGAGAGGGAGAGGCAACAAGAACTGTAAGGTTAATCTTATTCATAGTGTACAGATGTTTCTCCCTGCAATTTTGTCTCCTTTATCAAACTCTACGCATTGTTCGGTTGTTTATAAATAGGTGAATGGTAAGCACGCGATTGGGGTTTATAGCTTTTCCAACCAATTAGTAGGTGTAAATACAGACTCCACAACCTTTGCTACCATTCAACCTGTCTATGCAAAAATGGGGGCTTTGGAACAGGGTATGGACGTCCATCAAAGCATATAGTATTGAGGGTGGAGTGGCTCAAGCACTACACAGGGCTTATAAGGAAGTAGGTTAGTTTTGTGGTTAGTTAAAATGGTTTCTGTAAAATCAAGGAATTTCTGCTTTAATTAGTGAGATTTTCAAACAGAGTGGCCTTTTATTTAGTAAAGCTCTCTCCTTAATCCATTAGACAAGATTGTAGCCTGCAACATGTACATTTTGAGCAAAGCAGCTCTTTGTATTCAGTTGGAACCTATGTCATGTGGACGTTTACCATGTTGTTAATTGTGGTTAAGTTCAGCAGAGCTTTCTGCAGGATCTGCCATGTCTGACTTGGTATCCACTTTAACGAGAGCTATCTGTCTGGAAAAATTAATGAGGTGGATGACTATGAGGAGCACTGTAGTTTTGATTGTCTGTCATGCTCACTAACTAGTCTGCCTATAAAAGTAATTGGTACTCTGATACCAAAAAACCCATGGTTTTCTTTTCACCATGCAGTTTTATTGAACACTGGAGCACATGAGGTGGAGGATCAACCCAGATAACTTGGAAACCCTATGCATTCATACTTATGTATGGAGATTAATGCGTGTGTAAGCTCATGCTTCTTCCTTAGGAAATTTCTTGCTTCATTTTCTGATCCTTTGGTCTCTGTTTTATGCTGGTATTGATTTTTTACATTACGGCTGTGGGGTTTCTGGTTTCGATGCTGGCATAGGTTTTTAGTGATCACTTTTATTCTGAATGTAAGGTCCCCATATTTAGGACAACTTAGATTACTAAATAGAATATTAGAACAAATATTCAGATTATTGGCGAACTTAGATTATTAAACAGAATATTTGAACAAATATTCAGATTAATAATGGGATCTCTATTTTCTCAAGGAGATCAAGACCAGAGAGCAACTTTAGGATTTTAATCCAAAGGTCCAAGTATACGATGGAACACCTGATGACAGGAAGCTACGGTGTAAGAGAATACAAAGTTCCTAATTAAAATTGAGAAGCTCTGCAGTGCAGGTTCAATGATAAGCACACAAATATACTGAGAGGGGGGAGGTGAATCAGGATAGCACCGTTTAGTTAATTTACAGTATACCAGGTTTTACTGTGCTTAAGATAATTCACTAAGCATTCCAGATTGTATTAGGGAAATTGTATTGTGAGCACAATAATCTTTGCTCCCGGCAGAAGTTAGATGCAGGGCCCATATACATCTTTCCCAAATATTAGAAAAAAATTCTTTCCTTGCAAAAAATTGTTAGATGCAAGGCCCATTTGAAGTATACCATTAGATTGTGATCAAATAGAAACGATTTTTTGCAAGGAAAGGATTTTTCCTTGAGGAGGGATGAATGGGATGAATGGGACAAATAATGAAACTCTTCGCTCAACTGATGAGTAGCATACTGCATTCATTGCTTCGAAGTTGCTGATTTGCCAGTTCCTTTAACTTTTCAGTCAGATTCTTAAAGCATCTCTATTTAAATGCAATTTTAGGTTCCAATACCCATTTACGGAGATTATAGATGGATTTTAAGATGAAGATCGTTTAGGATAATCTTCATCCCAAACCCCCCTTTTGTTTTGACTTGAAAGACATACATTGTCTAACAGCGAAGATCAGTGAGTAAAATGACACCAATCCATTTGAAAAGTATAGATAAAATCAATACACACACAGAATACTGCTTTCAGCATCATTTCTATATACGATGTAATATAACTATATGAGATGCATGCTCTCACACACAGACTAAGCCACCATCAAATGATAGGAAATAAATAAAAGGCAGACAACGTTAAGGGAGCTAGTTTGTTAGACAAGCAACTTCGGAAACTAAAGATGCAAAGGTTCCATGACAAAGGTTGAAGTAATCTAGATTGAAAAACCTAAGGTTAAAATTAGTTCATCTTGAGAATCTTATCATTTGCAAATATATTTCATTTTTGGAAATGTTCTTATCATTTGCATAATGATATTGACATGTATCCCTATTGGTTGTAACCCTAAATCTTCACCGTATTTTCTCTTCTCCTTTACTGTCAATTCCCTCCAACATTTAGGTTTCGAAGGATATGGAACACTCGCAAAATATTATCTAAGACAAGGATTAAAAGGCCATGTAAGACAATGCAGACGGTCTACCCTCGCTGGCATCATTGCTATTTCCTCTTTTTTCTCTATTTCCTCCTCTGACATGCATAAGTATAGGATTCATCATGAATTATAACTAATGAACTGTGTTATATAATGGTTTGATGAATTTATGTGAGTTTTGGTCTTCACAGTAATTGACACACGAATTGCTGCTGCCAAGTGTAGAGGAAGGTTGGACCTCGATGAAATTGGCGAGTATATCAATACCTTGGCTCTTGAATTAATGATGATTATGATCTGGTGCAAATGGATAGTTCCTCAGTGTATTGTTAAGGCTGAATTCACTACCCAACTCCCTTGTCTGGACAGTCTTTACAGAGACTCTCAGTTTATGCATGGACTGAGATCGAGGTGCTTAGTCCTATGGAGATCCATGGGTGTTTGAATTTGGTCCTATGGAGACATCATTTTTTTGGCGCTATGTTTCTTGTTAAAGATTGCCCCTTTTAAAGCAGTTGTAGCTACGAAACTTCCATAGGCAGTTGTTTTGGGGAATCATGACCAGGGATTAGCTAATTTAAATCAGGAAGGAGTGATGAAGCATTTTGTGTCCATGGATTACACTCTCTCCAAGCTCAATCCTCATACCCATAAGAAAATTGATGAGTTAAGTTGAGATATCCAATCCCACTACAGTACCTCCCTTGTGTTTTGTTGGCATGGACTATTAGGCTAATGCTACTCAACTTTTCCAACTCATGCTTTCTAGGCTTCATTCAATCTATTTTAGGGACCTGAGATTTGAAGATCATCCTTTCTATTTGAAGAACAAATGCTTGTGTTTTTTGCTATTCCTTTTTATACTATATCCATACTATTATATATATATATATATATATATATATATATATATATATGCAAATTAAAAATCTTGCAAATTTACATATGCAAGATCATCATGGAAAAAACAAGTCTTTAAGCGACGAAAAATTTAGAAAAATCAGAGTTAGGAAATTTGACGTAAAAATTTGAATAAACTATATATGTTATTTCAAAAATATGTAAGAATAGAATCTGTAACAAATTGAATGTAGTTTTTAAATTAATAGGTTTATTTTATTTTTTAAATATTATTTGGTGAAAATTTGAAATTTCAATGCAATAGCATTTAAATTTCAAGGAAAAAATAATAAGTGTCTGTTTGACCACCCTAACCACAATAAAATGATAATATTTTTTTATAAAATTTTAAATATAAGTAGATGACTCATGTCTCAATGCATATTTTTTTTGTAATTTTTTTCCAAATAATAATTAATTATGTTTTTTTATTACAACTTTTAAAAAATATAAAAACTCATATGTATGACCACCTTAACTTGTCAAAACTTTATGAATTTTTTAATTTTTTTTAATCCTATAGTATGTAAAACATAGAATGTGATGCATGTTTCAGATTCAAAAAATAAGATACCGTTTGAAAGCTATTGATGTTTTTCAATCAGCCTATCAATTAGGGTTTTAGTCGTAATTCAAATAGAAAATGAATAATAATTATTTATTAAATTTAAAATAAAGCATAATTTAAATTTGTAAAAAGTTGAAAATCTCTTTTAAAAATATTTTTTGTTTCATCAATTTTGAATAAAAAAAGTCGCCAGTCACATACTCTACATATACCTATCATATCGACACTTTTTAGCCTATCATGATCTTGCATATACCTCCCTTCTTATATATACAAAGAAAGCTATAGATCTTATAAATATATTCAATTTTTTTCAAAACTCAATAAAATTTTGATATTTTTTTTGCATTCTATTTGATTATTAATGAATTCTGCATTTTTAACATCCACAAAATGCATTTTATTAAGCTAAGTGGCATCACAATTAAATTGTGTACAACAACCATATTAAGTTTTCAAGAAGTCCACCATAGTCTCAATCACTTGGACGAATACTGGATTTAGCATCTTCAAAATAGAAAATACAATATTTTTCTCAATGATATTGTAAAAGGAAAAAAATGAAGTTGATCTTTGAGTTCCTTTTCCCAATGTTAACCTATAATACATGATTTTTTTTTAAAAGAAAAAATTGAAAAGATTTTCTTGTTGTGTAAGAGGTTACTTGTTGAATATCTCAATTATGACTTCTAGTTAGAAAAGCGACTATCTTTCAGTTTGATGTTTTGGTTACTAGGAAAGCAAGTGACTTGTTGAAGATACCAGTTTGGGATTTTAGTTATAAACTTATGCACAATTAAGAATAATGGAAATTTGGCTTGGTTTTCTATTTGATTTACAAATAGTTGGGCTTTCAAGAAATTGACTAAAACTAATTAATTAGGTTGTCGGTTAGAGCAAAGGTGCAAATCCTCCAGTTCAGCCTAAATTCCAAATATGTGCAGTTCTTATCACTGGATCTATATCTATACCAGGTGAACTATAGTCACTATATTAATTCTAGGTTGCTTTCCACACATGACTTCAAAACTATAGATTATATTTTAGTCGCATATAATTGTTGAAAAGGTTTTAGATGATTTTAAAATAAATAATTGTTATTTTAAAGGTTTATATTTATATTTACAATTTATTAATGAAGAAATAAATAAAGTTGAAATTAATTTTATTATTAAATTTAAAATAATTACAATATTAAAAAAAATATTTATTTTAAATTTAATCTTTTCTATCTTCATTAACATTAATCAAATTATTTTTAACTTTTATCAAATTTGAAATCTCTTAAATTTTGATCTAAATTTAACTTTTAAATTTATTTTAATTATTTATGTTTTTTAATGAAATTACAAATAATAATTAAAATTTATAAGAGTTAATTTAATTTATAATTATTTGTCTTATTAAATTTTGATATATTTTTTATATAATTGTTAATAATTAAATAATAAATATAATAATATAATAATAAATACATAAAATAATTACATAAATAATAAATGTTTATATACTAATATAATAGTTAATATATTATTCTATAATAATAGTTAATAAAATACTTAATATATAAATAATAAATATACTATAATAATGACATAAATAATAAATATTTATATAACAATGTTATACTTAATATTTTATTCTATAATAATAGTTAATAGAATAGTTAATATGTAAATAATAAATATAATAATAAATACATAAATTAATGACATAAATACTAAATATTTATATCATTATATAATAGTTAATATATTATTCTATAATAATAGCTAATAGAATAATTAATATATAAATAATAAATATAATATATTAATATTATATTGACATAAATATAATAATATAATAGTTAATATATTATTCTATAATAAAAAATAAAAATAAAATAAATAATAATATTAAAATTATTTTCCAAATGATCTATCACGTGATCTTATCATGTCTAAGGATATACAGTTCACTCGCCGCATCAAGGAACTTTGCCCATTTTTTTATCATCAGCATTGTTGAGAGCACAACACAATTTGTGCATAATCTTGAGGTAAGTCACTTGCATAATTAGAAAGCATATGTGGAAATAGGGTATGAACATCGTTGAGAGCTTTGAAACAGGGTATGAACATCGATCAAAGCATATTAGAAAGCAAATTTTTGTTAGAGGACGTAGTTGCAAATGCCTTGGTAGATGCGTATGCAAAATGTGGAAACATACACAAGGCATGTGAAGTGTTTGACAAAATTGTTCAAAAAAATGTGGTTTAATAATTTTCTATTTATGAGATGGTAATCTTAAATGGTCTTTTCTGGGCACAGTTGTTTTTCTATTGGCAATAGGATATGTTTGATTCAGAATAGATATTTAGTTCTATTGGTTTCTAAAGACTTTCCCATGAGCAGTTTATTTAGCACATACTTTCTTAATTGGTTTTAGGAGCCTTGCACATATGACAATAAAGAAAATCAACGTAAGATACAGGTGCCTAGAAGAGAATATGTATGGATGACTAATTTGGCCCACATACCATTTATGAAGTTACTATCTATTATTGGTAAGTTTATTCCCACAGCTAAAATTATTTCATTGAAACATCTATACACTGGATACAAGGTAGATCACTGTTTATTAGAGTTTTTGCTGTTATTGAGGTAGTGTTGTACTTTCAAGAGCAGATGCACATAAGACTATATCTATACACTGGCTATAATTGTCCCTGGAAGGAAGAATTGGTAGAGATATGTTGACAATGCAGGGAAGACCACTTTGTTGCATATGCTGAAAGATGAGGTGTATGTTTTGGTGGTTTTCATATGCATTTGCTTTTCAATTTTATTTTGCTGAGATCAACAAAGCTTAGAGAAATCCTCTTGACATTAAGTGTTGTGTGGATTAATTTTGCTACTGGCAATTACATATATTGTTACTATTTTCCTTTCCTCTCCTAGTCCATTCTGTTGTGTTTTCTTTGTGCAGGTACTACCACAAAGAGTGATTGTTGCATCAATTGCAGTAGCAAGAAGAAATATTCTGCAACACTGAATCATAGAAGCTCAAATTGAAGTTAAAATCAAAGCACACAAAAGACTATCTAACTAAGAACTTTCTTCATCCGATTATCTATAGGTGCAAACTTTAAAGGCTTACTTATCTTTGTACTAGAAGAACTTTACAGGCTTGCTTATCTTTGTATATGTTTGTTATTATACAATTTTTTGTGGTAACTTCATTTCCTTACAAAGTTATACTAGACTTTACCTTGATATTATAAGTTTTGTGCTAAATTTGTCTCATTAAACCTTCATTTGTTATTTGTGCATAAAAGTTACTTTCAAGCAATGATATTTAGTGTCATGCTATGGTAGAGCAATAGCTTTACCACAACATATAGTGAGATAGCACACTTTTTCAAAAAAGCAATAAAAACACAATCTATATAAAAATAATAATCTACGCCTCCAAATCCATAATGAATAAAAGGTTGTACTATGTTTATGTTCCATGCATTTTTTTTCCAATTATTTTAAGATTAGATAAATTTTGTCATAACAAACATCTATCATCCCTCTGCACACTTTTCCTTCTTGCTACCTAGACTATCCTGCCTTGTTATCAATCTGAAAAAAAATCCTTTTTCCACTGCACTGCCTTGCTCTAACATGCAACATATCTTGTTCACTTGGGAAGAAATGATTGAAATTCCAGTTATAATTGGGGCAGAAAAACTCCTAATATACTCAATGCTCATAATATATTTCCTCAACACCATGTGTCTTATACTTTGCAGCCACCCCCATGTGACCCACACCTTGACAACCTGCTAATACATTCAAGGATCTAGATAAAGTTGAAATCTATTTAATTTTTTCTACCTTTTCACAATACTCTATCCATGATTCTCCCTCTATTATCCATGCCCTTCATCATTCAATCCTTCTCTTGCACAAATACCAAGTGCGGCCTATCCAAGTTTTAAATCTGGATTAATTAATCTAAATTGGAGTGTCCACTACTTTTTATGTTCTCTACTAGTACTTTTATCTTCAAATTGTATTCCATTTTTATTCTCCAACAACTGTGACCTTCACTATAAATTTAATTTCATATTTGATTTTGTATCGCTTACATTACCTTGTGTGACCTCTTTTGTCCATCATTAGCTATGTATCCTTTTCTCATAGCTACCATGATTCCTTGAATCACATCCTCATCCACTCACTATGTATTTTATTTCATTGTAATTGTGGCCTTTCAGACCTCTTCCCAAACTATCACTCTTTCTTTTCATTCCTTCCTACGACCCCTTTGTTCTTGTTTTCTTTGCTTATTCCAGCTGTTTGAAATTGTCTTCCCTAGTTTAATTTTTATTGAATTTTATTGCTACTCTAATCTACAGCTCTCCCTCTTCTTTTGTTCTTACTTACTCTACATTTAATCTCATAATTTTATTTCAAGTTTCTCTAGCTCTATTGATAGTATCAAGTCTTTGCAAGAGCAATCATCATGGAAAAGTTTGAAGCCAATATTTATTCCAAATTTCAACCTTTTCACATTAAAGGTGAAATTTGAAATGCACAGTTGAATCAATTCACATTAAAATTAATAGTATTTTTTGTGCAAGGCCTCACAACTTCCTTTACTTTCCCTGAAAGCTAAAGCAACTAGAACAAAAGTGGTATTTAGGATTTTTTTATATCCCACATTCATGATGATACTATTTGTGCATGTGAGATCATCTAAGAGGTAACTGATTATATAGACTTTAGTCTTTGACTTTTCTCAACAAAGATATTTTGTCAGTGGGTTAAGCCACAATAGTGGTTTACAAATAAATGGAGGAAGGAAAAAGCATTTTTTTGTGTTTACCCAATGGAAAGGGGTTCGACTGAACCCTCATGTTCGCCCGAACCATCTTGTGGGTTCAGTCAAACCACATGTTCGACCAAACCCCTCATCGCATCTATGAAAAACTAATATTTTATGGGGTTCGTTCGAACATGGGTTCTTGGGATTGAGCAAATGATTTCTTTTGAACAAAGGAGTGCCTTCAGGAACGTGGAGATTAATAAACATTAATTACGAATCAATATTTTCACAGAACTATAGTTCTTCCCCGCAGGAACTATAGTTCCCTTTGTGGCGGTCCAGGATGGTAATATTCCTCGGCACCAGGATCCAATGTTGTGGGAGCCCATCGGTGAATACCATTTTGCAGGTCAATCTTCAAATTATCAATATTTGAGAAAATAAAATAGAAATTATTTATCCATAATGCCAACTCAATTTTGAATAATTTCTATTTTATCAAAAAAAGTTGAGTTCCTGGTTCTCCAATTGACAAATCCATATATATATATTACTTTGGCAAGGAGTAGGATAAGTGATAAAATAAGCGAAAATAATAAGGCAAGGTTACTGAATTCTCTCCTTCCAAAAAGATTCTTTCACGATCTATGAAGATAAAACAACACATTTATGCTACTAATACACATGAGAGCTTTCATTTTCAAACTGTTTCTTCTCGATGAGCTATAGTAATAGCTCCTATAAGAGCAACTAGAAGAATTATAGAAATAAGTTCGAATGGAAGAAAAAAATCAGTGGATAAATGAGCCCCAATACGTTGAATATTGTTTGTTAAATCTCGTTCTAACATTTGATCTGATTTTTGAGTCAGAGATATTCCGAACCATGATATGTTCAAGATAATAGTAATTAATGAACAAAAAAGACTCGTACAAACTATTGAAGTGATGCTATCTCCGACGGTCCAGGGAGGGGCATAATTGGGATATTTCGGATTATTCATCAACATCACGGCAAATAGAATCAAAATATTAACAGCTCCTATGTAGATCAGGATTTGTGCAACAGCTACGAAATCCGCGTTCAATATAATATAGAAAAGGGATATACAAATAAGAACTATCCCCAATGAAAGAGCGGAATAAATTATATTAGTAAGTAATACTACTCCCATACCTCCTAATATAAGACTTAGCGTTAGAGGAGCCAAAAGAATATCATATATCGATTCAAGTCGATTCATTATGTGCACAATAAGTTTGAATATTATTTCCTCCCATTCATTCAATAAAAAGTGACCCCATTTACCTATATGCTATACTGGATTTGTACTTGAAATATTTCATTTGATATGGGCACTGATTCATTAATCTATAGTTCAATAATAGATTCTGATCAATCATACATGTGACATTATTCATGAAATGTCAATAGGATTTATAATTCACGACTCGTAAAAAAAGTATTTTATTTATCAGATACTCTTTGATCAGAACTCAATCTGAATAATCGTAGAAGTGATTGAATAATCCAATTTGTCCGTAGTTTCTTCAGACATACTTGTTTGAATTGTTAAATCTTCAACAACCGATATAGGTAAACTTCCTAAAGCAATATGATCGTAATTTAATTCATGACGATCATAGGTCAAAATTAGGGATTTTGAAAAGCTTTTTAAAAAGCTTTATCTATCACTTTTGAGCGTTCCACTGTATGTGGTGAAAGAGCTCGAATGAACTGAACAGAGAATGGCAAACGGCGAACTCCCAGGCCCGTAAAATACACACGCCACCTCTCCACAATTCATCAACCTCAGACCTCCATCTAGCAACAGGTTGGTTCCCTAAATGAGTTGCAAATTGTTGATTTCAAATTGATTTTCTTTGAAAAAAAATTAAACCCTAAATGCATGAAATGTGATAAAACAATTTAGTAAATATCATAGCATTCCATGAGACCAAATTTACATGTGTTTCCTTTATAATGAAGGCATTCCATGAGACCAAATAAATTTGATATTTGATTTTTAATATACCCTATTTCAAAGCTCCCATTTTGGCGCATAGAGGGTGAAGGTTGTGGAATTTGGCTTTACAATTGCCAATTGCATTTGCTTGAAAGTTTCTAAAGCCTTTTCAATAAACTTAATTTCTACTGTAATCCTCTTCCATTATGCTTGGATGAATGTTCATACCTTGTTCCAAAGCTCCAATTTTGGCACAGGCATGGAGAATGTTTAATTTGGCTTTGCAACTGCCAATTCCATTTGCTTGAAAGCTTATAAAATCTTATCAACAATCCCATTTGTGCATATCCTGCAATCTTTACATTCCATTAGATGACATTTCTTCCAGGTATATTGTCAAACAATTAACATGCCTTGTCTATGTTTCCATGTTTTGCATGCATTTCTACTAGGGCTACCAATTGCATTTGCTTTAATGTTTCTAAAGCCTTAGGTTTTAGCATATTTATTTGAGGCATTATGTCAAACAGTTCATGTTCCAAGCTTCCACATTTTGCACTTGCAACTACAACATCTAGTAAAATTCCCCCTTCCTTGATGATTTGATTGATGTCCATACCCTGTTCCAAAGCTCCCATTTTGGCACAAGCAGAGAGAAGGTTGTGGAATTTGACTTTACAGCTGTCAATTGCATTTGCTCAAGAAAGTTTCTAAAGCCTTTTCAACAAACCTATTTGCTTCAACAAACTCTCCCTATTTAGTTCAAGAAAGTAACTTTGTGTCATAGAGTTGTTTTCATCACCATGTTTGGTAAAATATAATGAAATTAAGATATTAGTAACAATTGATGTTTATTACATTGTACAATTATAAAATTTTGATGTATGGACTTGAACTTGTAAAATTCAAATACTAAATATTCTTGTAATAAAATTTCCATAATGTTTTTACATACAATAGGAAACTTGGTAATATTGAATGTAAAATCATTGAAACTTGCAATGCTATAAGGAAATTTGACTTGATCCCTTCTTGTGCATAGTCAAGCCTCATTGATCAATTCCTTGATTTTGATAACATTTAGAAGACAACAAGTAGCAAATGTGATTGGGATTATACGTATGTAATTATGGTTAGTGCTTGAAATTTAAGATTTTGTGTAATGGAATGTGATGCATTGTCCATGTTAAAGAGACCTAGTGTAAGAAAGATAGGGTTTTAATATTTTTTGATACAAGGGTTGGTGTAGTTGATGTGACTAATGCAAGAGATTGTGTAGTGATAATTGACTAATTATTTGTAAAAGAAAGACAAAGTTCCTAGTTTTCTTAAAAATGGAGATCAAATTTATAGATTTATTGAGGATATAGATGACCTAGGGTGATGTCCCTGTACATATGTCTTAGGGAATAATTTGAAAGTTTTGGCATAGAAATTGATGGGTAAAGACAAGTTGGAACTTGAAATTTGGGCATATCCTCACCTAAGAATTTGAACTAGGTCAAGACACTTGCATTTTTTAATCTAGCAAAGAAAATTTAATGTTCTAAAAGCTTGAATTATTTTTAGCAAGGATAACATGATATTTTTTAAACTTACAAGCTTAAGTTTAAATTTTGCAAGAAAGCTAAATTGAAATCAAAATTATATGTTTTCAAGGCAATGCATATAAGACACCCATACAAAATAGTACAAAAGAAAGAGAAAAAATGTAAAGAATGCACTTGTAACCTATACAAGAGCATTAAAATTTTGAAATTAAACATAAAGAATAATAAGATTTATATTAAATACATGAGGCTATTATATAATATCGAAAAAGACTATTTTAAAGTTTAAATTTATATTTTAATTAAGGGTAAATACTTTTGGTTGGATTTATGAATTAGAAACAGAAATTTTGAAAGGGCCCCACCCTTTTACAAAGACCAATAAAGAGACAAAAAAGGATCAATCATATTGGCATGGAACAACAATAAGAAAAATATAGTTGTAAGTTAGAAAAATAACATCCAATTAGAAATACTCCACCAATTGTGGCAATGTATCTAATAAAGAGGGTTGTTTTCCCAAAAACATTAGTAGATCTATCATTTCACAACAACTTGAATCAAAAATTCTTCAAGGAACTACATCTTATAGTCAACCTTATCCTTTTCCATGAATGAACTTAGTTCATTTTTAATGGAGTTTCCATCTTTAGTTGAATCCAAACTTGAGACCAAAGGGAATAAAGGGTTCCTATAATATTCTAAACTTGAGCCTTCTTCATATTTTTAAATTATTAGAAGGAATACCAAGAGGTGAATGTTGCAATTCAAGAGAATGGTAGAGGCAATAAGCTCCAACTAATCCATCTTTAACATGATTCTTGTCTCTACCAATCTCCTCTAAATTTCTCTTGACAAGACCTTCTAAATTAGTCATGTCTACAAGAGGACCAACCACCCCTCGATTATGCTCAAAGGGAGCCTCAACCAAATCCTAATGTAAACAAGGCTTCATCTCATCCTTAAGCAATTTGTTCAACCTTTCCTTCCTCTAAAATTCCTACACCTATAAAATACATAGCTAGACACATGACAATGGTGAAAACACAAGAAAATCAAAAATAATTTAATCTATAAGTATAAATATTATGATGGTAGAAACTTTATACATATAAAAATATGATAAATGTGTGATTATTTTTCTTTCTAATCTATAAAAATTTTATGTACTTGGCTATATAATTGAGATGATTCACTCATAATGTAATGATAAAAAATTAGTATGTATCAAAGAAATATTTCCAAGACATCAAGCTACCATTGTACATAACTCTCATGGAAATAAGAATATTATTTTATTTTAACTAAATAAGTTGTGTGTACTCTATCTTGAATTACTAATTAATTTTAAATTATATACTTATAATTTAAAATAAAAGCATCCTTTGTAACATATAATAGATGGGTTAATTAATGAAATAAAAATGTTTTTATATTAAGAAAAATTTACAAATATATGGAACTCATATGAGAAATTGACTAAGACAACTTTGTGTGAGAATTAAGATGAGAACAATTTATATACCTTCTTTCAATAATTAACATTAGAAATTAATACTTGGCTCATATTGTATAATCACACTAGAAACCAACAATGGAAGATTGAGAGTCTCAACTAAGAATTCCACCTTATAGATCACATTCATACTAGAAGCCAACAACTAAAGACCAAATTTCATAAATAAAGTTCATGTGTTATATATCATGCCTTTGAGGGGTCCACAAGTACCATGAGCATTTTGAAATCCTTCTCCATCTAAATGCATCCATTCCAAGACCATTGGGAGGTGGGTATCCCAAGTTCCTTAATTTCTTGTAGGAATTTAATCAAGAGTAGGACATTGTGACTTTGGCATGTTAATTTAACTCTAAATGTGCATCCAAAAAATACAAATTCATAAATAAATTTAATTCAAAAAGTGTGCCATCTATGGCCTTCTATAAACTTCTCGAAGATGTCATTCCCATAAATGATAAATTAAAAGTTAAGTTATGACCTTCAACAAAATGACATGAAATTATCTTTCTAAGATGTCATATTTGCATAAATCCCTCAAAGAATTTTTTTAACTAATTTTAAACACTCAAACAAATACATATATATGAATATACTTCATTTATAAATTCTTGGAATATATCAATTCATCACAATTAAATTCTTAGACATCATGCATAATATTTTTGATGTATTCACAAAGCCACCTAGGGTCTCATAAGACTTTCAAGTAGGTGAATACCAATATGCATATCTAATGGTGGGGTAAATGGAGGAGGATTAGAAGTAAATTCATATATATCTATTACTTATTTTACAATCCAATATATTGGTTGGAGAGGTTGCATTTGAATGGAAGGAGTGAAGATAAGGTGTATTAAAATATGAGTCACCATCTTCTCTATTATTAGGATTTTGGAGTTTATAAAAAATATTCTATGTCGATCTCAACCAATCTTTGCTTCAACTTCCAAATCATCAACACAATCCTCCCTGAAATATTCAATATGTGAAACATAATTATGAGGAAGATACAAATAATCCTTGACATAGCTTTCTATATCAATGGATAATATGGTTCTATAATTTTAAACTATTTCCAATTTTGAAACCAAAATACAATCAATAATCTATTTAATCGAACAATAATTGTAATTTAAGGAAAACATAAATTACTTAAATCTTTTTAAGGTCTCTCATTAGATTCTACTTACTCTAACTTAAATTTAAAAAAGAACATTAAAATCCACAAAACAAATTTCAAAGACATAATAAATTATTACAATATTATTTAAAAATCTAATTGTAATGAACATGTTATAGTAATAAATAATCAAATTTTAAATATATGAAAATATATAACCAAATGATCCTTAGTTTTCATATATCATTTGTGATGCAAATGTTGAATATTATAATTTTTTAGGCCAATCTTTAGTCACTAATTCACCTTTGTTAAAATGATCCTTAGTTTATTCATTGTTTTTTCATGATTATAATTTTTTACAATTTCTATTAAACCAAACTCAAAATAATGGTATAAATTAAGATTCTTGTCTTTATCCTACATTTGGGTCATGTTTGATTAGATTTACTATCATAATTAGAAGTTGTATAAATTGTTATTATATATTTTTAAACATATATAAAATGCATGGTTGGATTAGTGAGATATTTATAACAAGTATTAGATTTAGATATATATAAAATGTTTTGTTATTATATAATATGAAGTCAAACTTTATTAGATTTGATTCTTAATATATTAGTTTTAACAATAAAATTTATAGCTTTATGTAATCTATAAGTTTAAATAGTCTGATGGTATCTAAACTTTATACATATTAAAATATGATATTTTAGTGTGAATTCTTATTTAGACATATCTTAACTAGATAAATTTAGTCTCAATGAAGGCAATAGAACTTTTTTTTCACTTACATAATCCTATTTTGAAGTTCATTTATGTTAACAACTATTAAATTAGATATTTTTATCTCCAATTATTTTCAAATAATTTTATACTAATCTTTTTTTTCTTATTCTTTCTTTCATTGTTTCATTTAAAATTTGAACCATTTAAGGATGCTATGTTATATATTATAGTTGTCTTTCAATTCTTTTTAAATTGTTCAACCCTCTCATGGTCTAAATAATTTTACATTCAACAACCATGTCTAAAGTACATTTTATACCCAACCTCTTCCCCTATTTAACACACTCATAAACCTTGTTACTAATCTCATTCGAAGAGGTGGAACAACCAATCTTAGAGGGATCCTCATCCATAGGAGAGAGAAGGGAGCCATCAATCTAGGCTCTTGTAGTATTCTAAAAATAGTAGAACTAGAAGCTAGAATCCTAACAATGATAGCCAAGTTGGATAATACACAAGTTTTCCTTTTCAAGGGATTGGGGAACACTTATTGGATGGGTATTATTTCCCCTTCACCACATTTTGATTAGGATTAAGAATTGAAATAATAAAATTCTCAAATTGGTATAAGAAAAAAATAAGCCCTTAGTGGAGGGGAGCTCATTTTTTTCTCATGTGCAACTCTAATAATAGATTTCTTAAATTACATGAGTAAATGAAAAGGGAAGCTAACAAGTCACATGCATCTAAGATTATTAATAAGATAAAAGTTATAGGATAAACAACAATTATAGTTTCTTTCTAGGATGAAATAAATAATCAAGTAGAACCATTTATATACTTGTGAGGAAATCATCTATATTTTCCTTCCTCTTGTATTTACTTTCTGTATGAGACTTCAAGCCCTTCATGGATAAACCACTTGTAGTAGCTCAATACCTTCATCAATGGCTTTAAAGGTTAACCTTCTTAATTTTTAACCAAAATTTTAATAACATTCAATTTTGTGTAATTTATGTCCACTATTATCATTTTAATTCAAAATAATGTAAGAAATTTATATATTTATTTAAAAATTAAAAAATCTTAAAATAATATTTTTAAATTAATTGAAAACATGGTTGGACCCCTCTAATTTTGTGGAACTATTTCTTAAAAGATATTTTTGTTGAATTTTATATAATAGGCAAAGGAAGCCACATATGGCATTAAGACCTTCCTTGATGGTCTTTAAGTTAGGAAATTTTTAATTTCATTCATAGGTCTTGAGGTATTTTATAAAAAAATTGTGTTTGGAAAAAGGTATTTGGTACAAACTCCCAAAAAAATCAATGTTATATGTTTATGCTATTAACACATGAAATTTTGGGCCTTAAAATAGCCACATCATCCCCATATTTTAATACAAATGAGACATTGAGGCTTTATGTCAATTATAATAGATCTACAATTAGTTGATATAGCTCCATTTTGATCAATCCATATATCCTAATTTCTATCAAATCATAGGGTGTCAATTTCAATAATTACACAATGAAGCACATACAATTTTTCATTTGCTAGTAGAGGGAACTATCTTAGTATGCCATTAAAATAAAATATAAGTCCTTAATACTTTTCATATTTATTTTCCATCATTACATTGAACCTTATACGGGACATATTCATTGGTAATCATCTAATGCATAAAGACAAATAATGTCAAACAATAGCCAGGTTAATTTTATAAATAACTTAAATAATTTATAACATGGGTAAACAGTAGAGTCAATCACATAATCTATCATATACTTATCAATCAAATTTCATAGATCATGTCTATTATTCTAATGACTAGCTTCCAAATAAAAGCATCCTTCTAAATAAATTAAAGTGTTCAATTATGGTTACATGTTACCAATTTTACTTCTTGTAAAATAATATAATCAATAGAATCATTAGAAATTATATTTACAAGCTTATCATTTGTCTCATTTTCTTCTCTTATAATCAATAGACTAGATTGATTTTACATGACCAACAATGTTAAGTAATGATGCTTTGTGTGCAATCTAGTAATTTAAATTTTAGAACTATTTTAGATTATGTTTTAAATTTAAATTTTAGAACTGTTTTAGATTATGTTTTGCGTGCAATCTAGTAATTTGAATGTTTTGAAATTATTAAAAACTATGATAGATGTTGAATGTTTTTATGTTAATGGTATGAAAATATTATTGATGAGTAGATGAATTATTACAACTGTTTTAGATTTGTATTTCCTTTATCTAGATATATTATTTACCAAGGTCTCATTGCTCTTTTAGGTGTACATACATATATATAACATGGAAAATGCAGATCATGTTCCACCTCTAGATTCTTTGTTTGCAAATACCACTAATGAGATTAAAAATTTGAGAAACTCATTAGAACAGGGTGCAAACCTATGGATATATTTTGAACCATGCATGTCAATATTACATAGTTTAGAAAAACTAAGAGATGAACTTGAGAGGACTAGTGCATTTTCCCCAAATAGAGTAGTTGCTATTCTTTCCCGCATGCTAGAAGAAGTACACAAATACAGGATAGTGTGACCAAAGAAATGATAAAAAAACACTTGTTATCCTTTTTATCAAAATGTACGTAAGGTTAGGTGTAGTACCCCTCCTCTTACTATTTGGATTTATTATTTTTCTATGCGTTCGTTTGATACCTTGATACTATGATGGTACTATTATTGTGTGAGTTGGATAGTTAGATATTTGATGATGTTGTTATTCCATTAGTGGACATGACTATTTCATATGACATTGTGGTTGGTGATGTTAGTTGATTTTCAGAATTATATTATGATGTAGTGATTTAATAAATTATGTCATGAGATGAATTGTTAGTTTAGAAATGTTATTTTACCAGTTATATTATAATTGTTAGGATATATGTGATGAAGGACAGTGTAGCATCACTCGTTTGCGAGTGCTCTGTTACGCTGCGATTCCTTCTCACAATGCAATGCTTCGATTTAATGTTTTAATTTTATATATATGTATGCACATGTACATGACTTCGTTTGTATGCAGGATTTGCAGGTACAGAGTCTCGATTCCACCTGCTTCGGCAGGACAAGGCAACCACCAATAGCCCAATAGTTAAATGTTGAAACAGAGGTGACGATGAAGTCATCTCGTCCCATGATGTCAGACTGTCTTGTTTGATTGTTATTGTACGTTTTTGTAGTTTTCATTATTGTGGTTGTGGTTGTGTTATGTCGTATTTTATTAATGTTGGTATTTTATAAGTTGTGATTTATTTTATTTAAATGATGGAAATGATTATTTATTTTAATGTTAGATCAAATTGTATTTAAATTTTTAAATGTTTTATTTATTTTTAAAAGTCATGAGTTTTATTAAATGATAATTAAAATATTAAATTGGGTATTATTATTTTAATTAATTATCTTGTTGAGGATAATTGTTAGAATAAATTATTTAATTTAATTAGATAATGTGATTTGCAAGTAAAGTTGTAAAAACGGAAATTAAAACAAAAAGTATTGAAAATAGAAAAATAAATAAATAAAAGAAGGAAAAAGTTGTGAGAACGAATGAGAACTCAGATCTGACTGAAAAGCTTGCTTTTAAAGATATAATTTCTTTTATTAATGATTTTTGAGAGCTTTTGAAAGAAATTAGTAATATCTTTTATTTAATGAATTTTTTGTGAGTTTTTCTCACACAGAGGATTATTGAGACAAAAGCACAAGTTTATAGTTATGTATTGTTGAAATCTTCTGTAGTTTTGAGGGAAAAATGAGATGCTTGATGTTGTTTTTGGGTTTCGAGAGAATAGATTTTTTGTAGAATGTTTGCATTTTTTTATGAATTGTTTTGAGAGGAAATACATGGAAAAGGTGCGATGAAAGATCGACCCTCTAATGGGGAGACAGTTTCACCCTTCTCGAGAAGAACTCATAATGTAGAAGGCTTCGTTTGAGGAGTATTCTCTAAGACTTCGTGGAGGTATTCTCATCCAAGTCTCTTCCACAATGATAACAGGTACGTGCTTCTAAGGAAACTTCACAAGATGCCATTAGACTATAATATTGTGATTTTGTTTGGTTTCTGTCTGCCAGTAAGCTATTTCTTGATTCTTAAGACTCTCAAGAAATTTTGTTCCTTGCAAGAATTTAGAAGCTAAACTATCCATTAGCAAAATCTGTCTCTAATACTATTTCATGACCAGGCCTTGCATGGTTTTATCATGAGTGCAAAGCTTGCATTCTAAACCACTTGAAATGAAATCAACATAGAGATAATGATGTTTGAATCCTAAGACATATGAGGATTAGTTAAATAGACATCTTTAGTAGAATCTTCCTAGAGAAAATAATTCGCATGCCTAGTCCATGTTTTCCCAGCATAGTATAGCTACAATATTCCCTTAATCGCTCCACTAATAATCTTTGATAAATGCGTACACCTTGTTCCTTACCTCTCAATTCAAAACGAGCAGGTAGGCCAACCATGTGCACCCAATGTTCAACTATGTATGTAATGCAATAAGGGTGGATGCAACCCTCATTCACTCAACTTGTGCAGCTACATGCACCCAAATCACAAACAAAGCTTTCAATGTTAGGATGTGTTCCTGAGAGAGTCATTTACTCAATGATTTTGAGAGCTTCCTTGCAAAATTTATGTTGGGTATAGTCTGCAATCCTCAAAATTCTCGATTTGATATCCCTTTATATTCCATTGCATTTGCTTAAAAGGTTTCGAAGCCTTTTCACCAATTACAGTTGTGCATATCTTGCAATTGTTGCAGTTTAGGAGACATCATCTCTTTGTAGCACTTTGTCAAACAGTGTGCATGCTCTGTCTATGCCTCCTCAGTCACATACTTGTCTCTCTTTACATACTAATTGTTCACTTTGCTTATTGTTATTGTTAACCCAACATATGCTTGACTTTGCCTTACTTCTTTCAAGAGTCTAAATAAAATAAATAAAATAAGAACTATACGTTATGAATCCTTAAAAGAGAAGTTAGAAGAGAACAAGCATATTGTAATTGGAGTTGCAGTACAAATTAAAGAAAATAAGTGTGATCTTCATAAAATGTAAAGAGTAGGAATCAATTCAAAACTAAAGTAACTAATGATATTCACATATAAGTTTATAGCATTGGTGATGGATATATATGTGCGTTGTGTGTTATATGATTATATATATATGTGTGTGTGTGTGTGTGTGTGTGTGTGTTGTATATATATTTATATATACGTGTATATGTGTAAAAGGTGTATCTGTGTGTATATATATATAAAGATATATATATATATAGTTTTATAGCAATAATTTCGTGTATTGAGAATAAGAATAAAATATTAGTGATTTTTTAAAAATTTAATGTATTATTTTTATGTATATATAAATATATATATATATATATATATATATATATATGATGTTCTTTGGTTTTATGAATTAAATATTTTGATGTGGAAATTATGGTTTGATTATAGGCAACAAATTACATAAATGTTGTCGAGCTTGTTGTATTTCTTTATATCGTTTCAAAATTGGAGTGTTTTGTGTAATTGAGTTAATCATTTACCTTAAGTTATGAAATTGCATGATTTGATTATCGTTTTCCATTTAATTGTTGTGCAATGTTGATTCTCTGGGGTTTGCATGATAGGCGTTACATTAGGGGATACCAGGTCACTAGATGTGTCGATCATGCTCTGGTTGAATTGATCTACCCACGATTTCTCGTAGCACATGGTCAATACCAAACAATGACCAGATTCCATTATATTTTGTTTAGTAGTTGTATGCTGAGGTCTATTTGGGCCTCAAAGTCAACTACCTAGACATTCCACCATATGTTGGTCAGGGGCATGGAAGGATTGCCAATAGGCCCACCTAACATCGAAGAAATAGACCAGCCCCAGTGTTTAGGGCATTGGTTGGCGAGAGGTCTCTTGCTCTCACCCTAGCTCTAGCCCCCATAGCAAATGAGGTTGTTGTTGCTTCCCAAAAGGAAGCAATTGACATTGTAGGTGACATTGTGGCTGCCACCAGTAGGATATCTAATGATCGAGTAGGTCAGTATTTGATGTCCATACATTCCCGATCCACACCATTTTCAACACAGTGGACCACCATGGATCCCTTTATAGTGGTCGACATCCCTACTCCCACATAGCTTGATGCACTTACAGGAGATATGACATGCAGGACTTTGCATTGTTTGGTTGAGGACCTACTGGAGGCATATGCCCACATTGCATTAGACTATGGGATTGGTATAAAGCATGTCAACGATCATTTGGCACATGGATTCCGTTCAACTCTAGGATCCCATCACTCTTAGTTGAGCACTAGTGCGCATCGAGATCCACCTACTGTCCATTCAACAGTTACATGGACTATGGGTTTTACTGATATGTTGATTGGTTCTGGTTCATCATCGCTGATGTCATCTCACCTTCATAGTCCTCTGCATTCATCATTTATGGCACGACATGGGATAGATCAGATGGATGCAAATGTTGATTTGTCGCTTGACCATTTGGTGGATATGGTGGAGGCAACCATTTCAGAGGACTTAGGTCATCCAATATCAGATGATGTGAATGTATGTGTGCATGCACATGTTTCAATTCTTTTTTTTTAATTCTTTTTTATTTTTTACTAAATATTCATGTAAGTTTATATATATGTATATATTGTTACAGGTGGACATACCTCATGTCACTCCTAGCCTTGGTCCAAATCGTGTACATGATCGACATGACTCTGTGGATGAATTTGCTACCAATGGACATGTGAGTTTTAAATTTTTATATATACACGTGTATATGTACATGTAATATGTATGCATAGATCTAGACAGATATTTAAAAATACAAGTTCATTTAAAAATAACTTTCATAAAAATTATTTAATAAAAATTATATGTATTTAACACATTTTGTACACAATTTTATTTGCAGGGCTCAACACATCCATTAGATCAAGACCATTCTCATTTAGATGGTCGTTCGACTAGGATTCAACATTCATATTAGGCCCTGCACACTAGATTTATGATCTTTACTATATTTATTTTCTTATATGATGATCTTTAGTATTCAAGATTTGATGATCTCTAACTCACATTTGCTTATATGATATACATACATTTTCTTATTTGTTGATCTTTAGTATTCGACATTTGATGATCTTTATTTTACATTTGCTTATATGATATGTACATACATTTTCTTATATGATATATACATACATTGGCCTCTTTGCTTATAACATGTGTTATGTTTATACATTGAATCTCTTTACATGCATGTACATGTGTTTGCTTATGGTTACATGTTTACATGATATATGCATGCATTTGCTTTAAATATTCAATATAATGTATACATTTTTTCTTATTTGATGATATCTTACAACTTACATTTCCTTATATGATATACATTTGATCTCTAGTAGAATTTTAGGAAATCAATGCCACTTTATAATTAAGTTCATTCATGTTGATCACAATAAATATTTTTTTAAAATGACTTAAGCAACATGAACCATTGAGTTGAGAATAAAATATAATCTTTTTGACAAGTAACTTGAAATTCAATTTAAATATAATTAAGAAAATTCAATTCAAATTATACCTCTATTATACATTTTTGACTGTAAGTAACTTGAAATTCAATTCAAATATAATTAAGAAAATTCAATTCAAATTATACCTGTATTATACATTTTTGACAAGTAACAAAATTCTAAAATTACTAGATGTGCTGTGCATACCTATGCATTAAATAACAACAAACTCCACAATGAAATAACTTGTTTGTTTACCACTTGATTCATTTAAACTAGGATCTAGTTATTCCATGTACACTAGAATAATTTTTTCCCATCCCATATGCATATAAATAGAAGCTTATTTTTCATTATTCTGGATATCAAATTGCAAGATTAATTTTCATTTATATCACTTGGAACGTAGATTTTGGAGAAGAGGTTTTTGCACATTTATCAAGGAGGCAAATATTGGAGAGAAAACTTTTCATTTTTATCAATCAAGGAAAATTTTGGAGGAGAATTTAACTAAGTCGGTAGAGGACTTGTTTTGAGTCATCTTTAAGTTGAAGAAGAAAATGGGACAACAAAGAAAAAGAAAAAATGTGTCAACAAAAATTGTCAAAAGAACAAGAACAAAAGAGGCGTGAACAAAACTTGGAAAATTATCATAGAAAGAAACAAGGTACATGCTTGTTTCCTCTCTCTCTCTCTCAAGTGTGTGTTTAGGAATTTTATTAACACCTCAATTTTTTTTTTCTTATAAATATATTTCCAATAGTCATCTTGCATAAACATTCCCTAAATTCTTTATCATCTATTTCCAATTGCTTTTGTTCCATAAAATTATTAAGTTCAAGAATCTTTGATTTTATTTGTTTCAACTCCACTTAGATAACTCATAGTCTCTCACTTTCTTTGCTTGCATGTAAATTCAAACAACAAGTAAGAATTTCTCAAGCTAGAGTCGAGCCAAATATAGAAATTGGATCAAACGAATCTGTTGAAGAACACATGGACCCTGAAATTAGGGAGGAGACCCAAGTTCAAACAATGCTTGTTGGAGAGGGGTCAAGATCACTTCCTTCTACTGGTATAGATGAGCATATGAAACTAGCAGAAACTTCTCACTTATAGCATCATGTCTTATCACTTTGTTTGCTTGCATACATAAACTTCACTTAAATATCATCATCTCTCACTTTTTTTTGAAAAATATTCTGTGACATGTAGGAAGGGCTCAACAAGTAGGAAGTTATCATGCTCAATTCGAGCCAAATCTAGACGTTGGATCAAATGAATCCGCTCAAGAACACATGGTCCTTGAAGATAGGGAGGAGGCCCAAGTTCAAACAATGCATGTTGGAGAGGGGTCGAGATCACTTCCTCCTACTAGTACATGGATGAGCATATAAAACTAGCTTAAAAGGTGAGGAAACAAATTTCTCATAGAAATTTAGATCATTTACTTGAAATGGATATGGAGAAATTGAAATGTTATGTCAACCAGCCTTATAATAAGAGAAAGAGGTCAATGACTAAATCTGTAAATGGAATAATCAATCATCATTTCAATCATCTTGATACACTTGAAAAAACCCAATTGTTATCACGTTTACTTCTTCATGATGAGCTCAAAGAGTCATTACAATTGTTGGGTGTACATTCGGCATCAAATACGAAGAAACACATGGGATTACAAAAGGATATTGTTCAAAATGTTAAAAAGGGTTTAGATTCCATTAGAAAAGGATCTCGATCAGTGGATAAGGCCACTACAAGAAGGGTGATGTTGACATCTATTGTACATCAAGATATAGCAAGAAAAAGAAAAATGTTTGCACTTTCAACTAAAATTGGTTATAGTAGAACTGCATTAATAAAATATGAGAAAAAGAGAAAGATTTTGGATGAGAGTTTAGAAGGAAATTGGGCAATTATGTGTAGAGCTCCCCGTTCTGACAGGATTGAAGATGTTGTTAGGAACTTGGTCTCATGTTTTTGGCATGATCAGACTCGTCCATCATCAAATACTAGAAATGTTATTAGACACAAGATTGGACCTAGTATTTATGAAAATCATATCAAACATTGGCTAGACATGACACAATTTGAGATGTATACATGAACTTTTGTAATGCATATCCTCATATAAAGATTGGGAAAACAATGTTTCAAAGGTTAAAGCCATATTATGTGAAGATAAACAATTTTTTTGAAACTTGTTGTCGTTATCATATTGAATTTGATCTCTACTATGATCAGGTGTTTTGAAAGATGAGAGAAGAAAGATGTGGGTTTCAAAATGCACCTCCTAAACAGGCAAGTTTTTTCATAAAGTCTATATTATGTGATCATGAAAACATACCTCAAATAAACTACATAAAAGGAATTTGTGAGACATGAGGGAAATTTGGCTAAATTTCCTTCAAGAATTGAGGATACTGACCTAACAAAGATAGTAAATTGCAAGAGGTAAGTATTGTTTTTAGAGAGTTTATTTGTTTCAATTTGATTAGATTTTTATTTGAATTCTATTTAGTGTAATGTTTCATTGATTGTGTGGTTTATTACTTATTCACATATTTTACTCACACAGGTACAAGTATGTAAAGTTGCAAACAAATTTTGAGAAAGAATCCACAAGGTTGAACTATGTAGAAGAGGAGATTCCCATTGGAAAATTTATGGAAGATTTTGAAAATTGATACGACCATACATATAGCATTCATTTTTTGCTAAGTGGCAAGCACAACAATTCCAAACATTGAGAGATACTTTTTCATGTGGAATAGTTCTATCAGTAGTTGACTTTGCAGAAAATTACCCCTTTGTACATCAAAAGGAGATTCAATCAGAGTATTACTTTTCAAAGCAGATCACTATTATGGTTCATGTGTGTTATTGACATGCACAATCATAATTGGATGGTGTTGAGAGTACAGATGAAGAATGAGCCATTAAGAAAGAATGTCACTTTTTATATTAGTGATGATAAAGAACATGACACGCTTTTTGTTCAACATTGCTTTACAATATTTTTTGAGAATTTGAGAAGCAGGGGTGTAAAATTTGAAAATCATTTTATATGATCAGATGGATGTGCGGCACAATTCAAATCTTCATGGCCATTCTATGCACTTTGTAGATATCATAAAATCTACAAAATACCACATGTTTGGAGTTTTTTTTAGAGTGGGCATGGAAAGGATGAGTATGATGGAGTAGGAGCTTGCATCAAATGAGCTTTAAGAAAGCATCAAATGAGTTATCCAGAAGATCATATATACAATGCACATGATGTTGTTGAATGGTGCAAGAAACACTTCGCATCAAATGTGGTCGACACATCTTCAAGAACAAACTATCACATTCCACATAGAGTGTTTTGGGAGATATCGAGTATGTATAAATTACATTAAATCAAAAATTTGAATTTATTTAAATTTAATATATATATATATATATATATATATTATATATATACATATTTGTTCACATAAGTTTGTTGTTGTACATGTATCTAGGTGTGGACAGAAGATTGATGCATAGATGCAAGAGGGTAGGAAAAAAAGATCTTTGCATTGTGTTAGGAGTTCAGATAGTCACCATGGATGGACATTAGACACAAGAGATTACTCTTGTTTTTGCACTAAGTGCATTGCAAGAAACTCTGATTATGCATGCAACAATCAAGAACTTGGATATGTTGGTAAATGGGATACGATGTCACTAGTTGTTTCAGAAACATATGATGAAAATGAGGAAGAAAGATTTGAAGACATTCCTTTGATTTCAATTGATTATTACTATATTTTCAGAATTGGTTAGAAAAGGTACATGTGTAAGTTTTCAATAATTTAAATATTATATATATCTAGTTAATGATCTTTAGAGACATTTCTAATTTTTTTATAAATTTTTTGTGTAAATTTGGTGTACAGGAGATGTTTTTGTAGTCATAGCACAGCCTAGAAACATCAAAGTTGTTAGCTATTATTTACTGCATTGCATAGAAGAGAGGAATAAGCTAACACAACCTGAAACAAGTTATGGAATGTCATTTCCCATAGGTGAGTTTGAATTTAAAATTTTATATACATTGTATTCACATGTGCTCATTACATTATAAACATTAAATATATATTGTACAAACCTTGAGCACGAAAATGTTGCACACATTCATATGTCTTACCTTAGGTTCATGTTTACCATGCAGGTTCTGTTGTAGCGCAAGGGACATATCTAAAACAAGTCAAAGTTATTCAACATGGGATTCATTTTGTTGACTATCAATCTAATAACAAGGTATATCAATATAGTCACTTAATAATTGCTACTGCCCTAAATCTTCATGCAGTTCCACATGCACATGGTTGAAGAAAATGGAGACTAGATAGTGATGATCATCAAAAAAATTTACATGTTATTGAAGAGTGGGCTGAACCAGAATATTTGACTTAGATTATATCCATGGTTTTCAAGTTCACTTGTAACCCTATACATGTTCAAGTGATACCTTATAGTAACTTGTACATAGTTGTAAATCATTTTGTGTAAATTACAATTATATGTACATATTTGTTCCATGGAAAATTCTTAAGTTCAAGAATCTTTGATAGCATCATCTCTCACCTTTTTTGGTTGCATGTAAACCCATATATATGCTTTCAATCCTTATTTGAAACCTAGTGAAGTATTTTAAAATCATTTTGCTTAAATTACAATTATATACAACTTATATTTTTTTCATGGAATTCTTAAGTTCAAGAATCTTATATACAATTATATACAACTTATATAATTTGTTCCATCGAATTGTTCCATGGGAAATTATGTAAATTTTAAAATTAAGTATTATCTAATTATAAAATTATTGTACACATATATATATAGAGTAAATGCAAATAAAAAATAAACCCTAACCCATGGAAGCCCTAAACCCTTGTACCCCTACCCTTTATCTTTCTCCCACTCCCCCCTCTCTCTCTTGAAAGTCTCTCCCTCCTACCCACTCTCCCTCTCTTCTCTACCGTTAACCCTTAAACCCTAAACCCTTGTACCCCTACCCTTTATCTCTCTCCCACTCCCCCCTCTCTCTCTCAAGTCTCTCCCTCATGCCCCCTCTCCCTCTCTCTCCTCTACCCTTAACCCCTTCCCAAACCTTTGTACCCCTACCCTTTGTCTCTCTCCCTCCCCTCTCTCTCTCTCTCTCTCAGGTCTCTCCCTCACCCCTCTCCCTCTCTCCCTCTGCCCATAGCCCTTAGAAAACCCTAAACCCTTGTACCCCCCTGCCCTTTATCTCTCCTACTCCCCTCTCTTTCTCTCAGAAGTATCTCCTCCTAATCCTTCTCCCTCTCCCCTCTGCCCATAGCCCTTAAACCCTTAAGCCCTTGTGCCCCTACCCTTTATCTCTCTCCCCCTCCCCCCCCCTCTCTCTCTCAAGTATCTCCCTCCTACCCCTTCTCCCTCTCTCCCCTCTACCCTTAACCCTTAAACCCTAAACCCTTGTTCACCCCCTTCTCTTTATCTCTCTCCCACTCCCCTCCTCTCTCTCTCAAGTCTCTCCCTCCTACCCCCTCTCCCTCTCTCCCCTTACCCTTAACCCTTAAACCCTAAACCCTTGTACCCCGTACCCTCTATCTCTCTCACACTTTGCCCCTCTCTCTTGAAAGTCTCTCCCTCCTACCCACTCTCCTCTCTCTCCTCTACCCTTAACCCTTAAACCCTAGTACCTCCTACTCTTTATCTCTCTCCCACTCCCCCTCTCTCTCTCAAGTCTCTCCCTCCTACCTCCTCTCCCTCTCTCCCCTCTACCCTTAACCCTTTTAAACCCTAAACCCTTGTACCCCCTAGCCTTTATCTCTCTCCCCCTCCCCCCTCTCTGTCTCAAGTCTCTCCCTCCTACACCTGCGCTCCCTTTCTCTCCCATTCCATCCATATATCTCTCTCAAGTCAATGATATGGGCCTTTCATAAAATTTTCTAGCCATACTTGCCATTCTCTCCAGTTGAAAAAATCCATGTAGGCCCATTAAAAAAAAACATAAGAATAGTTAAAGAATACCCATAAGCACAAAGCTAATGAATCTTCAACTTCATTGCTCAAGTGATTTAAAGCATCAGAATAAAATAACCGTCTGGGTCTCTAAATCTTATACAGTATATGATATGAAGCAATTTCATCATTGTGGGAAAATCGCTGCACTCAAAATATTTCTAGAGAAAATAAAATCTAGGAGGTTCGTAGGGTTGTAAATACATTAGAAACATAATAGGAACAACTAAAAAAGGAGTGACTCATAATCCTTTTAACCACAATTTACATTTTGAGAATACAAAAATTTGGAATATGCATCATCAAATTAGTTAGGTTGTGCAAACAAACCTCATCTTTCAACCAAATATTCTTAATACATGGTTGTTGCTCTTGAAGATTGACTTCTGGAATAATAGCAAGTGCTTCGCAGTTGGTGCATATGGGATTTCTCATGGCTTCTTTAATTGCCATGTTCTCCAAGCGAAGCTTCTCGTTATCCTGCCTGAGGAGAGTGTTTTCATGAAACTTGTGTTGAGCCTGAAAATCCAAGATTTGAAAAGCCATGATTAGAAAAAAATAAGTAATAAAGCATGAAACCCTAAAATTCATCAATTTTGCAAGATTACTATAAATTTTCAGTCATTTTGTTAATCCCTGGACATACTTTCATTTGGGTTCACCGATTCTGGAACCAAAACTTAATCTAGCATGGTACAAGCCCCAATTGCTTACTCAGAAGCTACCTTTGCTTCTCATCCAGGTGAGTGCACTCTTTGAAAATCATGTAGCAAACCCAAAATAGCAATAAAGTTAGAAATAGTTCAATTCTCAATAGATGACAAGTATTGAATTGTTTAGTGAAAAAAGGGCATACACTTCCATCTCTTGAATCTGCTGAGGAGTGTGCATGTGATAACACTTCTTTTTGGGATGGTTATCTTCTTTCCCATCACCAGATTCATTCCCTTCCATGTTGTCACTACCTCTGGACCTGCTCTCATGTTCTTCATCTCTCTGTAGATCCTAAGCTTAGACTCTCCACCACTACTGCCAAACATGACTCCTTTTCCTTCCAAGCTACTTGTTTGTCTAACAATGCCCATCATAAATATATATTTACTTATATCTATAAACAAACAAAATGCCGCTAAGCAAATCAAATTAATATGCATTTCCACATCAATACCCATGTTTTTATGATTTCTAGATGAAGAGAACACCTACCAGCATCAAGGAGAGCTTGGGTGCGCAGCTGTAGATGTTCATTCATATTATACTTTGGCTGAGGGGCAACGAAACAAGGATGTGCCATTCCAATATTGTTAGATAAGATCTCAGAAAAACCTTTTGTTTGAATCATTCCTGCACTCAAGTAAACTACCCAACCCAAAACTCATCCCAAAATGTTTTTCAACCATTTCTAATATATATAGTTTTTAATTATATACTTTTAATATTATAATAATAATATAATTATTAAAATATATTGTAATAATAAGTATATTAAATATATTATGATAATAATATATAATTATTATAGCATATTGTAATAATAAGTATATTATATATTATAATTTAAAAAGAATATAATTTACATTTATATTAATATTAAATATTATAAAATACAACAGGCAAAACAAAGAAATATATATTTAATAGAGGGGGTTTGACCGAACACCTTTAGCATGTTTGACCGAACCCCCTTTAAATCTATTTTTTATTATATTTGAAATGGGTTCAATCGAACCTTAGTTCAGTCGAACCCCCATTTGATCGAACATTTTATTTTTGTTCGAGCAAACATAAGTTCGACTGAACCCCCTTATTTTCACCTCCACTCTCTCAGGCACCAAAATTACTTAGAATTTTGTACTTCAAAGCTCGATTTGAGAATGAAAATGGAGGAGATTTTAGAAACACAACTGGGATCAGGTTTCTCTCAAAATGAGCTATCCAATGAATATAATTTTAATATGTTTTGATTTTATTATCTATTTGTTTTATAAGTTTTGTTAAATATAGGTTTTTCATCGAAAACGAAACTCTATGTTTTGCACATGTGGAAAAATAGAATATTATCAAAAAAAAATTTGAAAAATATGAGTGCACTAGATGTTGGAGTCTTTGATCCAACAACAAAAAAAAAAAAATTTGATACATACAGTAAAAGTTATGCATTATACGGTCGCGCTATGTCTGAATTGTAATTGGTTTGACTTTGAAACTTGATTAAAGAAAAAACATTCAATAAAAAACTATCTAACCAAGTGGAAGCACTAGATATCGGAGTTACAAATCTAAATTCAAAAGAATTAGAATTTTATCCTTCAAGGAAAAAAAGTTCTCCATTATATAGTGTGTGTCACTTTTTAAAAATGTTGTTTTTTGAAAAAACCCAGTTTTCGTGGGAGATGGAAAAAGAAGTGCAATTTGATTCCAAAAATTTTGAAAAAAAATATTTTTATAATCAACAAACAAAATGTGACGAGACTCTAGTTTGAATCATCTTCAAATTACTCATAGTTTAACCGCTATAGGTGCCCGAATGTGAAGATTTAGTTTAAAAAAAAATTCAATGTCCAGTTTGGCCAAAAATTGTAAACCACTATTGTGGGATCACCCCAATTTTTCCTAATAATAGCAGTAGCATCTTGGACAATGTAAGTACTTTGATTCTTTTACCTTTAATTCATCTCCATAAAACTTGCGATGTGTAGAGCTCCTCTTGCCATATCCCATTAGTAGTCCATTTTTGGACCTGGTTCTCTTACCAAAATTCTTCAAATAACATACTGCTCTCTACAATGTTTTTAATTTTCTTTTGTTTAAGATGCAGATTTTTAAATCAGACTAGGATTCATGTTTCTCATTGGGGGGTTCTTGTGTTTATGGGTTTGCCATTTGTTTTCTTAATCAAACTCAGTCATTTTTTTCTAAATGGTACAACATTGATGTCAAATGGTATTCCCTAACCTCCTCTTTTAATTTCATTGATTAAAATGCCTGAACAACCTATATTTATGAGTGCTTTCTATTTTTGCTTCCAATGAATTTTTTATTCAAATGGCCAAAACTATTTTATAGAAGAGCATGTGTGTTATTTGATTCACTGGATTCAAATAATCAGATTGACATTATGAAGCTATGAATTTTGTATTTATTTAAGGTATAAAATTTGAAACATGCCCCAAGTTCCAATCATGTCATATGATTTTTTGAATCCTGAGAATTGGTCAGTGCAAAGCCACAACTATTGATAATGTTTATCTAGCTTTCCTAGTCAGAGAGGGTTGACAAATCAATACTTGTGTGGCGTCCTTTTGATGCATAGTTGTGTGGCATTCTTGCCAGGATAACATGGCATTACTTTATGGCCAATGGGTAATTTTATAGTAGGTCACAGTGTCATGGTAAAAAATAGATTTACAATAGCAACCAGTATATGAACTGTGGGAATTGTGAGAGACTTTGTTATATAGCTAATAATTGAAGTTGGGTTAAAAATTGATATTCAATATTGAACTAAAGTATCACATTTAGCTAAGAAATCATGATTGCAATGATAACTTATTTTTGTTGGATTTATTCATGCAATCTTAAGTACAAGCTTGCATGAATAAGAGGAAATTTCACATGAATAGATAATTATTCATAGAAAAATGTTGGGATAGGACCAGATAGTGCTCTTCTGATTATTTTGTAGGATATCAATGCTTGTTAAGTAGCTAATGGTAGATAGAGATCATAATTTATTTTTTCGTCAAATGTACTTTGCTTAAATTTTCTATGCCATTTTCTCACTAAGCAATTATTATCATATGGTGTAAATTTAATAAAAAGTATGACACAAGCTAAGTGTCAAATTATGCTCATAACCTAATAAGATGTGTACCATTTAAATCCTTAATGCTTAAGGAGACTCTAAATTGAAACTGTATGTACCAAATGGTTAATCTTTTAAATCAAAACTAGAAATAGTCCACTCAATCTTAATAATAAAAGATTAATCAATGTTTCTATTGCTTTGCTATTCTCTTATGGATTTGTCTTTCAAGTTACAATGACCTGCATATTTTGGGTTTTGATGAAGAGATCTGTATTAATGTTCCATTATTGCAATTTGTTTTTTTCTACTCTTTCCCAATGGATACAAACAACCTAGCATTATGCCTGAAGTGGAAGGTTAAATGTAAGCACTACAACAAAAAAAAACTAGTTCATCACTCTTAGAGAAGCCACCCTCTGAGTTACATTTTAGGTGTGCAACCAAGCTTTCAAAAACCAAGATGCAAAACCCCTCAAACAACCCAAGTTTGTTTATAAATGCTGACAACATATTCAACACTGATAGATGCATTACCACCAAATATGCAATTGAGTAATGCTACAAGCTTATTAGCGTCATATTAGGACTGTCCTGAAGCTGAAATTTTACTTGGAAATAAAATTTCATTTCGAAGGAATAGGTGACAACTTTTCAAATTTTTGAACTTCCAAAACCCATGTAATGGAAAATGCTTTATAGTGCCTCATCTAGAACTGTAATGAATAATGATTCAATTTTGAGATCCTAAAGAATTAGCAAACCAAAAGATGTATTCAGATTATTCAAGAACAAAAATGAGTTAACAGAAGAGTGAAAAGGCTTAAGTTCTATAGTTAAGAAAATTCAAGAGCGGCCCAAAGATTTTTTTTGTATATTAATTTTGCATAGTCAATAAGGAGAGTATTAGGCCCCAATGGCTAAAAGAACACCATCTTTCTGCCTATATGATTTGTAGCCTGGAGATGCCTCATTATAGCTATAAAGAGGGGTTAAAATAGTACTAGTTTTAAGAATCATAAAATATGCTCTAATCATTTTGTGCAATAGTTGGAAAGTTACATTTTCAATGTACAAATCTAAGCACGGATTCATCACTTAAAAATTTTTTCTAACAAAGGAAAGGAATCTTTGGAGGTTTTATGTTCCATGTTTCCTCACTAGCTCTGTAGTGAAATCAATGGATGCAATGTGGGGACTATACAAATCTTCAATAGTATCTACAACAACCACACATTGTAAGGAAGGAAAGCTTTCACCAAACAAACAATATAGAAGAAATGAATTTGAAAAAATGCATAGTTGTTAAGTGTTTCTAAGCTCACAAAGATTTTTAAAAAACTTTTACAATAATAGTTGCATTTTCTGGACAATTAAAAAATGATATCTGCATTGTGAAAAACAAAGGCAACAACCCACCTAAACCTTTCCTAACATATTCATGAGATTCTTCACACTAGAGAGTCTCATCATTATCATTGAAGCGCATATTCATGAGATTCTTCATGCTAGAGAGTCTCATCATTATCATTGAAGCACATAAGAGGGAAGATAATTTCAAGAAGCATTATATCAAGTTATGGCTTTAAAACTTGATATGTATTGGACTTGGAAATGTTGTAAACAACCAGAGAGTCTCATCATTATTATTGAAGCACATAAGGGGGAAGATAATTTCAAAAAGAACTATATCAAGTTACGACTTTAAAACTTGATATGTATTGGACTTGGAAATACTACAAACAAACAAGAGATAAAACCTATTGCATTTCCCATAAGCAATCAGTTTTAAGTTCTTAACAAATCTAATTATCAAATTTTCAAACTCTTTACACGTATAAGAATATTGCTTTGAAATTACTTCATGTTATAAATAGGTACAAGACTAGTAGTTTCTCAAGCTAGATAGGTCACTTTTGATTTAAAAATTACTAAAGCAGGGAAAAGATAATCAATTGGTAACTCCTTGTGAACCAAACATTTCCATGGCAACATTTATTGTAAATGCCATTAAATAAGCAAAATTATTCTTTAATTAAGTGCTTTCATGAAATCCAATTAATTTAAAAACATCTAGATTCCAGTTCACTTTAAGATTACTATATTTTCTTGTGATGATAATGTTACCTTGAATTTAGGGTATATACTTTAAAAAGGGTTTAAGTTTTACTTGGTGTACTCAACTCATAGGACTTCAACTTTTTACGAAATAAAGTAAAAAAAGATATATCTACTTTATGGCTCTAAATCGGTTTTCCCATTAATTAATAAACAAATTTAACAAAAAGTTCACTATGTTTGCATTTTCTTTCATGAATAGAGCTATAGACCAGGCTCTAGGGCATGGATGTGCAGAGAAAGGAAGGATTAGTATTTTTTCTTAAAGCCATTTTGTTTTATATGGCACCTGATTAAGGAACTACAAAGGGTTTTAAGGCATGTGCTTAAATATTTTTTCTAATTAATATTTTGATGACTATTTTTAATACAAATAAATATGCATATTAAATTAAAAGATCAACCATAAATATCAATGCAAACATGACCCATAGATATCAGTTGCCATAAATTTGTAATTATATGTACATAGGATCATGTTTGCATTGATATTTATGGTTGATCTTTTAATTTAATATGCATATTTATTTGTATTAAAAATAATTACGTTGAAGGAATTCCCTCTATGAAGTTTGTCTAATGACTTCCTCTATCAACAATGTGCAGTGCTCTAGAGGGGATGCAAGAAGATCAAAGTGATCTGATCCATTCATCCTAAAAATGGAAATTTAATGCCACTTCTATTGTACAACATGGTTGCATTATACCTAGATGTGGTCCTTGTTGAAAAATGAGGTGTTTTCTTAGCTTAATACTCTGTAAAACTTCAATATTTCTATTCTAAGTAAGTCTTTTCTTTGTTACATAAATTCTTTGTGGATGATTATCTTGATTAATCCATTTTACTGTTGTAGAATGTAGAGAGAATTATTTAGAAGAACTAGACATGATAATAGAAGGATCACACAAGATATACCGTGGAGAAACCCTTTCGGGAAAAAACTCCACCAAGAATTATTCTATTATTCAAACTCTGAATTACAATAGCTCCAATTCTTGCTTGAGAATGCTTCTTCTATCTTTACCAATCTTCTTCACACCTGCAATAACCAATCTCCAAACTCTCTTCAACTTGAATGATATATAGAGACAATATGCAACCTTGTAATCTCCAAATGGTGATAATTACAATGCACAAGCTCAAGCCTTAGAAAAGGTACGCCATATTGCTTCAAGTTGAGTTCTACCATGAAGACCAAAGCTTAGAACATGTGCTTTACCCATTTGGGCATCCCAAACTAAAGCTACAACTCATCCTTCACTTCGGTGATAATTACAAAGCTCTTCCTCAAAGATGGCGCCCAAAAGAGGGTCCCACTTAACAGAGCTTTCAAAAATATCTTATCATGCATTGGAGTTAATTCCAATAAAGCATCTTGGGCGCCCAAGTTAGCTTCAAGTGCTTTATTGTTAACTGAAACATTTACTCAACACCATTCCCAAAGAATGGTCATCCCTTGTTAACTGGAAGTAGTCCCTGTTATCTGTCATACAACTCAATGTTATTAGCCATGCATTACAAGTTAACTGAAGCTGACTACATGCAACTCAAAATAACTATCATGCATGCAACATGCACTTGCATGCAAGTAAGATCTTGAATTGAATTGAGGTGGTGAAAACTGAACTAAACTGGTGGTAGTGAGCTGATTACAGTGGCTGAACTAAACTGAACTGAACTTAACTTAACTGAACTGATCTGAACTGAACTTAACTGAACTTCAAGCATGCAAACATCAAATCCTAACTTCTAGGATCCTTACATGCATTCAAAAGTGTTAACTATTACTCCGTATAGTTAACTGGACTCAAGGTGAGTTTCACCTTACCATGTGTGCACCCACATGCTCCTATTATTTAGGAATAAATACAAATGTCAATTTCATGATTTATTTCATCCAAATATTAATCTCATCCTAATCTTAGTTTTGTTTAACACATTCCAAGAATCTAGGAGATACATGAAATAATTAATGTTTGGGATTTGCAATTAAATGGCATCCTATTTCCAACATTCTCCCACTTGACATTATACATTGCAATTATTCTAAACAAGAAATAATAAAACAAGTACAAGTCTCAAAGCCAATGGCCTTCTTGCACCAACTAATCAATCCATGCTAACTTCAAATGCAACCTGCATAATCATGAAGCTTCCAAGCAAATGATTAAAACCAAGAGAACTTATCTATATGGTTTCATAAGATAATCTGTAACATTAATTAAAGTGTTAACTTTTTCAATTAATACCTTCCCATTATCAACCAAACCATTACCTTTCCCAAGCCTCTATAACCAAACCACCTCTTTAGAGGCATGCTAAACCACCGAGTGTGTTGAATTCACATTCAACCAAGGTGTAGACTCCTCGGTCTTTTTTGTTGAAAAAATTTTCTTACAAGTAACCATTCCAACAAAATTCTCTTACCACAAGAGAATTCCAGCCTCACCTATTTCTCCAAGTATCCATGAGGACCTATAACCAACCAATCCATGCCAAACTCTAAATGCAACACAACACTTTCATGAAGTAATCAAGCAAATGATTAATGTACCCAAAACTTTAAGAGAACTACACAAGATCATTGTCAAAACTCCAATCATGAATCAAGAACATAAACATGACATCCATGATCTAACCATCTCCTCTTAGGAGATCACATGCATCATAACATACTTTTACATCTTAGTCTCAAGAGAACCATGTAAATATGCCAAACTCTAAACTAGTATCAAGAGTAAACCATGACATCCATAACAAATATACTCTAAACCAAGAAACCATATCTCCAACCACATGGAGATAACCTTACCAATGATGCATCCAAGTCACTGCCAATAACTCCCACTGAACCGTGATACCGAGTCACACATGGCATCGTGACTACCATCCTCTCTTAAGATTACTCTGAAACATGAAGCAAAGAGTTATCACAAACAATATTAGCTGAAATAACCAATGCATCATTACTATTATTATGAGGACTCCTTTGTAGAAGAATCAGAACTCTCTTTCTTGTTCTTACAATCCTTCTTCACATGTCTGGTTTCCCACAGTTCCAACACTTTACCTTACTTCATCCTTCTGACTTACCCTTCCCTTCCTTGTTTCCCTTAGGCTCCTTTTTCTTAGACCTACCTTTTACAAACAAGGCATCTTGGATTTCCTCCTTAGATTTCCTCCTCATCTCCTCTGATAGGAGAGTAGGAATAATGTTGTCCATCTTTGGATCTGCACCATTACCACTAATTGCAACAATTAGATTTTCCCAAGAATTTGGTAAAGAACAAAGCAATAAAATGCACTTATCCTCATCCTCTAGCTTTACATCTACAGATGCTAACTGACTGAGAATTAAATTGAAAGCATTCAAATGTTGTGCAACTGAATCACCATCTTTCATTTTCAATGAATATAATTGCCTTTTCAGATACAACTTATTGGTGAGACTCTTAGTTTGATAAATATCCCCTATTCTTTTCCATAATTTATATGCACTAGTTTCCATTGAAACATTCAAAGAAACGACATCAACAAGACATAAACTTATTGTTCCTCTTGCCTTCTTATCTAACTTAGCCCAATCTTCATCTCAAAATAGTTGTAGGTGTCTTTGTCTCATTATTAACCGCCAACCACTGATCTCTTTCTTCAAGAAGATCTTCCATTTTTAATTTCCACACATTTCATAGTTAGAACCATTGAACCTTTCAATCTCTAACCTTGAATTCATTGTAACAAAACTTAATTCCAAAATCAGCAAATAACAAAAATAATAAGAGCTCCCACTAAGCTAAAAAACCTCAAATATTTTAAGAGAAAGGTGTCCCAATACTCTACCCAACCTCAGCTCTGATACCAAATGTTGAAAAATGAGGTGTTTTCTTAGCTTAATACTCTGTAAAACTTCAATATTGCTATTCTAAGTAAGTCTTTTCTTTGTTACATAAATTCTTTGTGGATGATTATCTTGATTAATCCATTTTACTGTTGTAGAATGTAGAGAGAATTATTTAGAAGAACTAGATAGGATAATAGAAGGATCACACAAGATATACCATGGAGAAACCCTTTCGGGAAAAAACTCCACCAAGAATTATTATATTATTCAAACTCTGAATTACAATAGCTCCAATTCTTGCTTGAGAATGCTTCTTCTGTCTTTACCAATCTTCTTCACACCTGCAATAACCAATCTCCAAACTCTCTTCAACTTGAATGGTGTATAGAGACAATATGCAACCTTGTAATCTCCAAATGGTGATAATTACAATGCGCAAGCTCAAGCCTTAGAAAAGGTATGCCATATTGCTTCAAGTTGAGTTCTACCATGAAGACCAAAGCTTAGAACATGTGCTTTACCCATTTGGGCGTCCCAAACTAAAGCTACAACTCATCCTTCACTTCGGTGATAATTACAAAGCTCTTCCTCAAAGATGGCCCAAAGAGGTCCCACTTACAGAGCCTCAGAAATATCTTATCATGCATTGGAGTTAATTCCAATAAAGCATCTTGGGTGCCCAAGTTAGCTTCAAGTGCTTTATTGTTAACTGAAACATTTACTCAACACCATTCCCAAAGAATGGTCATCCCTTGTTAACTGGAGGTAGTCCCTGTTATCTGTCATACAACTCAATGTTATTAGCCATGCATTCCAAGTTAACTGAAGCTAACTACATGCAACTCAAAATAACTAACATGCATGCAACATTCTCTTGCATGCAAGAAAGATAACTGAAATCTTGGTAGGCAATAAGGCTGGCTTGGTGAACTTGATTAAATTAATGAAACTGAACTTAAGCAACATCATCAATCCTAACTAAGATCTTTACATGCATTCGAAGTGTTAATTGTTACTCTATATAGTTAAGCTGGACTCAAGGTGAGTTTCCACCTTACCATGTGTGCACCCACATGCTCCTATTATTTAGGAATAAATACAAATGTCAATTTCATGATTTATTTCATCCAAATATTAATCTCATCCTAATCTTAGTGTTGTTGAACACATTCCAAGAATCTAGGAGATACATGAAATAATTAATGTTTGGGATTTGCAATTAAATGGCATCCTATTTCCAACAGCCCTAACCTAGCTCAGCTAATCACCAGGCATATTGCATATTGTAGTGAAGTCATGGAGAAATCTGCCCCGGAGGTCATTACAAAGTTGCAGTTCAGTTTTCTCAATCCAGGAAACTATCCAAATCCATGACAATAACCCCTCATCTTTCGCCGACTTATAGTCTGTTGATGTTAACGACAATGGGAGTGTTGATTTGGAGGCAACGACGGTTTGTAGAGATTTGGTCTCTCTACCCAGTTAATTTCTTTTTGCGTTTTCAATGATATAATTTTATACCCATTTCGATTTTGGTCTAAAAAATCATTTTGATACTTTTTAAAGTTTTTGTCAAATTCTCACAAATTGTGGTTTTGTGTAGGGCCTCTACTTGTAACAGTAGTCAGAATAGAGGCTTTTCCTTTTTCAAAACTCACGTTCAGATTTAATTTATAGTGCACATTGATTCTAATTTTAGTTGGGGTCTCTTAGATTGTAGAAGAGTCTCAAAGGCTAGCCCTCTTTTTAATTAGTGTTAATTTTTAAAAGCAGCTGGTATGTGAAGTTTGTGATCTTGATCTGCTCTCAAAATTGAAGATTTTTTCCATGCATGATGGACATCTAATACTTGTTCATTAACATATCTCATATAAAATTCATTTTCACAATCTCAAACCAAGTTTTAGAGATTTGGGGTTTTGCCCAAGTTTCAAGGTATGACTTGAGGCCCATTATCTCTACCTTATTATCCTGTTTCTATTTTTTTTTGTTAGCTCTGTACTGCGTTTTTTGTAAGCTCTAATATTTTTAAATGTTTGGAAATAATAAGATCAGTCGCTATCTCATGCCACATTTTATAAATTCTTAATTTGTATAGTTATTTCCCTTGCTAATTGATTTTTGATCCTTTCTAATTTAACATAAGACTGGATTTATTGCTAAAGTTTCAACAAAAATGACTTAGTATTGTACCAATTAACCTTGTTCATTACATTTTCAGCTATCTATGGTAACTAGGATATTTTGAACTGTCTTCTGGCGCTTTGTATGGTCAGTTCTTGTGGCTTTTTCCATGATCTTCACTCCATCATTTCGGTCCCCTCAATCTTGATATATATTAACATATGCTTATTGGAATGGGTTGCACATATCATCCATAATTGATGGGTCAAAGACACCATGGTTGTGTCAAATATTGTTAGCACCAAAAGGTAAAGTGTGACAGGTTTGCCATTTATAGTCTACTTACAAGTATTTAACTTGATAGTATCCCTCGTCTTTCTACTTTGAAAAGCTCTATATATAGTTATTGAATGTGTGTGATCAGTCATCAAGAAGCATGCTTCCAAATGTAGCCTACATGTGGCTGACTCATTAGTAGTCTAGTCTTTTAAAGTAGGCATTAGATGCAAATGAATAACAGATTTGGTGTTGGTAAACCAAGTATCCACCAACTTTCGAGTCCATTCCATGGAGAGTTAGTTCTTGAAGAAAAGTATATGAAATGGTATGCAAAATTTCATACAAGTCAACATGTAGTATCAATGCAACAAGAGATGAATTTAACACAACATGTTCTTCCTATATTTTGGTACACTGTGTGGGAAGTAATCTCTTTAATCCTCCATAGCTGTGAATGAATTTTGCCATCAAATATTAACCTATCCAGTCTAATTCATAATAATTCCTTTTCATCTCCTTGGCAGTACAGATAAAATTAAAGAAACTATAATAAAAATTTAAGCTAGCAAATATGTGGTGCAAATGTTGCTCTCTTGTCCAATTCCCTAATTCAAAAACCCTTTCTTTCACAGAATTTCATAGATTATGAAAGATAGGGAAATTAATATGCATCATGAAGTGGGGACCAATACTGTAGAATAAATTTGATTGCTTAAAAAAATCATTGAAGCATGTACTGCATAATGTTTTAAATTTATACAATTTAAGATGCATCTTTGCACATGTTCCTTAGAGTATCAAATATAAATCTCCCCTTGTATTAACAAAATTCACAAGATTTCATTAAGGTGGAATTCTAATTTTAATCTCAATGGCCTTTTGTTTTCGTCTTTTTGTGCATCCCCACTCTCGTACGTAGACTATACATTGCTCATTGCTCAACCTTTTCATGTGTACATATACAATACTGAACTATGCAACTTAGAAATATGTATGCTTTATCTCAAGCTCGTGTATCTAAGCATTCATGTTATTCACTTGATATTTATTGACCCATAAGCACATTTCCTTCATTTTGTATGCTAGCACAGATCAATCTTAATATTGATCCAATATTGCGCATAGAGGCAATGCCCCAATATCACATACACAGTGATATCTTATGTATCAATATTCCAAAACAAAAGAAACATAAGACATTAATGCAAAAGATTATGTGATAACACATATATTCCTTTCCACACAATTTTTGCAAGAGGTCTTTTATAATGGAGTTATATTAATTGCATTTTAACCCGCAAAGACAACCTACATTGAAAACACTTATCTTTAACCCTTACACTCTACATAATTATGCCTTACCATAGTCCATTAAAATTTAATACCACTTTCCATGCCTAAAGATCTATACATATTACCAAAACTGTGACTCTATGTAACGTGCATATCATTGTCCAGTGTACATTGGTGTCATAGGTACCATGGTACACTGAACAATCAAACCCTCTTCATCACAATACAAAGAGCACATTCTCCAATGTACAAAACATACTGCTAATAGTCTTAATCCAAATCATAGGTACTCACTATTACCAAGAATACCATAGCTTTGCATGCATGCATACCATGCATGGTTTGGCATACCAAGAAAACCGGTAGCTCTTCCACTGCCCTCTTTTCCTAGCCAAAACTTAAGCCTCAGAGAAAAATTGCCAATAAACAAAGAAAAGCATTTAGTATCCCAATAATTTTTCATAATTAAGGGCACAATCCTTCTGAAATTTGACAGTACTTTTTTTATTTAAAACTCTCAACTAATCTTTTTAAATAGCTTAGATTATTATTTTAGGCTTGTTAGGTTTGTTAGAATGCATACTAATTTGTGATATTGATGGTAAAGGAGCTTGATTATTTTCCTTATTCAAAAGTTTTGTTTCAATGATATAAATAGATTCATATCATTTCTTCATTGAGAACATTGCACAAATATTAAAAATAAAAATAAAAAAATTTAACAAGTTGACTTTGCAGACCTCTTTGGCATACCCATTGCACACCAAGATGTGATTGCTAGTTTTAGTATAAAGATGTTGGCACACCTGCAGGCCTTTATTACATGCAAGTACAGGACTGATAACCATAAACAAAAGAGTGCTACGGTTTCGTATTACGGTTTTCTCTGCCCCTAACAACGAATCTTCTAGCTGTTCCACCTGTTCACATAGAGGCATTACACAGTTGTTCCAACTCTCCCCGCTTCTTTTCGGATTGTAGTTGGAATTGCTCTTAGACATGTACGCCAAATGTCGAATCATAGACAAGGCATGTGAACTGTTTGACCGAATGCCTCAGATAAATGTGGTCTCATGGAATGCCATGATTACAGGATATACACAAAATGAATTTGTCGAAAAGGCTTCAGGAACTTTCAAGCAAATGCAATTGTCAGGTGTAAAGCCAGACTCCGCAACCTCTGCCAGCAGCCTCCCTGCCTGTGCCAAAATGGGAGCTTTGGAACAGAGTATGAATTGTGTCATGCATGCAAAATGTGGAAGCATAGACAAGGCACGCGAATTGTTTGACAAAATACCTCAAGTAAATGTGGTCTCATGGATTGCCATGATTGCAGGATGTGGAAGCACATACAAGGCACGTGAACTATTCAACAGAACGCCTCGAAAACGTATTCACATGGAATGCCCTAATTGCAGATTATTCACAAAATCGATTTCTTGAAAAGGCTTTAGGAACTTTAAAGCAAAAGCAATTGGCAGGTATAAAGGCAGAATCTGCAACCTTTGCCAGCATCCTCCTAACATGTGCTAAAATGGGAGCTTTGGAACAAGGTATGAGCATCCATCAAAGCGTAAATGATAGATCAAATATGTCAGATGTTCTAGTATACATGTATGCAAAATGTGGAAACATAGACAAAGGGTGTGAACTGTTTTGTGACCACATTTCTTACTCATCTACAAGGAATTCTACATCTTTATTCTATTCTTCATTTCTTCAAAAAGTTTAGGCTTCTGTGATCATCGCCAAATTGGGCATTTCTACCATATTTTTCGTCATCACATATGTCGCCAGTGCAGAACCCTTTCCGGGCCATGAAGCTTCCATAGCAGAAAAGGGAATAACGGTCTGAGATCTTACTGTGCCAGTGTGCCACCGTCTGGTTTCCCCTCCGTGCACATCCGCTACGCACCGTATGTAAGCGCCCAAATTCTTGTATTCACAGCAAAAGAAGGGTGGGTAAATCACACCGGCAAAGCGGTGGAGCATGTGTTTGAAGGGCAGTTGGGTAATTGTGATCAATACATGCATAGAATTGGAAGGAGAATACTAGGCGGCCTGTGCTTCCTGTGGAGTGTTGATGCCCAATCTAATGCTGCCACCGCCTGCAGACCATTGCCTGGCCTGGCTAGACTGCCAGGTACCCCATTCTGTGGTGATGTTGTCCGTTGGCAACATATGTATTCCCATCGATTAGGAGCTTGTTATGTTGGCAGCAAGTTTAGAAGATAGTGAGTCTCGTTTCTGTGTGTTCTTCTCTGCCCGACTGTTGGTGAATCGCTCTAAGCCTTTCTAGAGGGCATCCAATCAAAAGGATTTCTGGTTACGGAGTGGGCGTCTCGGTTGCACATTCTCGGTTATTCTTCCATGGGAGCGTTTCTCATCGTTGTGGGTCGAATTCAGTGTGAGGGATTTAAGTTTGGGGTGTCCATTTGTGACTATTCCCATTCTCACGAAGATGACTTAAAATTTAAATGTCTCATAGCTCAGGTAGTTCAGTTCAAAGACGAGCGGGATGCTTCTCTCTCTAAAGACGGGCCGGGCTTAAGTGTCACACACTAAGCTTTGACAGGTCGATGTTCTTTTCCTTTTTCCCGTTTCCATTGAGTTTTCCGTTGGGCTGGCTATGCTATGGTCATACGGTGGCTGATAAATAGTCTTACAGATTGTCAGAGAAGTACTGTTACTCGACAAGGAATTCTATGTCAGGGCTGTACTTTGCAGCAAACTCCAAAAGGAGCTTCTGTTATTAATTTCCAACACGCCTAAATTGAATTTCAAATCAGCCTAAATTTCCCGCTATTTGAATGAAATTTAAATTTCAACAGTTTATCTCTGCTTTTTACCTCTACTGGAATACTCATAAATCGTTTGCACGGAGTAAGACGGTGAGAGACTGTTAAGGGGCAGCAATGAAGCGGTGGGGATCAGAAAAGTAAGGCCAAAGCTACGATTAATTCTTTTCATGATCACACGCTCAAGTTGAGATCTAAAAATCAGGGCACGATGAACACCGTTGTCATCGACAATTACAGGTTTGTTTCCTAATTCCTCCCCTATTTCCCCAACTGCTTTTCCTCTACTTAGAAAGAATATTGTTCATTGGCTACACCAGATTCTCAATTAGCACATGCCCTTGTGAAATGCAGTGTTCCAGAGCTACCCACGTCAGATAAGGTAAAGACATACCCGAATATTTTAGAGTGGCTATAAATTTGGCGGAGCCCAAGGTGAATTGCATAGCACTATAGAAAACCCAGCACAGCTGATTATTGAGATCAATCTGGAAGAAGACAATTTTCTACCGTTAATTTGGTTTGAGAAAAGTATTAGCACCATAGAATCGCATTTGGATTCATTTATATCATCCTGGACTTGGTTTAACGATTGCTTTTGGGAGAATGGTGCGCCTGATGTGGATTAGCTCAGTTATTCAGATTCATTATCACGAATTTCTTAGGGTCAATGTGTGGACAAAATAACATGAATATGGTCTCAAAACTCCATGCAACTAATAGATTAAAGATTAAAAAAATCTTAAGGAGGTAAAAGTTTGAAATTACTTATTAATGAAAGACACAAAACATGCCCTATGAATACTTTCATATTCATGCATTCATATTTTAAATAAGTAAGATAACTTCTAGGTAAATATAATAGATTTTAAGAAGGTTATCAAGATTTTTTAGAAAAGTTTTACATTTGTATTATGAAAATAATTTTTTTATGCTCAATTAATTTAAACTATTGATTAATATTTTTTGGACATTAAATGCATTTCAAATGTTAAATGTTTTTTTTAATGTGTAGGCTATCAATTAGATAGAAAATGATGTTGTGCTACCAAAATTATTTTTTACATCATCTCAAATATTTCACATGATGTAAATATGTATGATAGAGTAGGCCCCATAAAATACCTTAATTTTGTTCCTCAACCACTTAGATTTTTCAAAGATTTTGAACAATTTTGAAAGAAAGAGAAGTTAAAATTTTATCTCTACATTTTAAATGCAATAAATTTTTCATTTATTAGAAAATATAAAAAGTGTATTCTTAAATTTGAAGCTTGAAAATATTTTCCTCTTCAAAATAAATTATAATGATTACATTAAATAGAAAATGGACAATGAAATATGATTAGTTCTTTTAACATATTTAATGTTCATTACAATATCATTTTAACTTTTTATATGTTTAAATTGTTGATCAAATCATTATAAATCATTGTTCACACACATATATAATTTTTTTTAATCAATACCTACATTAGGTTAAACCCTAATTTCTATTATATAGTGCAAAGGAGAGAAATCACTCCTTGAAAAGAGCCATGCAACTCAATAAAACAATAAGGCTAAAAAGTACACCTAAGCAATCTTATCTTCAAAAAGAAAAAAAATCATGAGAGAATATGTCATAGAATATTTTACACCAACAAGGAACACACCACTACTAACATAGGACTAGAAAAGAAAGCTAATAGAAATAATTGAAGGAATTTCATATATCATCCATAGTATCACAAGAGGTAGTTACTACTACAATGAAAATGAGGAAGGAGATTAAAAGTTACTGGCTTTGAATATTTGAGATCAAGAATATTATTGGGCCTTAAAAAATCAATTCACTTGGAATTTTATTAATTGTGGATGGTCAAATACCTTCCACTGTCACTCCCAAAAATGTGTAGACATTTGTGGATGTGTGCACCACCTCATTGATATCTTAGGTTTATTTGCAAGAATAGGTAGATTAGTGACAGGGTTGGTAAAATAAGGTGCAAGATGGGATTTTGTTATTTTCAAGTCCAAAATATCTTTGTAGGAGAGACCATATGAATAAAATTTTCTCATCTCTTCCCGCCATCATTGATGCATATCTAAGTCTAAAACAATATTCCTAATGACATCAACAACGTTTTGCATTGCAGATGAAAAATGCATCAAGTGTGGAGAAACCAATGCTTCATTTTGAATAGCATTGATTTGGTTTTGAATGGATATAATATTATCATTGATCCGAGATTGCAAGTGAGCCTCATCGAATCCCAATATTGGATGTGAGTGGTTATGAGGTGGAGGGGGAGGTTGAACAAGTGGATCAATAACAATATCATTAATATCAAATTGATCCATGATGTATATAAATGAACTTGCAAAAATTATACAAAATTAACATACATACATATACATACATCATTAACGTACATGAGTGTAAAATATCTAGGATACATGTACATACACATACATACATCATTTAACTTGTTCATATACTTACAAATTTCAAAATGTAAGATCTAACTATGTAATTTTCTTACATGTACACATACAAAAAAATAAATTTTAAACACAAACAAAAAGCTCATTAATGTGATATTAAATCTCCTTAAAAATTAAATCATTAATAATTTTTATTAGGAAAATTGTGATGGCTTAAGGGGTCCTCATAGGATGGCTTAAGGGGATCTATTAATGAAGTTCCTAGGACAAAATGATGTCTTAAGGGGATAAAATTTGGTGAAGTTGCTCAAGGCAACCAAATTGCATTAAGTTAAATATATATAATTTTTTAAAATATACATTTAAAGGATGTAATTCATACTATATGATGGCTTTTAAGGGGCCCTAAGTATTGTTTTAAGGGGATCTATGGCTTAAATGTCGATAAAATGATGGCTTTAGGGTTTAGGGTTTAGTATATCAAAATAAAGCCATATGTTAAGATAGAATGATGGGTTTAGGGTTTAGTATATCAAAAAAAATATTATTATCACAAACTAAGTATATCAAAACATTTCTAAAAATGTTCAAAATGTGTGAATGCAATCCATCATAGATACACCTCTAAAAATTATAATTAAGAAAAAACACCAATTAAAAAATTAATACAATATTAATTAATAGATCCATCCAACCAAAAAATATCCATCCAACCAAATTCTTCATAAAATATCCATCCAAAGTCAAATTCTTTATAAAAATAAGATCATTGTTAGTGTGAACTACAAAATTGAATAAAATTCACTAAGATCATTGTCTTAAAATAAAGTGTTGTGACTCTCTACTGCATCTCTTCATTTCTTTGTGTTTTCATTTTTAGAATATGATTACAGTCTCCTCTCATCTATCCATCATTGATACTCATCTAAGTCCACATCAATGGATCTAACGGTATCACAACATTTTGCATCGTAGATGCAAAACGCTTCAAATGTGGTGGAATACATTCTTCATTCTAAATAGCATTGATTAGATCATGAATGGATCTAACATTCACATCAATCTCTACTTGCAAGCAAGCACTGTCAGATGCAAGTGGTGGAGGTGGGGGGTTATGAGGCGAAGTGGGTGGAGGTGGAGGTGAAGGGGGTGGAGATGGAGGGCATGGAGATGGATTACATATATTGTCAATATTGAATTGATCCATGATCTAGATATAAGTTCAAACCTGCATTAAATTTGTATTTTCAAAATGTAAGATACATGTTTAAAAATCCCCTTAAACCATTCAATATAAATGACCTAACTGAATACAAATGAAAAATGTGTAAGGCTCATTTATGTCTAAGGCACGTAAATGAAAAAAAATAAAAATTGTTAATGTGATTCGTAAAATCTCATTAATTGCCTAAGGCATGGCTTAAGGGGATCTATGAATTAAGGTCTTAGGAAAAAATGACGACTTAAGGAAATAAATTTTGGTGAAGTTTCCCAAGGTAGCCAAATTTCATTAAGGTACTAGGACTTGAAACGATAGCTTTAGGGTTTAGGTTTAGGGTAATAGGATGGCTTAAGGGGATCTATGAATTAATGTACTTGGAAAAAATGATGGCTTTAGGGTTTAGGGTAATAGGATTACTTAAGGGGATTTGTGAAGTAAGCTCCTAGGAGAAAACATTTGATGGCTTAAGGGGCTAAGATTTGGTGAAGTGCAAGATAGTGCTTCTAGCTTTAACTAATTATGTTTACATCAATGTCAAACTAAATACATGGAAAATCACATGAATCGCTATCATTATCAACTTTATGTACTTACTATAAGTTAATATTTTAAAGGGTTATCAAAAGGACTATCAAAAGGTTTAGGGTAATAGGATGGCTTAAGGGGATCTATGAAGCAAGTTAAAACATAAAAAAGCTTTAGAGTAACCACAATTTGAACTTATCATTGTGTTATATGTAATGTATAGTGCTACATTCTCCCTATATTAACCCACTTTTGACAATTTAGGATAGTATCTATGGTCTACCCTTGAATTTATAGAAATGCCTATATTTAGAGAAAATCATTTATTGAATTGTTTTTGCAAACAACATTGGGGTTCTTCATTTTGAGTGTGATGACAACTAGAACCTAAAAATGTTGAAGCTTGGGTGGCCCTTCGAATAATGGACTTGCAAGTTAGTGAAAAAAGTAGTTTTCATGAAGGAATGGAAAATATGTGTAAAGCCTTTGAATTATACATGTACTGTGCAATGATATTGAATCATTTAGCAAACCATTTTTTCTTCACAAGACAACATTTTCTTGTGGAATATTTGATTGAGATAGCTCTTGTTTTGATTGACCAACCTCTCATGAAATCTCATTCATATTATAATCTTGCACGATCTTATCGTGAGAATGTTGGCCCCATAGTTTTCGTTGCACCAAAAGATCGACCTGTTAATGCCTGATACAACTGTCAAAGTTAACGGATCCATGGGAGGTAGTTAGTCTATGTCATGAATCTCGAGGGGAGCACTAACCATTTTCCAATAAACTCCCCTAAGGGGATTTGAACCTGACACCTTTGGCTCTAATACCAATTATTGGCCCCATAGTCGTCGTTGCACAAAAAGATTGACCTATTAATGCCAGATACAATTGCCAAAGTTAATGGATCCATGGGAGGCGGTTAGTCCATGTTGTGAATCCTGAGGGGAGTGTTGACCATCTGCCAACAAAGAAGCCTTCATCGTCCCCTTCCATGAGAAGCCTCTCTTGAAATGTTTGAGGCATTAACAGCCCTAACAAGAGGAAGGTGGTTTTTAACTTCCTCATATCTTCCCTTACATATGTGGTTATTTTGTAGGAAACTAGGTTGGTTTTTAACTAAATATCATGTATATTATGATGTAAGCAGGGGAGGCTTGCAACACACTCAAACACAAAACAACAATCCTCAAGTCACAGAAACTCAAAGTTCTTCACTTTTCACCAAATCCACCTATTTCCTTGTAGCACTAGGAACCCACTTGAAATCAAGTGTAACTATTCAATGACCTTCTTTCAAACCAAGTCCTCACCAATTTCAGGGACCCATCAAGGAACCTTTCAACATATCCCAAACACAAAAAAGGTTGCTTTGTCACAACTCATTCAAATAAGGCTTTTAACGCTAATTAGGCCTCCAAATAGGCCTCTTTTTGAAAGAGACTTGTCTCTAAACCTCTTGGAAAGCACTCATCAGGTGTTCAAACCACTGTTTTTACAATTTATTTGAAGAAACACTCATTCCATATATCCAAAACAAGAAACCCTCTCTTTAAGCCTAGAAACTAGGGTTTTATTGAAAATCTAACATGCCACCTTCAAAAAACATTGTAACCACCTCAGATAGGTTCAATTAGGCTTGTAAACTCAAAACATCAACAAACCACACTGCCCCAACAAGATTCTAACTTTGGCATATCAAAATCTCAAGATTTCATAAGGAAATCGCCAATTCACTCCCTAGGGCTTCATTCCCAACTTAACTCTTGACCTCCCCTGCAAAAATTCAACATTTCCCCATCTTTTTACTGATGATGCAGACCCATTCCTTAAGCCACAATGATCACAGTATGAGGATTGGGTCAATTTTCCATTTTAATTGACTTGCAAACCCTTGAGACTGTGTATACAAACCAATTCAAGAAAATAGTCTATAAAATGCACCAACTTCAATGAAAAACCTTCAAAGATGATTCAATTGAAAGATACAATGCTATGATATGCTATTTCAAGTCAAAATGAATCATTGAACTATTGTACGGTCTATACAGTTCAGGAAATAAGAAGAAAACTCAGAAATCTGGTAAAAACAATGCTACTTCAATTGTTATTGTTTCAAATCTTCAAAAATCAGACTTACAACAATGCCTTCCTCTTATTTATTACTTTTCCCTCTCAAATCAATTGTCTAACTTCCACAAACTTCCTTTTGAAAAGGCTTGACCGTTGAACTTCCTTTTTACAACTTTTTCCAATTTTGCAACATTGCACAATTAGCAACTTTTCACATTTTTTTTATATTTTGAAGACTTGGCCACCTTGACACCTAAATATCACCAAATAATACTAATTAAAATATTAAATGGTCTCAAGACCTTATTTTATATAAAACATACCCAAAATCTAAAGCCTAGACAACAACTTAAAAAATTGACAACTTAACAATGGTGCCCCTGCACCATATTATAATTGTTTAAAAAATTGGTTGCCTTGGGAAACTTTGCCAAATTTTGAGAACTTATTTGATCCCCTTAAGAAAAATCATATTAGGATCCCTTAAGATGTGGTTCTTTTGTAGGAAACCATGTTGTTTGATGAGTATACTTTTGGTTTTCTTTCTTTAATGGGAAGGCTCTAGTCTATAGTTTAGTCTACTACTCAACATGCATCTAGTGGTCTTTACATGTTATTCTTGATGTATTTAAATGTAGGAGCATCCCTAGATAGTGTGACCTAGAATCTTGCATCATTTTAGAAAAGTGAGATCTTAGTTTAGCTATTTATTTTTTATTATTTTATAGTTACCAATTTGTGGTAGAGAAATTTATTTTATTTCACCATAATTTAAAATTGGGTTTTTCAATTTTGAGCATAGCTTCCAAGTTAGTGTTAAGAATGTCGTGTTAATGTTTGAAGTGATCTGGATGAGGACAAGATTATAAATTCTTGAGAGTGTTTATGGGTGAAAAGGTAAGAGTTTTTGGTTTTGAAAGGCATGAACATTTATCTTGCATACCATTATCATCTACTTTTAATATTCAAAAAACAATAACATATATAGAATGAAAAAATTATGTGTATACTAGTGCAGGAGACTCCCCTTACAAATCTCAAACTCACCACAACAACAAAGAAACACCAAACAAGAATGCAAGAGAGAACCAACCTTTGTTTATTACTGTAATAAAAAATGACATTACATGGCTATATTCGCCATCATATGACCTTGACTTTGACAAGCCTACAATTCCTCACCATGAAGCTAACTCCCCTCCCAAATTCATGCCTACCCCATCTGAATATTCTCGACCTTCCTCTCCCTACTCTGCCCGCATTCCAAGTTCGATGTAATTTTCCTTCCTAAACCTCCATGACCTAGGGTTCTCCCCCTCCTTGCATGCATTTTCTCCCCTTTTCTTCCTATCGATAGAATCTACATTAAAGTCTTGCATCCATACTTGCCTTAGTGTCGTCATTCACTTCCCTGCAACATTAGTGTCACTAAGACAGTTACAACATTTATGCACCATCATTCATGCAACCGTCAACTTAGATGATTTGCACCTAAGATCCACTTTTTTCAACTATGATTAGGTTGATGGTGTGGCTATGGGTTCCCCTCTATCTTTGGTCATAGCCAACCTCTATATGGAGCATTTTGAAGAAACTACTCTTTTCTCCTTCCCCCTCAAACCAAGATGGTGGAAACATTATGTGGATGACACTAACATTTGTTGGCCTCATGGCTTGGATAAGCTTGAAGAGTTCCATGTTCACCTCAATAGTATAGCCCATTATATCTCCTTCACCAAGGAGATTGAATCAGGAGGCCAACTTCCTTTCCTTGACATCGTGCTCATCAAAAAACCTAATAGCTTCCTTAGTCGTCATGTTTTTCTCAAGGCTACCCACACTGATCTCTACCTTCACTCTTCTTCTCATCAACACCCATCCCAAAAATTTGGGGTCCTTAAAACTCTTTCCTCGAGAGCCTTTTGTAGCTGTGATGAAGATAATCTAGACCAAGAGTTGACAATCTCTCATAAAATCTCTAAGGTCCTTCTTAAAAAAGGTCTTTGTTGTGCCTTCAAACCTTTTTCCACTGTGAAGCATCATCTCCCCTCACTTAAGGACTCTAGAGACCATCAAGCATGAGTGAGTTCATAAATCTGCTCTGGCAGACCACTCATCTTCAACTAGGCACCACATTTGTTTAGAGAGCACTCAAGTTTTGTGCAAAGAAGACAATTTTTTCAAGAGGAAACTCAAGGAATCCATTCAAATCAACAACCACCCCTCGAACCTAAATCATGATGAGGGGTGGATTCTCAGCAACGCTTGACAACCCTTGCTTTCCAACTTGTGCAACTTGGTTTAATCTTAGCTAGTCTTCCCCTTTCTTGTGCGGTGGGTACCCATTATGTTGGCCTCCTCTTTCATCTCTCCTAGCCTGAGCTTCCCCCTTGCCTTGCTCCCTCCTTTTTTATTTTGTGGTGCTTTGGATCCTCCCCTTCCCTTCTTCTTCCTCTTTGTTGTCTCATCCCCTTTGCCCCTCCCCCTTTGTTTTTTCCCTCTCCCTTCCACCCTCTTCTTTTGTGATTTCTTATGAGCTTTGTTGATTCTTTTTGTTTGTTTTGTTCTTTTATTTTGATTTTTTCTTCTAATTTTCTTTTATTTTGTTTTTATCTAGTTATTGTTGTGTTCTTAAATTTTCATTTTTTCTTTATTTTTTCTTTTCCCCCTCTTAACTGCTTTCTTATACACACACACACACACACTTTTATTTGGTTTTTTATTTTGTCTTTCTTCTTTATTTAGGATTTCTTTTTAATATATCTAAATAAATATTTTAAAATTTATTTATTTTAAATATCTATATAGATTTAGTTTCCTTGTTTGGTTTTAATTTTTTTTTTTTGACATCTATTTATATGTCTTGTTATTTTCTTTATTTCTCCTTGCATATATTTTCCTTTTGGTCTACAATTTTATTTTTTCTTATTCTTTAAATAGTCTTCCTCCTTTTTATTTATTCCTTGATCTTTGTTGGTTTTTCTTTTTGATCGTTTTATTTTTATGGGTCTACTTCATCATTTTTCTTCTTTTATATCTTTGATTTATTTATTTATTTACATAGTTTTGAGTGTGTGTGTTTAATTTATTTTGCTTCTTTTTTCATTTATTTTGATAATTTTTAGTTTGCATTTCTTAATTAATTTTTATTTCTATTTTTTGTTTTTGTTATTAATTTTAGAGTTTTATTGATTTCTCCAAGTTTTGTCTTATTATTTTAGTCTATATTATAGATATTTGTAGAAAATTTTATAGATATCTTTCATAATATTTTGGTTTATTATATCTATATATTATATCCTTGTAGATTTTTCTCTTTTAATTAGTTTTTCATCCTTCTTTTTATTTATTTCCTTCCTTTCAAATCCTAGTACATATTATTTATTTCTTTTAAGTGGGAGAACCTATTTTAGGTGTATCTTTTCTGTCAATATTATTTTTGAACCTTTTTTGCAGATAGCTAGTGTTTAGTCTTTTTCTTTTATTTTCTTTTTTTTGAGTTTTAATTAGGTTGGTATTCTTTTTGTCTTTGTTCATTCTCTTGTACTTAATTTCCAAGTTGTCTTTCCATTTTTTGGAATGTCTTCTCCTTGGTTTGACCTTGAACCTCGATTAGTGTGCATCCTTCCTCTCTCCCTCTCTCTTTTAGGTTGCTCCAAGTCTGCAATCAACCATTTTCTCCTCTTGCTCTCTACCATCTTGATGATGGATCACATAGTGTGATCCAAAACATTGATGAAAAAACCTTTAACATAATCAAATCCATAAACAAATTTAGTAGCAATATGGATTGTGGAAATTTATTATCATTAACTTCACCATTTCACTTCACTTTGTCTTCGCTGTGTTGAGGGGACACCAAATCATCTCCCTTGAAATCCAGGATTTCCACTAATCAAGTCCCAACCAGGTCATTGAAGAGACTCAAGCATAACTCACTCTGATATAAGAAGGTCTCCTTGATGAAGAGCCTCCACATCATCCCTGCTCAATCATTCCTCGCCACCTGTCATCACCATTCTCTTTTACTGCGATACCCCATGACACCGCTCCATCGTGGACCATCCAAATATCCATCGTAGTGTCTACAGGTTACTACCATATTGCAGGCCCTCTTCATGGACTATCGTGAGATTGTGGGGTCTGTACCGCTATACCATAGACTCCTTCACCAAACTATCGTGGGGTTGTAATTTCCATACTACCATACCGCAACCTCCATCATGGTTTTTCGTGGGTTGTGGGTTACCCGCTATACTGTAGGCTCCCTTGTATGACTGTCTCCACGATATCAGAATATCAAAGGGACTCACCACGAAGTCACATCGAAAATAACCTATCAGCCTGATGAAGAACCTTCACAACCGTCCACCACTTGTCATGAAATGCTTATCGCTATGTCGAAGGGACACGAAGTAAGGTCTCATCGATATCCTCGTGTCACATCGATAAACCAATTCACCAACATTGTTAACAATGAATGCCTACTGAACAAATGCCGAATGACAAAGTTTGTTCCTCCTAATTTCAAAATTTTGGAAATCTTCATGCTTAGCAACGCAAATCAACGAGCACTTATTCAAAAGAAACATCACCTATGTATGTATGTAAATGTACATATATTTATAAACAAGTATTCTACATCAAACATGAAGCTTCTATGTTATTTCATAATGTAATCAAATATTGAATACCATTATGCTATAAATTTTTAATATTTAGAAAATAATAATTTAATAAAATAAAAAAAGATATATACATATCTACATATATACAAAAGAAATGGGCAATGAACCATTTCCTAGAATATCTATGCATGCACATTATTAGGGACCTCCTCCTTAACTATGAAGGTGTTGAGTCATTTCAAAGAATGTTGCTTAATATTCATAAGTTCATTAACACTTGAGTGGAAAAGAAAACTAAGTACATTATCAATATCCATATAACCAATTTAAAGTGATGATTGCTAATAGTAGTACATTGACATGTATGTAAGAAAAATATCAAAATTTCAAGTTTTCCATGGGGGATTATGCTCTACAATCTAACATGTTTTTTTCTTTCAATTTTGTTGTGACATGTAATCTTGGGCATTGAATGGATTCACACATTGGGTGTCATTCCATGGGATTTCACTATTTAATATGGATCTAATTGAAGAGTCGTAAGTCATATGATACATACATGCATACATATACACATACATACATACATACATTCTTAATTAAATGTATATGTATATACATACTTATGTATATGAATGTATATACATATACATATAATTAAGAATGTATGTACGTATGTATGTATGTGTATATGTCTGTATGTATGTATGTATGCATGCATATATGTATGTATGTATGTATATATGTATTTTGGAAAAGTCTTTCAATGGTTTCAAAATAGTTAAATTTAAGAGTTTTTATTTCATATTTTAGAGTTGAAAAATATACACATACATATATGCATACATATATACATATATATACATACAAACATATGTACACACATATATACATTTATGCATATTATATACATATGTACCTATACATATATACATATGTACATACATATATATACATACATATATATACCAAGTTCATTTTTTGTCTATACCAGGTTCATTTTTTTGTTTAATGTTTTTTGTTTATTTTCTGAGGGTTTCATGGTTTTTGACAGGTTTGGATTGAGCTGAAGAAATTCATGAGAACTACAAAGAATTAAAAAAAAAACATAAATTAATCATTATTCACAAAAAATAGAAAAAAATGCAAAAAAATCAGTTCAAACGCCTACTTGGTGTGGTCGTTGGGTCATTGTTGGGTTGTTGGGGTTGTTGGAGCTCTCAACCAAGATCTTGTCTATGAAAATGAGATGGGGTTCAATTTTTTTTTAAATAAATACCTTCATGAAACGAGATCTCATTTTTTACAAATTGGGATCCCATTTTGTAAAGAATAGGATCCCATTTCCCAATGATGGGCTCAGGAGGTCAAAACAAAATAAGATCCCATTTTTAAAAAAATAGGATCCCATTCTATTGTGGTGCAGGAGCACCTTGGCTTAACTCCAGTTTGGTGTGTTGCAATTTTGGCTTGTACTGACCTTAGCCAAGTCAAGGATGTTTGTGTGTTTAGTTTGGACCTTAGAAGGTCTTGTTGGTGTGGGATAAGTTAGTCACTAGGACTGAAGCCATCATTAGGTTATCAAAGTTGTTAAATTTTGCTTTATTAAGTCTTAGACAACATATGTTAGAATATAGAGCCTTAAATGTGTTCTAAATGCATGGTTGTGATTAGGAGATGCCAAGAGGCAGTTGAAGAAGTTGTTAGCTCGGAATCAAGGAGTTAAAGATCCTAAAATGTAGGAGGATGGAAGAAGTTGCAAGAATATTGCAAAAGTTGCATGACAGCAATTGTGGAGTTGCATGCAAGCTTGTTGTCTTGGATTCCCTTGAAATCAGGGATGTGGGATCGATCTACTCTCCTTGAAAGATGGTAATGGCATCCCAAATAGATGGAATGGATCGTAACACATAGTTAGTGGCATTGTAATCAAAGTTTTGGTGTGGAATAGGAAAAAATTAGCAGAATTTCTGTATTTTTCTATGTTACCCGTGAGTTCTTGAAAAACAGTGATTCAAAAGGCATTGAAAATACAGATTTCTTATTGTTTTGTGTTCATTGGATAGTTTTGAGTAATATTTATCTGTAATTAGGGTGTGTAGTGTAGTTTAGTTGTTTTTAACTCATAAATTACATTGTAGGTTGTTAATTACCTTTGTTTTGGGCAGTGTGAATTAGAATGGCTCCCCCATAAGAACTAACCATGGGATTTCCCTGCAATTAGTTTGAAATGATAGGGGAGCCAGTCCTTTGTAAATAATTAGCATTAAGAAACCTAAAGAGCCAAGCAAGAATTTGTTATCTCAAACCCTAGGCAAGCTAGGAATGCATGGTTAGGAGTTTGAGAGAGGAAAGTGAAGAACTCAGGCAAGGGTAGAAGGTACAGTACGGAATCCGTATAGTCTCAGGTAGGGTTAGACAATATCTACACAAGATAGAGTGATAAAAGCTTTGTTCAATCCATTGGCAGTAACTTTGAGGAAGAAAACAGTGGAACCCTAGGTATAAGGCTCATTAGCCCTAGTAACCCTTCAATGTAGGAATCAGTTGTACAGTACAGATAGAGACCAGAAACCTTGTGAAAGATTTAAAACTCTGAAAAGGGTATCAGAAACTGCAATTAGTTTTCTAGGTCATTTGTCAAGTTTGAACAAGAAAGGCCAAAAAGGGATTGGTAAGGGCTAGTAGAAACTAGGCCTCTTCCAAGCAAAATTTTGAAATCAGGTAAAGTGAGAGTTAAGGAACCTCCAAGATGAATTCAAATGAAGTTGAATTGCAAGGAGACAGTGTCTTCAACTCCCTTGCAAACAGTTCTAACAAGTTGAAGAAGTTGGCACTTAGATCTTTCTAAGTCCAAGGAAGAGTAAGCAGTTACAAAGAAGGTGTTGGTCTTCCTAAGCTAAGCACAAGTGGAAAACTCATAGAGAAGAGTTGGAGCAGGGATTGGTTGGTCTTCCAAGCTCAACAAGAACCATTGGAGTTAGGTTCTAGGAAGGAGACAGTGGAAAGGTCTCTACAAGGTTGTGCAAGCAAGCTTAGGTATCACCATACATCATATTGGACCTATTTTCAACTTTTTAACTAAGGTCAAAATTTCCACCTTAAGTGGACTCATCTTTGTGCTTTTACCCATTTGGAGGGAATACATATAGATCTTTAACTATGTGATTTATGGATTTTAACTTTCTTTTTACGTAATTTTTTTTATGTATAATAAATAATGTGTTCTTGAATTTCACTAGTAAATAATTTGTTCTTGGATATGTATAAACTAAATAAATAAATCTATGTTTTCATCTTCATTTATCAAAATGAAAAAGATCAATCTGATGGTGAGAATTTTATTAATTAAAACAGTTGAAAATAAAACTAAATTATTTGATGCTCAAAAAGTAATCCTCTTTCCACCCATTATACCTAATTTATGTTTCCCATTGTTCTATAAATAAATAAGCATATGTTGTTTAAAATATTTTTTAATCCTAAAATCTATTTTTGATGCTTCAATATTTTAGTGGCCAATAACTTATATTTTTTGAGTATAAGACCATATTTTCATAATATATTTCTAAAACTCCTTCCTAAAAGAATCTCTTTATACCCTTTCTCAATAATTGTTCTAATATTTTATCAACCATTTGTTTTATAATATTTTAGTGTGAAGCTATATTTTTATTATACATTTCTAAAAACCTTTCCTAAAAGAATCTCTTAGACCCCTTTTTAAAAATAATTTTATTTATTCATCAACTATTTTATTTGCTAGATACATGAAAATATATATAAATAGGTAAAATTAAAAACCTTTTTTATAGCTAGGTTGTTATCATGAGGCAACTCCCTTTTAGTAAATATAAAAAATTAAATAAAAAATACCTTACACGAGGGTTTGAGTATTGGAGTCAAAACTTCCAAGTGAATTTATTTTTTAAGGCCTGATAATATTCATGATCTCAAATATTAAAAGCTACTAACTTTTAATCTCCTTCCTCATTTTCATTGTAGTTGTAACTACCTCTTGTGATACTATGGATGATGTATGGAATTCATTCAATTAGTTCTATTAGCTTTCTTTTCTAGTCCTATGTTAGTAGTGGTGTGTTCCTTGTTGGTGTAGAATATTCTATGACATATTCTCTCATGATTTTTTTTTCTTTTTGAAGATAAGATTGCTTAGGTGTACTTTTTAGCCTTACTCTTTTATTGAGTTGCATGACACTTGTCAAGGAGTGATTGCTCTCCTTTGCACTATATATGTACATCTTCTCACGAATTTATTTATTTTAGATCATTATGGATTATTCATCTTTCTATGATATATTCTTTCTTGCAACATTTTGTGTTTTCTAAATAACTTATAGGACATGTGATTTCTTGTCTATCATTCCCAAAATGTTATTGACAATCAATATAGTGTATCATGGTAAAATTTGCATTCCTTTCCAAGTGTTTCCAAAACTTGTTAAATAAGCTTGTAATGAGCCTTGTTCTTAACATTTTACTATTTTTCAATTTGAGTT